>CM038355.1:21543783-22043783 GCA_021464625.1 Proterorhinus semilunaris | reverse complement strand
TCTGTGCACAACTTCAAATCATAACAACGCTGCCCAAGAAGTGACTTCCTGTTTCGATCCAGCACGCCAAAATAAAAGCACACTGCTCGTCTCATTGACTAGTTCAGCAGACAGTTGCAACATTACAAGAATATAATTAAATACACACATTTGAAGTGTTTTGGCGGTTAATAGTTAGGCAGAAAGAAAGTTGAACTAATGAATAAGACAGCGCTTTTATTTTGGCGTGCTGGATCGAAACAGGAAGTCACTCCTTGGGCGGCGTTGTTATGATTTGAAGTTATGCACAATGAGAGTCAATTAGATGCACAAATGTCTGAGTTTACTAAATATGTTAAACCCCTTACCCCCGCATGAACCGAGCCCATAGTCTCCAGTTCGACTTTACCCAAATCTAAAAGCGTCAGTGTTACGTGTCATTTGAAATAAATCTGGTTGTAACTTCTTCTCGTCGAACGTTTCGCCTCTTCATCTGGGAGGCTTGAGGTGAGAGTAGCCGTTAAAGGGGAGGGACTGAGCCGAGCTAACTCCTCCCCCTGGTCTTTATCTAGTCTGCGAGCGGAGCTGAACCTCAGTGTCGCTGACGAAGCCTTTTGGATGAAGAGGCGAAACGTTCAACACGACTGAGAGACGACACTTTTCTGTCGTGATATTGCTGCTTTTTTTCTTTCTCTTTTGTTGGTTTTGTTCTAGTTTTTGTCACTTTTATGTGGCTTTTTATTCCGTTACTTTTTTGTCCTTTTTTGTTGCGCTTTTGTCACTTTTCTATCGTGTTTTTGTTGAGTTTTTGTCCTCGCCATTTTGATGCTTCTTTCAAGAAGAGGTTAAAGGACCAGGCCAGAGTTTGTCCAGACTGAGATCTGTTCTGACCTGAGCTTAGACGAGCTGATGCACACCTGTCTGGTCTTTACGCGAGCGCTCAGTCACACACATGTTGTTAGCATGTAGCCGCTCCTCCTCTATGGGGCCAAACGGGGGTGGAGTTAGAATCGACCGAGCTCTTCCACGTTTCCCATGTTTAAATACAGTTACTCGATCCAAGTCTAGTTGCACAACATGTTCTAAGCAGATAAAAAGGGGAACTATATTGTGAGGCGTAATAACACTTTAGGAGCACTTTGACGTCGTCCACGTTTGGCCCCATAGAGGAGAGGAGGAGAGGCTAAATGCTAACAACATCTTCGGTCTGTTTGCGTGACTGAGCGCACTCGCATCAGCTCGTCTAAGCTCAGGTCAGAGCAGATCTCAGTCTGGACAAACTCTGGCCTGAACCAAGAGGTTAACAGCGTTCAAAAACGTGAGGTCTTAGCTTTCAAATGAAGCATTACCTAAGCTCCAGTCGAGAAGCTTTTAGATTTAGGTAAAGCTGAACTTGAGAAAATGTGCTTGGTTTAGACGGGGGTTAAGAGGTTAAAGGACGACAAGACTAAATTTGTTCCTCCACAAGAATCAGGGACAGTGCCTTTAATAATCCTCCCGCCCCTCGTACGCCTCGTCTGTCTCTGAAGTGGTTTCCCTCTCGGCCTCTGGTCCCTCTCGGCCTCTGGTCCCTCTCGGCCTCAGGTCCCTCTCGGCCTCGGGTCCCTCTTCTCTCTGCCTCTGGTCCCTCTCGGCCTCAGGTCCTCTCGGCCTCGGGTCCCTCTCCTCTCTGCCTCTGGTCCCTCTCGGCCTCTGGTCCCTCTCGGCCTCAGGTCCTCTCGGCCTCTGGTCCCTCTCGGCCTCAGGTCCCTCTCGGCCTCAGGTCCCTCTCGGCCTCAGGTCCCTCTCGGCCTCAGGTCCCCTCGTGGAGCAGCTGTCCGTCTCTGCTTCAGGAGGTCAAACTCCACAGACTTAAAATGACCAAATGTTTCTGTCGACGTTTCTGCTGTAAAGACGACCTTTAGACTTGACCTCGGTGGTGCGTTCAGGGCCTCCTTGGTGCTGGTGCGTTCAGGGCCTCCTCGGTGCTGGTGCGTTCAGGGCCTCCTCGGTGCTGGTGCGTTCAGGGCCTCCTCGGTGCTTTCGTGTGGGTTGTTTTGTGTATTTTCGCCGCCTCACTCAGTTTGTCTGTTCCGATCGTTTGGTGAATTTTTGTTTGTGTAAATTAATGACTGTGATGTTTTTTTTACATATTTTTTGCATCGAAGAACAAAATAAAGTGTTGTGTGGATTCACTCTGTGTTTACCTCTTTGTTTACCTCTGTGTTTACCTCTTTGTTTACCTCTGTGTTTACCTCTGTGTTTACCTCTGTGTTTACCTCTTTGTTTACCTCTGTGTTTACCTCTTTGTTTACCTCTGTGTTTACCTCTTTGTTTACCTCTGTGTTTACCTCTTTGTTTACCTCTGTGTTTACCTCTTTGTTTACCTCTTTGTTTACCTCTGTGTTTACCTCTTTGTTTACCTCTCCCTATATTGTTATTGTATGGGTTTTTCGTATTATTGTAATCGCAACGCAGAGCTTCGCACTGAACATATTCGAAAAAAAACTCCGGCGAGAGGGTAAAGGGTCACATTTCCCCCGTGCCCGCACTACCCCAGCCTGGCACATATGGGCCCGGGACAGAACCGAACGCTCTAGGGGCGGCCGTGAAGACGAAGAAGAAGATTATTATTTTTATTACAGCGCTTCGGGCCTGATGAAGGTAGAACGGCGCTGTATAAGTTTAGATCAGTTTTTGGCAATGACAAACTTGCAAACGTGAACTTGAAAACTGGCGAGATTAGGACATGCTGGAAATGTTGTTTTACGTCGGGGTTCTTTTCTGTAGTCAGTCCAGGAGACAATCCCATCGTCCCACTGCTCTTGTATAGAGTCCAGAGCTGAAGTTTTCTTTTAGATCAGACCAGTGTGGCTTCTTTATCCCTGACAGTTTCCACTGCTCACTTTCTGCAATCTTCCTCAGAGTTGGTCACATGAAGTTTTGAGCTGACAAGGCAAGTCACAGTAACGTGACCAACTCTGCAGAAAGTGAGCAGTAGAAACTGTTAGGAATAAAAAAAACACACTGGTCTGATCTAAAATAAACTTTTGCAAGTTAACACACAAAGCCCAAATAAAGTTTTTGGATAGTGCCCAGTGCAGCTGTGGAACACGGTGGGAAAACCAGAACACTACACACTTTTGTTTCCATTTTCTTACTGTTGTTATTGCTGTTGTGTTTAGTTGTTTCTTCAAAGAGGAAAGGCTTTTGATGCCACACACCACACCCCCAAACCCCCCCTCACTACACCACACCCCCTAATCCCCCCTCACTACACCACACCCCCTAATCCCCCCTCACTACACCCCCCCCCCCCCTCTACACCACACCCCCACCCTCCAAATGTTTATCTTATGCACAGTCATCCAACTCATATAAAAATGTGCCACATTTGCAAACTGCTCCCGAGATAAAACCACAGAAGACAGAGTTTCCGTGGAACATTATATTGATTTCCAATGGGATAACAGCATTTTGTTCATTTTAGTGGCTCTACAGAAACATTTAAAAACTGTTAAAAACAAGGTTACTACCATTGTATGACCAACCCTGAGGGCACATGAACAAATGAAGCTCATTCAATTTGGATCACATTTACAAAGGTTATACAAGTATTACTGACTCGGCAAGAGCAAAAATGAGGAGTTAAGAATGCATTTTGGCACATAGAGAGTTAAAAATATAAAGATATGACAGATATTTGGTATGTATGTGTCAAGCAGACATAGATCTATGAGTCTGAGTTTTTAAAGTGTGAAAAAATATGAAAGTAAAGTGATTTTATGGCTGTTGAAAGTAGAGGCCACGTTTTGGGCCTTAGGGTGTTAAGTGTGATTTTTTTATGAAAATCTGTCACTACAGAAAAACAAAAAACCTCTAAAAAATAATTTGACCACTAAACTTTGACCCATCCCAAGGCCTAATAAAAATAAACACCTCATTCAATTTGGAATGCATTTAAAAAAGTTTTCCTGTTTAGGTATCGCAAATACTTGCATGACAGTGAACTTTTGTGTGCATTTTGGCCAATAAAGGGTTAAAAATCATTTAAACATTACAAATATTTGGTATGTATGTGTCAAGCAGAAGTAGTCCTATGATTCTGAGTTTTTAAAGTAGAAAAAAATATAAAAGTACAAAAATGTTATGGATGTTGAAAGTAGAGGCCCCGTTTTGGGCCTTAGGGTGCTAAGTGTGATTTTTTTTCAGCCCCAGCTCTGGGAAGCGAATGTAAAAAAACTGAAATAGCCAAAATGAACTTCTCCAGAAATGATAATGCTCAGGCAAATTTGAGGAACATCCACTGAACACAGAAAAAATGCCATAAAAATGAAAACGTCAAAGGCCACAAAAAGGGCCTAGGGAGCAGTGAGGGTTAACGAATTAAACGGCCTCTGAAGTTTTGGGCCGTTCTCGCCTCTCTGCTGTTGGGACAATAGGGATAATTTACATCTCTTTTGCATAAGCCACACCCCCTGTCAAACCCCTCCCCCAAAGCAGTAAAGCACAGAGAGGGAGCACAAAGGTTATTGCTTCCACAACAAACCATTGTTTACCAGTTTCATTATGTGTATCTGTTTTATTTTTGGTTTCATTTATCGATCTCACGTCACAGCAGAAGGTTGTTATTGTTCTTTTTCATTTTTTAATATCGTTTGATAAACTGTCACTGGCTTGAGAACGTGTTATGTTAAAAATAATGTTAATGTTCAAATCAAAAACAGTGATATATTATATACAGTATGAATCCAAGTATGAATCCGAATCAGAATAGATTTGATTGCCATTGTCGTTTTTTGCTAATGATTAATAATAATCAATAAACTATGGAAAATGAAAATAATATATCAATCAATAAAGCAAATCACTCAAACATCGCTTAGAGAGCGCTGTTCATACCAGAATGATAAGATACGTTTACAATATATTTAAAAAACAAAAGAAGAGATCTGGTGTTTGTATTTTCATGTTATTGCTCAGATTCATGACCTCACAGGAACTGTTTCACATCATCACAAAAAAATCACACTTTACACATAATTCTGTTTAGATTTGATCAGAATGAAGCTTCTGTCGCTTCGATATTTACTCACAGGAAAAAGAAACTGGTATTTTCACTCGAGTAAGAAACAGATTCTTCATTATCATTTTACTTAAAGTAAAAAGTACTGCATGATGAAAGTACTCTGAGAAGTACAGTTACTTCCAAAGTGACTGAGTACGAGCTGCCTCTGCTCACAGTGACAAAGGTTGATCAAATATCACGTTATAGAACACGTGGTCACTGATCTGTGTTTGATCATCGTTAGTAACGGTTTATCTCAGTATGAAAGAAGGAAGTGGCGCCCCCTTCAGGTCAAAGGTCAACGCTTTCATTTCAATGTCATTATTTAAAGCAGCTCTTTTCTGTGGAGCAGAGAATATCCCGATCTCCCCTTTGGACAAAGTCATTCTCATAAGGGGCCACATAAGAAGCCTGAATGAGTCGGAGGGCCGCACCAACAATATGTCTTATTCTGCAACTTTATCCTATTGTACATTACACTAAATGGTGTATTTTGAATATCTGATGCTGGTATTTAGTGGGACTATTATTTCCTGTAAATATTTATCCATATCAAGCCAAGGACGATGTGTGAGCGTTGTTATTCAGGTTATTCAACTTGTTATACTCGTTAACTCCTCCCATCGCACTGAAAGCTCCTCTGTGCTTCCTTCACACTTAGCCGGGGTCTCCGAGTACATTTCCCAGGGGCCAGAAGGGGAGGGGCATCGCCGGAGTCCATAAACAAAAGCTCCACAATAATAATATGTTTTGATTGTGAAAATACTACTGAGAAAACGTTTTCAATAAATGAATAATAATGAGCCTGACAGGACAATGTGTTGTTTATATCCTGATCTATCATGTCAGTGCCCTCTGCTGGACACGTGTGGAATTCTTTCACTAAGCAGCCCCCTAGTGGCTGGAGTGAGCATTCTGGTCATTTCTTTAAAAAAAATCGTAACTCCGCAAAGGAATGGGCTAGAGACTTACTTTTTGTTGTTGACATATTCAGGAATTGAGAAGTCGTGGGCCGGATTGAATCATCTCGCGGGCCGGATGTTGCCCGCGGGCCGTAACTTGACCAGGTCTGCTATAGGTTATAACGCCTTTTGAAAGCCTACAAGACCTACAAAACTCATTTTAAGATTTTCTTCTTGTTGTTGTCACTTTTTGTTACATTTTCATCCTCATTCATGTCCCCTTTTTGTCACTATGTGGGGATAACGAAGCATGGACATAGAAAGAAACTATTTAAAATAGGCCACCCCTCAAAATTCGTTATATTCCATAATTGGTGTGAGTTTTATCATATTCATCATTGTTTATTTCTATTTATTTTAAAAGTACATTAATACTGAGCCAGCTCTTTAGATCTACAGTAAGTGTAATTCATACATTCAACCACAAGGGGGAGGCACCTTCACGTGAACTGCGGGCGTCTGCGTAGAATAAACAGAAGCTCTGCTACTGTCAAACGGCAGACAACATCGCACAACATTTACAATGTTGAAATGTTGTGTTCACAGGTAATGTGTCAAGTACATAAATGTATGGAATGATTATAGTTGTGACATACTGGTGGGGCAGGTTGGCCGTTTAGCCCACTATGTAGATTTTGAACTGGATTAGTACGTTGGCCAGAACTCGAGCTAAGCTAATGTTAGCATGCTAGCGCGGCTAGGTAGCGCGGTAACTTGACCTAGTAAATCTAAAACGTTAATACTAAAATAGTGAGGCTACAGATTGTGTACATTATTTTATATTTTCTTTTTATTGTAAATTTGTACCTAAGTGGTAAATTGTTATAAGGTTCAGTAGAATAAACAGAAGCTCTGCTACTGTCAAACGGCCGACAACATCGCACAACATTTACAGTGTTGAAATGTTGTGTTCACAGATAATAAACCCATCCAAAGTCACACCCAAAGTTTTTTTAAAGCTTTTAGATTTTGTGGTGTACTTAAATAACGAGGCGATGCACACGTTTTACCACTTTATATAGCAGATCTCTGGGAGCAACACAACAACGTGACACGAGGCCATTACAGTCTGAACATTTGTATGACATGCGCAGTAGACACAATAGCTAACTACGGCAAGTCTTCAGGGTCAACCTTAATGCTTATTATAATGGTATTAATACACCACATTACCTCCCCCCTTAAATTAAAGGTAATCTTCACATAACGCATTAATATAGAACATTAACGTAAAATACACTTCTTACACAGAGTGCGTTCTCGCTCTGGTTAATTAAATGACCACTTCAAATAAGTATGTTAAATCTTACAAATAACTCAACCCTCTTTACTAACTGAACAAGTCCCAGTATATATTTAGTCTCTGTAACGTGACGGCCGCCTAGCCGTACGCTCCGAGCGCCTCAAAGTCACTGTTTCTGGATCAGGCGGCTCAGGCTGGTCCAACGTAAACGGTTGTGGGGCAGGTTCTGTGGAGATTGGCCCAGCAAGGTTACTCTCCTGATCAACTGACTGAGTTGCTCCTAGAGGCTCTGGGTCTGAAACCTCCTGAGGATACCGAGGTCGCAACTGGTCTCCGTGACGTCTGTACACTTGGTCAGTTGTCGCTCCCTGCACCCGGTACGACACCGGACCTGTCTGCTGTGTAACTACTCCAGGGATCCATTTGGGTTTATCACCTGCAGTATTGCGTAGATACACAGGATCATCCACATCAAACTGTCTCTCGGCAGCCCGACTGTCGTGCTCCTCCTTCTGCTGATACTGCCTCCTCCTCACCCTCATGGCGATGTTTGGCCTTAGGAAGTCCAACCGCGAACGCACATGTCTCTTTAGGTGCAAATCTGCGGGTGACTCTCCAGTTGCACTGTTGGGAGTTGTGCGATACCGCAGTAGGAAATGTGAGACCTTGTCCTCAACATTCAAGTCCTCTCCGTCCAGCTTCTTCATGCCTGCTTTGAATGTAGCAACATACCTCTCAGCGAGGCCATTGGTAGCTGGATGCCGTGGTGCACCAGTTGTGTGAAGGATACCGTTCCTTTTCATAAAGAGCTGAAACTCCTCTGACATGAAGGTCGTGGCGTTGTCTGTGACAATTTGCTCTGGTAATCCATATGACGCAAAAAGTCTCCGAAGCCTTGAAATGGTTACGGAAGATGTTATTTTTGCCATCTTGAAAACCTCCAGCCACTTAGAGTATGCGTCTACAACTATCATAAACATGTGACCTATAAACGGACCTGCAAAGTCAATGTGGAGCCTTTTCCAAACCTCTCCAGGAAACTCCCAGGGGTGTAGAGGGACTGGGCGTGGCATACGCTGCTCCAACTGGCACCTGTCACACTGCTTACAGGTCTTTTCAACGTCCATGTCTACATGTGGCCACCAGACATATTGCCTCGCAATGGTCTTCATCTTTACAATGCCAGGGTGTCCACTGTGGATCTCATTAAGCACTGCTGTTCTTAGCTTTTTAGGTACCACTACTCTTGTACCCCAAAGAACACAACCTTGCTCAACAGATAGTTCCTCTCTCTTTTTGTAGAACACTTTCAGTTCTTCTGCTACTTCCTTTGGCCACCCTTCCTTGATGTATCTGTGCAGCCTTGATAGCTCTGCATCCTTGCGTGTTGCCCTGGAAATCTGTTGTGCACTCAGTGGCACACCCTCCAGGTGTTCACAGATTAGTGCATGTAGGTATGCTGTCATTGTCTCTGTTCCTGCATCCGCAGTCTCCGGCAGTGGGACACGAGACAGACCATCTGCGTTGCCGTGTTCGTCTGACTGGCGGTAGATTATGTGGTAATCATAGGCAGACAGTATGATAGCCCACCTCTGTATGCGCGCTGCTGCCATTGTTGGAAGTCCTTTATGTTCTCCAAACAGCGTGAGCAGAGGTTTATGGTCGGTGATCAAGTTGAACTTCCGCCCCCACAGATATTGATGGAATTTCTTTACTCCATACACCAGGCTCAACGCCTCCTTTTCTATCTGTGAGTAGTTCTTTTCCGCCGGTGAGAGTGTACGAGAAGCATAGGCTACCGGACGCTCTTGTCCGTCATGCGTTGTGTGCTGAATAACGGCTCCAATTCCGTACGCTGAAGCATCACATGCGAGAGAAAGCGGCAGGCTCGGATCATAGTGAACTAACACCTTGTCACCGGTCAACATTTCTTTGCACTTATCAAAAGCGCTCTGTTCCACTTTACTCCACCTCCATTTTGTTTGGTCTTTTAGCAGTCTGTAGAGTGGGGCCAAAACAGTACTTTGCTGCGGCAAAAAGCGACCGTAGTAATTCACTAGCCCTAGGAAAGCCCTGAGCTCTTTGATGTTTGTGGGCGTTGGAGCATCATGCACGGCTCTGACCTTGTCTTTAGAAGGGTAAACTCCTTTTCCATCCAACATGTGACCTAGGTACTCGATTTGTGTTTTCCCAAAGTCACACTTTGACTTTTTTACTCTCAGGCCGTTTTCTTGCAGCCGCTGTAGAACTCTGTCCAGGTTCAGCAGATGCTCAGCTTCGTCCCTGCCCATCACTAGCAGGTCATCCAAGTAAACCACGACGTTGAGGTCTCTCATCACGTTCTCCATGATCCTTTGGAAAATACTGACAGCAGAATTAATGCCAAAGCAAAGCCGATTGTACACAAACAGTCCCTTATGCGTGTTCACAGTTGTATACTTTTTTGACTCGTCATCTAGAAGGACTTGTTGGTAAGCGGCTGCCAGGTCGATTTTAGAGAATATCTTCCCCCCACATAATGCTGCCAGAACCTCTTCAATGCGTGGTAGTGGGTATGTTTCAGTGTTTGTAGCCAGGTTCACAGTTACCTTATAGTCGCCACACAAGCGGAGTCCACCGTCCTTCTTGGTTACAGGGACCACTGGAGCAGCCCACTCGCTGTGCTTCACAGGGCTGATGACGCCATCCTTTTCCAGGCGTTCCAGTTCTTTATCTACCTTTTCTTTCATTGCGAAGGGCAGGACACGGGCTTTGTGGAACTTTGGAACTGCGTCAGGCTTCACAGAAATTGCTGCTTTAATGCCCTTTAATGTTCCCAACTCATCTTTGAAAACATCAGCATATTTATCCAACACATCTTGGATTGACTTGGGCTTGGTTGTGCTTTCTGTGACTTTTTTAATCATTTTCCAGTTCAGTCTGATTTGATCCAGCCATTCTCGCCCACACAGTGAAGGACCTCCTCCGGCCACTACTATCAGTGGTAGATCAGCAGTCTGATTTCCATAAGTCACTTTTGCAATGAACTGTCCTTTCACTGGAATGGTCTCTCCTGAGTAGCCCTTCAGTGCGACGCTGCTGCCCTCTAGTGGCACATGTGAGAATGACTGATCATACACATTTTCTGAGATAATGCTGACTCCTGCTCCTGTGTCAATTTCCATCGGCACTTTTTTTCCATTTACTTCAAAAGTTGCCCTGTATGGCCGCCGGCCAGCACCACTTGCACTGAACACAGAAAACATCAGAATTTCATCTTCTATTTCGTCAGCTTGTACGTAGCCTGTCATTTTTCCTTCTTTTCGTTCACTATTTCTCTTCCCCTTTTTCTCTTGCCTCTCACGTGTCCGCCCCCCAGTCCTGCATGCCTTCTGAATATGCCCAACTTTGCCACATTGATGACACTTTGCGTTCTTGTAGTAGCAATCACTGGCGAAATGATCCATTCCTTTACATCTATAGCACCCTTCTTGTTTTGAAGGCGTGCGCCGGTCCCCCTTTACCTTGTGAACAGCGGTGACGTCATCACCTGTCCGCAACTGCTGCGCATCTCGGTGGGCTGTCTCCATGTTAACCGCAAGCTCCACAGCTCTCGCAAAAGTCAGCCTATCCTCTGAGAGCAATTTGCGCTGGCATGCTTCAGAACTGACCCCGCTGACAAATCCGTCACGTAGAGCTTCATCCAGCCTGTCCCCGAAATCACACTTCGCAGCGAGTTGGCGCAGCTCAGCAGCATATTCTGTCGCTGTCTGGCCGCTCTTCTGGACACATTTACGGTACCTAAATCGCTCGGCGATGACCAAAGGTTTTGGTTCATAGTAGTCACGTAGAATAGTCACAACCTGATCAAAAGTTTTGTCCTTTGGCTTGTCAGGCTGCACCAGGTTGCGTAGAAGACCATACGTCGCCGCGCCGACTGAGCTCAACAAGACGGGAACTTTCTTTCCATCGTCAACATCATGAGCCTCAAACAGCAACTCCATGCGCTCCACGTAGGCAGACCATGTTTCATGCTCCGGCTTGAACTCGTCCGGTCTTTGGGAAAAGTACGCCATAATCGATTTATCTCGTCGCCAATTATGTGGTGTACTTAAATAACGAGGCGATGCACACGTTTTACCACTTTATATAGCAGATCTCTGGGAGCAACACGACAACGTGACACGAGGCCATTACAGTCTGAACATTTGTATGACATGCGCAGTAGACACAATAGCTAACTACGGCAAGTCTTCAGGGTCAACCTTAATGCTTATTATAATGGTATTAATACACCACAGATTTGGATAAAGCTGAACTGGAGAAAATGTGCTTGGTTAAGGCGGGCGGTTAGAGGTTAAACACTGTTTCTGCCTTAAACAGTTTAT
Source organism: Proterorhinus semilunaris (assembly GCA_021464625.1). Taxonomy (NCBI): domain Eukaryota; kingdom Metazoa; phylum Chordata; class Actinopteri; order Gobiiformes; family Gobiidae; genus Proterorhinus; species Proterorhinus semilunaris. Next base: position 22,032,185 of record CM038355.1, on the reverse strand, counting down.
GCAAATTTCAAATGTGCAGCTACAAATTCCACAGTCAATTGTAAAAGTTTCTGGTTTAAACATGTTGTTGTGCAGATTTGTTGTTGTTTTGTTTCCAGTGAAAGTTTATGGAGTTTTGTCGGTCTCCCTTTAGAGTAACTTGCCCCACACTGGCCATTTGTTGTGAAAGTTTGTCAGACAGGAAGCACACTTTTATTCTGAAGGCAGGAATGAAGGAAACAGGTGAGGCTCATTAGTGTAAGATGCAGAACACCTGCAGGAGCCACGCCCTGAAGATAAATGTGGCTCTGGTTGGAGCGGGACAGGACTATGGGAGTTGTGTGTTGAAACAACTGGAGACGGTCACAAGAGAAAGACCTAATGATCTGCTCAGACTCGAGCTCAGCACTTTAAGTCTTCTAGTAGAGGAAACGAAATGTATGAAAGCCTGTGTCCACTCCATCGAAGAGGGTTTAGTGTTTCCTTTTCGTGGGTCCCGGCGCATCGAGGAATACGTGGTAATGAGGTGGCAGACCAGCTGGCAAAGCAGGAGCTTGGGTAAAACCCCAAGAAGAAGAAGAAGAAGAAGGAGAAGAAGAAGGAGCCACGCCCTCAGCACAAGCAAACGGTCCAGAACTCCAGGGGACTGAAGGTAAGAGCGAAAAGCTACATTTAAACTTCATTTAAGTCTTTTATCAGGAGATTTCTCAAATAAATAAACAAAACAAAAAGTGTGTTTTCCCCGATTATGAGAGCGGAGCAGCAGAGATCCTGTTTTTTTGACTCGCTGTGGGAAATCTAAGTTGCCTATGTAACTATAGTTCTACGAAATGTGTGCTTGCCCTTAGGCTGCGCTATTCCGGGTTTATTTCAAAATAAAATCTGTCCGCTTACTACTTATCTGTACACGCCTGTACACGCGTGTAACGTCGTAAATGTAAACATGTCTCCATTACCAGTGACACGGGGGCACGAGTGAGTTTCAAGCCTCCACTTCACTGGGGGGAGTCATCGTTCTGGCAAATACGGCTTTTGTTACAGAAACGACCTTTATATGGGGCGACTTATGACGTGACCTCGCACCAAGAGGGAAACTCGTGTTCTGTTCTCACGAGGGCCGTTTCTGGGCCTGGCGCAGCTTCTAGCGCCGGAGCCACAGGGTCAGCCGGACTCGCTGTGAGTGGAAGTTTGGGGCAAACCCGGACCGGATCAGGACCGAACCCGGACCGTGGTTAATGTGAGCCGGGGGTTAGGCTGCGCTATTGCATAAAGCAACGCGCAGCCGTGGCCGACCAATGTACTCCCAGCAGGCATGGTCTCGCATGATTGGAGCGGGCCCGGGGAAACTCTGTGTCCCAGGTAGCAGGGGGCCCGGGTGAGGAGCAACCAATAGCCATAAACAATGCCAGCGCGTCTCACCCAGAAAAAAAGGGAAACGTCTGCCGCCTCTCTGAAGAGCACCAGTGCAGACTCCACCCCTGATAACGAGGGTGTCCAAAGCCGCCTCTCCCAAGAGCACCGGCCACCCAAAGGAATAAGAATATACGGCCAGTTCGGCCAGGCCGCCTCTCCCAAGAGCGCCTGAAACAACGAACCAAACCAAGTCATCCCTTCACGGACCACCGCGGGCTGGGGGGGAATTCACGACAAACGTTGAAGAGGACGACCAAGAGGCCGCCATGCAGACCTCCTCAATCGAAGCGCCACGGAGCAGTGCCGTCGAAGCCGCAACTCCATGTGTGGAGTGAGCTCTGACCCCTGCTGGCGGAGGGAGTCCTCATATGCAGTGCTGATGGCAAGGCCACTGGGCCAATCGAGAGGACAGTGGGGCACCCTTGTTCCTGACCCCAAAGCCCACGAGCAACTGATCGGAGCGTCTGAAGATGGCAGTCCGTTCAAGATGGTGACGTACCGCCCTGATCAGGCAGAGGATGTGTCGTCCATCTCGAGTGGCGGCTTGGTGAGGTCTGGAGTCATGTGATGTTGAGAAGTAAATGCTTTTCTTTCAGAGAATGCTGAGGACTTTCTAACATGAGGAGGACAGGATGAGTAAACTCTGCTGGAGTTAAACATCTGATGAAGACGGCAAAGGTGAGGGGCTGGTGGTTTTGCTGGTTTGCTGATGCTTCTGGTTTTGCTGATGCTTCTGGTAGGGTTCGCTCTTGCCCTCTGCATACTTACACACGCACATCCATATTATCTTTCTGTCACTTTCCGCCCTCCTCCCCCCTTTAACGTCCTCCCCCATCATGGAGGCTACACTTTGCTGGACGAGCATCTGATGAAGACGTCCCCGGTGAGTGACTACGTTAATATTACACATCCTGCACACACATCCATCCTGTCTCTCTCACTTTGCTTCTTCTTCTGCATCAACACATTCACCTCATCCATGTAGAGCTGCACAATGTTAAACATTTTACTAAACCGTTGTAACTTAATGTGCCATTTAATTTAAACCGTTTGCAAGTCATTTGTTTTTCAGCAAATTGATTAGGCAAATATAAGGAAAACTTTGTGTTTTATGTCGGAAGTAAAATAAAAAATGTGTCCGTCTTAAGTCATTTTGAGACAGATTGTGGCTTCTGCCGATTGAGATTTTGCAACAACGAATTCTGCAATATTATTTTTAGAAGACATTGTGCAGCCCTACATTCACCCACGATTCACTGATGCTTGAGGTGCTAATGCTCATGTTTAATGTAGTGTTGAGTTGCTAATGCTCATGTTTAATGTAGTGTTGAGTTGCTAATGCTCATGTTTGCTGTTGAGTTGCTAATGTTCATGTTAGCTGTGGTGTTGAGTTGCTAATGCTCTTGTTTGCTGTAGTGTTGAGTTGCTAATGCTCTTGTTTGCTGTTGAGTTGCTAATGTTCATGTTAGCTGTGGTGTTGAGTTGCTAATGTTCATGTTAGCTGTGGTGTTGAGTTGCTAATGCTCTTGTTTACTGTAGTTTTGAGTTGCTAATGCTCATGTTTGCTGTAGAGTTGAGTTGCTAATGCTCTTGTTTGCTGTAGTGGTGAGTTGCTAATGTTCATGTTTGCTGTAGTGTTGAGTTGCTAATGTTCATGTTTGCTGTAGTGTTGAGTTGCTAATGCTCTTGTTTGCTGTAGTGTTGAGTTGCTATTGCTGTGGTGTGGGGGGGGGGGGGGGGGGGAGAGAAAGTGTTGCCAGTGTGGGCTGTACTTGTTGTACTTTAGGGTCAGTGTTATAGTTTTTATTTAGAGAATAAATCGTAGCACACAGTTTGGTGTTTCAGACATTTTACTTTATTAAAAATATAGTATTTGAACATTAAAATGTTTGTTCTGCTCTGGATAAATCCAGAAACCCCCGGGCAGCTTTAATATTGTTTTATTGCCATGGTTATAAACGGGTTCACAACTGGGATTTGTATTTATTTTTGGTCGATCGTGCAACATGAAACATAAAACGTATAATTAAAGATAAATTACTTGGAATTAAAACAATAAAGGCATAAGATTAAATATTAACTATGATAAAGACGACAACAATTTGAAATAGAACAACAGCGTGAGTGTTTTTACAGATGTGCAGATACTTCCATTTAGAACTAGGTTTACAGCACAAAATTTCCGCAACCCTTGAACACCTCATCGCCTCGGATCTTTGTTTCTGACGTCTCCCATATTGGATTATCAAACAAACGACATTCATGAGGATTTCAGCTGCATCAGACCAGGCCGGTCACATCTTTGTAAACTTCTGTCATAAATGCTAAAACTCTGTTACCCGCTAATGCTAAACTCTGAATGTGTTGCCTGCTAATGCTAAACACTGAATGTGTTAGCCGCTAATGCTAAACTCTGAATGTGTTGCCTGCTAATGCTAAACGCTGAATGTGTTAGCCGCTAATGCTAAACACTGAATGTGTTACCCGCTAATGCTAAACACTGAATGTGTTACCCGCTAATGCTAAACTCTGGCTGTGTTACCCGCTAATGCTAAACTCTGGCTGTGTTACCCGCTAATGCTAAACTCTGGCTGTGTTACCCGCTAATGCTAAACTCTGGCTGTGTTACCCGCTAATGCTAAACTCTGGCTGTGTTACCCGCTAATGCTAAACTCTGGCTGTGTTACCCGCTAATGCTAAACTCTGGCTGTGTTACCCGCTAATGCTAAACTCTGGCTGTGTTACCCGCTAATGCTAAACTCTGGCTGTGTTACCCGCTAATGCTAAACTCTGGCTGTGTTACCCGCTAATGCTAAACTCTGAATGTGTTGCCTGCTAATGCTAAACACTGAATGTGTTAGCCGCTAATGCTAAACTCTGAATGTGTTGCCTGCTAATGCTAAACTCTGAATGTGTTAGCCTGCTAATGCTAAACTCTGAATGTGTTAGCCGCTAATGCTAAACACTGAATGTGGTAACCGCCAATGCTAAACTCTGAATGTGTTAGCCTGCTAATGCTAAACTCTGAATGTGTTAGCCTGCTAATGCTAAACTCTGAATGTGTTAGCCGCTAATGCTAAACACTGAATGTGTTGTTCACTAATGCTAGACTATTGGCCAGCGCCCTTGGCTCCACTGTTTGGGAGAGGGACGAGGGACTTTAGAACTAAGAATGAAGAAAAGCAGAGGCGGGTAGTACTCGGTTACATTTACTCGAGTACATGTACTTGAGGAACTTGTACTTCTCAGAGTAGTTTTTTCACACGGTACTTTTTACTTCTACTCGAGTCACATTATAATGAAGTATCTGTTTCTTACTCGAGTAAATGTTTAACCTCTGAACCCTCGCCTGGACTGAGCACATTTTCTCCAGTTTGGCTTTACCCAAATCTAAAAGCCTCTTTAAAAAAGCAACAACAGAGCCACAAAAACGCAACACAACAGGCGACAAAACACGTGACGAAAAAGTGGATCAGTTTTGTAGGTCTTAGCTTTCAAATGAGGCGTGACTCTGGCCTATAGGCGGTGAGCTTTTAGATTTGGGTAAAGCTGGAGAAAATGTGCTTGGTTAAGGTCGGGGTTAATGATGGATTTATTTATTTGTTTCTACTGGAATAAAACCAAGAGACACTTCAGAGCTTTAGAGACAAAACACAGACCCAGTTTGAGTCACATGGATTTTATTCTTCAACATTATAACGGTTTCTGTCGTTTTATTTGGAAATATTAGGATTTTATTTTATTCACATCATTATTTACTTGTTTTTTTCCTCATATTTTCTGTCACTAGTGAAACATAAACTGGGATTTTGACGCTCAGACATGACTCGTCCTTAACGTGGAACCCCCTGATGAAGGACACGTTGGCCGATCACTGAAGGAAAAGAGAGAAAAGAAACAAAATCCCTCCTCCCTGTGGTCTTTATCTGAGCTGAGGAGGCGGGTTCCTCAGAGCTACAGAGGAACCAGGAGAGATCAGTCCAAGCCCAGGAAACAGAGGCTCAGTGAAGGAGCCGCTGAAGGTGTGGAGGTGGAACAGTTCATCACCGCGAAACTGATAGAAGGACAGAACTCCAGCCTCAGAATCCAGGAACACTCCCAGTCGATATGGTGATGAATAGAATCGGGGGAGAGATGTTTCTTTCCCGTTGTGACAGATTCTTAAATGTCCATCCCTGACCCTCAGACTCCAGGACTGATCATTGTCTCCAAACCTACAGCTCTCTCCTCTGCGTCTGATTCCTCTGTAACTCATCGCTACATCAACTTCCTCCCACCCCCTCCACTCCACCTCCCAGTAACAGCGCCCCCTCAGGCCGGTGCAGCTCAGGACCTGAGGCTGGTCCATGAACCTGTCCTCATGAGGTGGACACAGCTGCTCCTCCACACGTCTCACTGAGCGGTTGTCCTCAGACAGAAGGAGCTCTCTGTGAGCTGTGTTTGGATCCAGAGAGAACTCACAGGAATCTGAGAAACAAACACACTGATGACATCACTTCCTGTCCTGTACGGTTTAGATAAATCTATAGATCAGTGACTTACATTTCCACAGACCTGGGACCATCCATCGTTCTCCAGAAGGATCCAGTCTGAAACACACAAGTCCAGTTTAAGACCAGAGACAAACCAGGACTAAACCATGGACGGAAAATGAACTGACCAAATGCAAAAAGTATCTGACGGGCTGTGTCAAAAGTGTCTGACATTAAACTCTGACAAAACAGTCGCAATGCACTTTATAAATAGAATAAAAACATCAAGGATCCAAATGTTTGTATTGATGGAAAAATAAATCAATAACTGGACGTACTTAGGGGTAACCCTGGACCGTAAGACGTAGAAACTGTTTCCAATGTAACGTGTCCAGCTTTAGATCCATACGGGGGCCTCTCACCACTGAGGCCCATTTGTCCCTGAACTCTATGACCTCGTCACATTTGATGTGTTGTATATGGAGTTGGTCACAGGGCTGTAAAACGGTTCTGGGGCCTCTTGAATCATAGAAATCTGCTCAACATCCATGATAAGAAACCCAGGCTCCTTCACCATTGTCAAATACTAAGTCTGGAATTCTGAATTTAAAAACCTAATATTCTGCACTAATTAGGCCCGAGCTGCCGTCGCAAGGGCCTATGGGGGCGGGGCCAACGTCAACTTTGTCGTAGAGCGACGGGATTCGGTACAGACATTCGTCATGTGACGACAAACAAACACATTACTGTGGCCACGCCCCCTGACAAACCGGAAGTCCGCCATTTTGACTGGAAATCTGGGAAATGCTGAGTGAGCATTTTTGCTGACGTCGCATTTTAACGAACTCCTCCCAGGGCGTTTCACCAAATGAGCTCCAAATCGCTCCAGCTCATCTCCAGATGTGGGACATCAAAGGTTATCCACGTTTTCTGGCTTTGTTTTACGGTTTGTGTAAAGCCGCAATCTGTACGAAGAATTTTGCGATTTATTGTAAACTACAAAATGCTCCCCTTCGCACAAACAAACTCTGATTAAAAATCTGAAATATACATTTTATTGACCTTTCACCCCCGGACAGAACACATGTGAAAAAGTGAGATTGGGCATGACAGCGCCCCCTCTATTCTAAGAAGAAAACATTCATTATGGGAAAAAAATTAGTTTCTCGGAAATGGATAAAATTCGGCACACAAATAGTGGCTGGCATCCCGATCAAAAAAGCCAATGGGACCCATACTGTATTTTGTACAGTGTTGTCATGGTGACGACCGAGGCCCCCCATGTTTAGTCAACAGGTGCGGTCAGTGAAAGGGACCATGGAACAGCATCCCAGCAGACATTAGAGACTGTACCACTTTCACAGTATTTAAAACTAAACTTAAAGGTTGGCTGAAGGGGAATCAGACATGTGACCACTGACCATTATCTTTGTTTTATGTCTCAAGTTTAATTGTGTAATGATCTTATGTTTTTAATGTTGTTACTGGTCTTTGTATTTGTCTTGATCTGCAGGAACTACAGATGGAAAGTAGCCATTGGCTAATTCTGGCATATTTACATTTATATGTTCATTAATATGCATTGTCCCTTTAAATAAATAAATAAAAATAAAATTTTATTCTAGTGGGACTGACACATAAATCTCACATTATACACAATTACAGCGCGTTAGCGCCCCCTGTAATGTACGTGTGGACACTGGTCATAGAAGTATGACCCGTCAGGGCCGTCCGATTCTGCTTGTGAAATAAAAAAGATTATGGGTGCGCTAGCGCCCTCTGCTGTTTGTTACTTTTTTAAATGATTCATGGAGTCGCTGCACCTCCTCTGAGAACATGTATGACTTTATGTCCTGTTAAAATGGTTTGAACTACTCGAGCCACTTCTCGGGGAGAATGCAGCATCTAAAAATGTAAAAGTGCTTTTGCTAAATCTGCCTTCTCTGTAATCGCACTGGGTCAGTGGAACTCACTGCCAACAGAGATTATTGCAGGAACTACATTTAAAACATTTGCACATTTAACTAAAACATGGCTTTTAGAAAATCAAACTTGCTCATGATCAGTGTTGGGCATTTTACTTTCAAAAAGTAATTAGTTACCGTTACAAATTACCTCTCACAACACGTAATGGAGTTAGTAACTCAGTTACTATGCTGTAAAAGTAATTAGTTACTATGCAAAGTAATTATGAATATATGTTGATATGATGTACTATCGTATCAAAGATGTTCATAGTAACTGAATGAAAAACAGAAACATTTTAGCATTTATTTTAAGTGAACAGATTGCAACTGCCCATATGCCTGGAAATATAAAATATAGCTATAACTAAATACTGGAAAATAAATACAATTTAAAAAAGCCACACTTTGTATTTGATGTAAATCTAAGGCACACAAATATAAAGCTGAATAACAAACAAAGGGAAACAAACTAATAAGTGAAATGATCTGTATCTTGGAGTTGGATCAGTCGTGACAAGAGGCGCGTGAGCACGTGACGATGCAGGTGCTTCTTTAGACTGGAGCTACTTGTGGCCAGCGGCGGCACCAGACATGAAGTCCCAGGGGGGGCTTAGGGGGGGCTGAGCTCTTTCTTGGGGGTGAACTTTTACAAGCCTACAGTCACACATGTTTTTATCTCCATTCATGATAAAAGTACTGTGCCATACCACACCAAACCATGCCATACCACACCGTACCACACCACACCATGGGGACCAAAGTAGAGCCTCCAAATAAGGACTTCCTCTGAAGGAGCCCAGGGGCCTCACCTGAGAGAGTGTAGGGGCCCGTGGGGGGCCCGCAGAGCGGTCAGGAGCTCGGCCGAGGCTCCTGGATGGTTGTAGCTCAGGTCTAACTCTGTCAGACAGGAGGGGGCGGAGCTTAGAGCGGCGGCCAGAGCAGCCCCTCCCCTTTCTGTGACCAGACATCCAGACAGACTAAAGACACGCAGCATTAGCCTCTGATGTGGACACAGAGCATCATGAGCGTCTCACCTGAGGGTGTGCAGTCTGCAGGGGGCGCTCTTCAGTCCCTCACACAGCAGCTCCACTCCTGAGTCCTGGAGGTCGTTGTTACTGAGATCCAGGTGAGTCAGACTGGAGGAGCTGAGGACTGAGGCCAGAGGACCACAGACTCTCTGAGACAGATTACAGATGCTCAGGCTGAGGACAGAGACGGACATTAGAGACGAGAATCAGGGACATTAGAGACGAGAATCAGGGACATTAGAGACGAGAATCTGGGACATTAGAGACGAGAATCAGGGACATTAGGGACGTGAATCAGGGACATTAGAGACGAGAATCAGGGACATTAGAGACGAGAATCAGGGACATTAGAGACGAGAATCAGAGACATTAGAGACGAGAATCAGGGACATTAGAGACGAGAATCAGGGACATTAGAGACGAGAATCAGGGACATTAGAGACGTGAATCAGGGACATTAGAGACGAGAATCAGGGACATTAGAGACGAGAATCAGGGACATTAGAGACGAGAATCTGGGACATTAGAGACGGGAATCAGGGACATTAGAGACGAGAATCAGAGACATTAGAGACGAGAATCAGGGACATTAGAGACGAGAATCAGGGACATCAGAGACGAGAATCAGGGACATTAGAGACGAGAATCAGAGACATTAGAGACGAGAATCAGGGACATTAGAGACGAGAATCAGGGACATTAAAGACGAGAATCAGGGACATTAAAGACGAGAATCAGGGACATTAAAGACGAGAATCAGGGACATTAGAGACGAGAATCAGGGACGAGAATCAGGGACATTAGAGACGAGAATCAGGACAGACGTGAAGAAGAAATACAGTCTGGACTCACGTGGCTTTGGTGGAGGCTTTGACGACCGGCAGCAGCTTCAGGAGACCTGTCTCTGAGACCCAGTATTTCCTGAGGTCAAACTCCTCCAGGTCTGAGTCTGAGGACAGTAAGAGGAAGGACAGAGCAGAACAATGAGCAGGAGAAGTTAACCAGGAGAGAAGACCTCCGTCTCTCATGTATCTCTGTATCTCCTCCATCAGACTGTGGTCGTTGAGTTCGTTCAGACAGTGGAGCAGGTTCAGGCTCCTCTCTGCAGACAGACCCTCTTCATCCAGCTTCTCTTTGATGTACTTTACTGTCTCCTGATTGTTCTGGGAGCTGCTTCCTGTGTGAGTCAGCTGACCCTGGAGCAGGCTCTGATTGGTCGGCAGAGACAGCCCCAGGAGGAAGCGCAGGAACAGGTCCAGGTGTCCGTTTGGACTCTGTAAGGCCCGGTCCACAGCAGAGCGGTAGAAGGCCTCAGGGCTCTCAGAGGAGTGTGGTGGTGACAGCAGGTTCTCCCCAGAGCTGAAGAAGGTCTGATGGACGTGAAGCGCAGCCAGAAACTCCTGCACACTCAGATGGATGAAGCAGTAGACCTTGTCCTGGTACAGGCCTGGCTCCTCTCTAAAGACCTGTGTGAAGACTCCGGAGTAACGAGCGATCTCTGCAGCGTCCAGCCCACACTCGCTCAGGTCACTCTCGTAGAAGATCAGGTTTCCTTTCTGCAGCTGCTCAAAGGCCAGTTTTCCCAGAGACCGCACCATCTCCCCTGTGTCTGGAGTCCAGTGAAGGTCTGCTCCTGTTCCCTCATGATACTTGATGTTCTTGACTTTGGCCTGCACCACCAGGAAGTGGACGTACATCTCAGTCAGAGTCTTGGGCAGCTCTGGTTCCTCTGTTTGCTTCAGAATCGTGTGTAGAACCACAGAGAGGATCCAGCAGAAGACTGGGATGTGGCACATGATGTACAGGCTGCGGATGCTCTTGATGTGGGAGATGACGGCCTCGTCTCTGAACCTCTTCCTGAAGTACTGCTCCTTCTGTGGGTCGCTGAACCCTCGCACCTCTGTCACCATGGAGACGCACTCAGCAGGGATCTGATTGGCCGCCGCGGGGCGTGTGGTTATCCAGAGGCGAGCGGAGGGAAGCAGGCTCCCCCTGATGAGGTTCACCAGCAGCTCCTCCACTGAGGCGCTCTCTGTGGGCTCCGTCAGGACCCGGGTCCGGCTGAAGTCCAGAGGAAGTCTGCACTCGTCCAGACCGTCCAAGATGAAGAGCAGCTGGAGCTGCTGAAAGCTGCAGAGACCTTTGGTTTGACTGAAGAAGTGGTGCAGCAGCTCCACCAGGCTGAACTCTGTGTCTCTGAGCACATTGAGCTCTCTGAAAGTGAAGGGGAACAGCAGCTGGACGTCCTGGTGGCCTCTGCCTTCAGCCCAGTCCAGACTCAACTTCTGAGTCAGCACTGTTTTCCCCACGCCGGCCACGCCCACAGTCAGCACCGTCCTGATTGGCTGTTCTTTAAACAGGTCTTCACACGTGATGCTGGTCTCTGCAGCGGCTGGTTTCCTGGACGTGGTCTCCATGAGTCTGACCTCATGTTCCTGGTTGACCTCTGAGGCCACTCCCTCTGTGATGTAGAGCTCTGTGTAGACCTCCTGCAGGGGGGCGGAGTCTCCTGCTTTAGCCACGCCCTCAAACACATGACTGAACCTCTGCTGCAGACGCCTCTTCAGTTTCTCTCTGTAAACTCCAACATGAGCCTCTGAAGGAGACAAACAGAACCATGTTACAGTCAGTGACTTCTTCTCCTCCTGTGAAAGTGTGGTGTTCCAACATGTCAGAGTTCTTACTGTTCTGCAGACTCTGAGCCAGGTGCTGCTGCTTCATCCTCCTGAGGAAGTCCAGTGTGATGTTGAGCACAGCCTCTCGGCTGCTCTGCTCCTCCTCACTCTCTGAGCTACTCTCTGGATGATCTGAGGCCAGGAGTCTGTGGAAGCTCTGCAGCTGCTCTTTGACGAAGGTCAGGACGTCCTCCTCCAGCCGCTGGAGCACACAGGACATATTATACTGCAGTAACACTGTATCTGTGTGAATATTTACAGGCTTCAAACATTGGAGAGTCAACTTTTACTGCAGCTTCAGCAACAAGTCACTGATCTCTGAGAAAGTCTGTGCCTTTAGACCTGAGGTGCTCCTCACATGTAGACCTCCAGCCATCCACCAGATCTGTGAGATTTCACTGAACCAATTGTATAATGAGGAAAAGGCAGATTACACTTTATTTTACCAGGTCTGCAGCTGAAGTGATGGAGCCCCAGAAAGTGGGATGAGGGAGTTCGGCCATAAACACTGTCAGAACGTCTCCAAAAGTACTTGTAGATGTGATGGTTTATTTGTTAGTTCCTCTGCTCCGCCCGTGCAGCTGAGCCTCTTTGTTCTCACTCAGAGCCATGAACATCGGCTCCAGAGAAAACTGAGGGCAGTGAATCTGAGCTTAGGCTTTATTTCCTGATGAATTTCCTCAGGAGACTTTGCTCGTGGTTCAGTCATCGCTCTGAGGATCATTGGCCGCGTTGACACTGATTTCTTTCCCTCTTTCACATGACGTCCATCAGACCCTTTGGAAGAACTTTGTTTTTATGTTTATGGAAAAACTGTCATTTGTGGGAAAAACGTATTACTGCACTTCTCTTGTAAATCCTCCTTATTGATTGTGAACTATGTGGAGATAATCCAGATTCTTTCAGATCATTTCAAATTGCCTCCACTACGGCGCTAACCAACCTCAGACCTAGAAGTCATTATAGTTTATTCTGCACTTACAGCAAACACAACATCCAGTTGGGGGCGCTCTTTGCTGGTTCCATCTGGGCTCAGCTTCTCTCTGTGGATCCAGACAGAGGTTAGAACCTGCCTTCACCTCCCCAGACGCTTCCCCCAGTCCCTCCCCTGTGCCCAGCGTTGGGAGAGCAGCAGAGGACACTTACCGCTCGTCTGAAGGAGAGACGTCTTTAAAAGAAGGACCTTCATCTTTGGAACGATCACTCCTCAGAGAAACAGAGTCTGAAGGAGAACTCGGGACGTTTAAACTCCTGCCAAAACAAATATGGGTTTATACTGTGTCTTTGAGATGAATGAGAGAAGAGCGTAGATGCTGATGAAGTCCACAAACCTTTTAAAGTTCTCCCACCAGCCTTTAGACCTGTCGCTTCTCAGAGAAACCGAGTCTGGACCAGGACCAGGGGTCTGTGAACTCCTGTTGAAGACATTGAATTATTACACAGACTGTTCTGTCTGGGGGGTCATTCATTAGAGCAGCTGCTAAATAGTGGCTTAAGCTGAAAATAACATGTGCTGTTTTGTTAAGTTGCACTTCATTTACCATTTGATGATTCCTGTGTTACATAATTAAGATCCAGATCTGATGTAAATAAGACAATGCTGCGTGAGGGAAAAATACAGAAATGACTTTGTTGTGGATCCACTTCTGCAGGAGCTTCTTGCTTTGCACATGAGCAAACTCTTGGTCAATGACCCACAGAGAGTTAACGACAAACAAACCTTTTAAAGTCAGGACCCCCCCCTTTAGAGCAGTCGCTCCTCAGAGAAACCGAGTCCGAGTCTGGTTTAGACTCAGGTTTGGGTCGATCCATCCTGGACCTGCAGACACAGAGCAGCAGTGACTTTAGAGGGACATTTATAAATAAAACGGCTCCATCAGAGAGTTTCAGATCCCTGTGTTTAATGGAACAGTCACTGATGGAATGATGGGATAAAAGCCCCCCCATCTGAAAAGTGTTCAACAGTCGCGTCAGGTTCCAGAGGGAAAAATCCTAAAAGACTTTTCAACATATTTAGAGTTTAACAGAAGCCAATCATCTTCATTATGTGATAACGCCTGACTACAGCAGGAACATTTACAAAGAAACAAAACACTCACACATGGAAAAGGCTTTGATACATTTACAGCTGGTACAGATCTGGATGAATGGAAAGTAAGTCAATAGGAAATATGAGGGGGGGGGTTTCTTTGTGGAACCCAGAGCAGGGTTTAGGGCGGGGCTGTGAGGTCATGTCAGGGGAACAGGAAACGAAGCAACTTCCTGAGTTTCAAATGACACTTTTAATCACTCTGATTAAAGATGAGATTCTGTCATTTGATCTTTGTTACAGATTCAGATCAGTCTGATTCAGGTTTGAATCCATGATTATTGGATCAAACCCCGTCTAGTCCTGGGTCATGTTTGGAGAAGAATATGAGAGAAGTAACGGAACATTCAGCGTTCAAACATGTCCGACTACAAAAACAATCTCATAAAAGCCACAACAGGAACTTGCAGATGCAGAGACACGTGACCAAGACTGGACCTCAGATCTTTCAGTTCATTATTTATTTATTTATTTTATTTTATTATTATTATAATTATTATTATTATTTTTTTTTTTTGAGCAACAGGTGCATACAGGTATGATACACGTGTCAAATACAGAAATGTTTTAACAACATAAGTATCTGTGCTGCTCAAAGGGCGTAGGAAGAAGTTAGTAATAACTGATGAGGCCCTACCCCTCCTTTCAGTCGACTTACACACTTAAAGCTACTGCTCACGGCAAAATCATTTTCAAATGTGTATTTAAGCTTTAACCATGAGATTAAAGCTTAAACATTCCGATCTATGGAATTCCCTTAGTAGCCGATTAAATCAACAAGTGGCTCCTCTTAGCCGTCTCAAAGCAGTAAAGTAACTTAGTTCATAACATTCTTGTGTGTGCACTTGCGTAAGATACTGTAGAAGGTGCACATGCTGTAATTTACATAATAAATCCGGATTCATTACAAACTTCTCAATCGGATCAAAATACAAAAGAAAACATTTCATACTTCAGGAACAGATGATTAATTTACTACATACTTTCCCAGTATTTGCTTTCTGTACATTATTTTAAATTGTACTACAGGTGAACACAGTTTTAAATCCTCCTCTAATGAGTTCCAGAGGTCAACTCCATTTCGTGTAATAGACATACTTTTTTGTGTTGACCAACCTTGGTCAAGTAAATTTGACATTCATTACATTCATTTGTTCAGCTCCAAGATCAACTCCTGTGTCTACAGACGGAACCACTTCTGCCATATTATTGTATTAAACGGCCATTTTAATACAATAATTAAACATTTGTGTTCAGGGTCCGAGCACGTGCTGGCCCATGGATTCCATTTCCCATGAGCGCGGGTGAGCTCTTTGATGCGCGCGGGGGCACGTGATGCTGCAGAGCGCGAGGGTCTGGGGTCACACCCCCTCATGACTCGGATGTCCCATCACCAGCACCAGGATCTTTGCAGATGTTTTTTTTTAATGAATGCCTGAAAGCTGACGCGCTCCCGGGACGGCCCAGGGACGGGGGGACGGCCCAGGGACGGGGGGACGGCCCAGGGACGGGGGGACTATAGTGTGAGGGTTTAGTGTAGCCTATAAGGCGACTGCACGTGCCACTTCTGATGAATGAATCTTCTGCCTCCTGATTGACTTCAGTCAAATCTGTTTCACACAGACAGAACTGAGCTCCAAATGAACGGGACAGGCGTGTCTCATCCCCTCGCGCGCTCCCTCCTCTGCAGAGCACTGCGGGAGGGGCGGAGGAGTCGCGCAGGCGCACATGGAACATAGACGTGGAGCTCTCTGGACCACAAGCAGCAAAACGTCACAAACCCGCCGTAAAGATGATCGGCTGAATCGTGGCTGAACAATGACCGCGCGGGCCGCCGTAACCCGCGCGTCACGTCACGTTAACGCCCCAGCCTCGTGCGGAATCCTCCGCGTTTCACAATAGCTACAGTTTGACCAACAGGAGGAGGAACCTTTAGAAGTGCCCGCCGCGCGCACACACGTGCACTGCGTAGCATGGCTCTGTCCCTCCAAAGAGAGAGACCCCTGAGGCCCTGGTCACGCGGGTCACGCAAAGTTTGATTCCAAAACGGGCCAACTCCCTGAGCAGCACGCGCTCTGGACGGGTCGGGGATAAAGGGAGTGGTCTCCTCGTGCACAGACCATTTGAAGTCTCTCACGTCCTTCGCTGCTCCTCACTCAGTGTAATCCAGAACTACAGAGGACCAGGAACCACAGGCCTCTGCGCCTCATATACACTTATATGGATCATTACGCACGGCTCATATTCAGCCCAAACACACACATGGCACAGACCCCCCCCCCCCCCCACACACACACACACAGACCCCCCCCCCCCCCCCCCCCCACACACACACACACACGCACACACACACACACACACACACAGACCGCCCCCCCGCCCCACACACTGAGCTACTGGACCGTTAGAATAAGATAATGATGCTGATAAAGACACTTCCCCTCCATGAGTCAGCAGCATTAATCACATCGAGGTTTAGCCTAGTTCTCAATGACCTTTGACCTCAGCAGAAACATACCTGGATGTTTAGTCCGTCTTCCTGTTCCTCTAAACTCCTCACTCTTCTGTGTTTTAAAGTCGACTCATCTTCAGCAAACTGCGACACAAACTGAAGGTTTCACTTTCGTCAGTCGCTCAGGTTCGCCCTCTGCTGGTGGTTTGTGGAACATCTTTAACCCTTGAAGGTCTTGGAGTTTTTCACTCTCACGTGTTTTCTTGAAGGTCCAGATTCCTAAAGGGCTGTAGCTGTGAGAACATGATACAGCAGGACCTCCATTAAGCCTCAGTCTAATGGCGGACTTTGGTTAATCCACTGTCATGTGTGGACATTTCCTGTTTCAGCTTTTATTTTGACAGGCAGCTTCAGAGGCGGGACTTTTATTTTATTTTATTTTTTCAGTCAAATGTTCGAGGGGTCACAGAGGTCGATCAGACTGCAGGTCATAAGGTCATGGTCAGGGTGAGTCCAGGGGGATTTCACTTTAAGAATACAGTTTCATGGCTCTCGGTCCTTTCATTCGTTCCAGGGAATTAATGTACAATTTAAAATCATTTAAAAAAAAACAAAAGAAAAGGTTTTTTGACATTTGCTTTTGTGTTTCCAGGATTCAGCGAGACATAATCTCACATTAATACAGAGTTCTACTTTGTTATTGTTTCACCAAACGTTATATTGTCTCCTGGAAACACTGGAGTTTGTAAATCTTTCCAAAACAATTGAACAGAGTCACGATAAACACAGACGCTCAGTTGTCTCCACATTAATATTGCAGAATGTACATAGATTTTCTTGTATGTTAAAACGTAATGGAAGCAGTTCTTTGGATGGGTAGATATTGTGCATCATTTTGAAGTGTTTCTTTAGCCTCAGGAGCTTTAGGGAAACAGAAGTCCATAGTTCTTAGTTTGGAAACCTTCTTTTTATCACATTTGTTTAGGATATCGTTTTTATTTTGTAAACCAGGGAACAATTCATCTGTCAAGCTTTTGCTGATTAAAACACGATTACATTTTTTGTCTAAGATTGATATCCCTGTGTCGTGGGCGAATGTGTTTATCTGACGAGCCAATGAGTTTTTGGATAGAAAAATAACTTAATGGAGTCTAACCGTGAGGGATTAAAACTGTTTAATGCAGAATTGTCCATAATCTAATAAATGTCCTTCGTTGTCCATAAGGTGAGACACTGACCAGATACTGTTTTTAAACCAGTCTTCATAAAAGAACGATTTGTTGCGATGTCGTACATATCGATTGTTCCAAATGACTGTTCGTTCAACATACATTTTAATTTCATTTGGCGAAACAAACGTCACTATATTTCCAGAGATGATTAAACCTTATCAAGATGGAAATTAATGTTTAAACATAATTTGACACCACATAACTCCCCAATTTGGAATAATAGATGCATCACCATCAATAGAAGATCAGTTGATTTTGATGAATGGTTTTCTGTTGTATTTTTCAATACGAAGGTTTTTGTGAGAAATTCCAAATTCCTTGCACTAAAAGAAAAAATAACCAGCTCGTAAACGCTATTCCATTATCGGTCAGGTCTGTGGTTAAACAGGAGACCTTTTATTCAAATATTTCCCCCAAACTGTGATCCAAATGTAATAACACATTTTTAAGATGCTATTTACTAAATTGTGCAGTTTCACCTGTAAATGGTGAAGTTAAACCCGACTTTCCTCAGTATTTAACTGTGGTCATTGCAAACATTAATTTATTGATAAAATGCATTATTATTATTAATTTTATTATTATTCTGATTATTGTTATACAGCACATATTTGTATTTTCCCCGTTCTGCAAAGTTTTATTCCTCCTTCTTGCACAAGGTACTGGTTTGGAAACGAACTCATGACAGTTACTTCTAAAGTACAAAGAACAAGACACAAAGAGAAAAACATGGGAAGAAATTGGGGAAAATGCTTTAAAAAAGGGAGGGGGGGGGGGTGAGGGAAAAGTGTAAAAAATATATATAAATAAGACTATTATAAATGTAAAAAAATAAGTAAACAGTGAAAAATGATGCAAGTCCCTAAATGTTGTTTTTTGTTCTCACCGGGGGGGGGGGGGGGGGGGGGGAAGGGGGGTGTTTCTCCCTTAACATCTTCACATTTGTATTTATTTTTCCCGTTCTAATCCAACGTTTTCTGAAGGTCTGACACAAACTCCTTCAACAGTAGAACGGAGAGAAAAACCAGGCGGACTCCGGACTTACGCAAAATACAGTTTAATCATTATAATTACAAATCTTAATGGCTTTAGCATGAAACCATGGCAACAGTGAATAAGAAAAAATAAATAAACTCATATTTACACAGAAACAAACAGAACAATGGCCTGAAGTCCCAGAATGCACCAGGCTGGAGAGCGTAGGGCGGGGCAGAGGGCGGAGCTCCGGACGTCTGAGGATCGGACTTTACCCCAAGCGGAAACTTTCATGTTTCTGAAGCTGCAACGTTATTTATTTGAACAGATTTGTACTTTCGACTCTGGAGACTCGAGGTCGGCCAAATATCGTCTACAAGAGAATATCGAAATCGCAGTTTGGACGATTTTACAATATCGAGTTTATCTTCAATGGAAGGAAGGTGGAAAACGGGACTGAAATGGAGGTGATTAGGAAAAAAATATGGGATAAAAAAAAAAGATTGTAAAAAAAAAAAAATTTAAAAGGAGGGGGAAAAAGTGCCCAATCACAATGTAAAAAAAAAAAAAGGAAATGGTAGAATAAAAAAGGGGAGGGGATAAAAAAAAATAGGAAAAAATTTGGAAAACTTGGAGGAAAAATCGGGGCGATATTAAAAAATTGGGAGGGTGGAGGGTGTAATAGAAAAAGGGGGACATAAAAAAAAAAAAAGAAACAATGGGGAAGGGAGATTAGGAAAAAGCTATGGAATAAATTAAAATAAAATGTTTTTAAAACAATGAGGAAACATTGCGGGAATTAGAAAAAAATGGTGGAAATGGTAAAAAAATAATATAAAAGGGGCAGGGATTCAAAATGGTGAAATAAAAAAGATGGGGAAAAATGGAAAAATTGGGGATTTTTTTTTTTAAATAATGTGAAAAATGGGGGGGGGGGGGGGGGGGGAATTAGGAAAACACAGGAAAATTGTGAAAAGAAAGAAAAATGGGGGGGGGGGGGAATTAAAAAAACATGTAAAGTGTTTTTATTTTCTGCCCTTTTCTGTTCAGGACAATCATCCTTCTGAAAATACTGAGGTCTTAATTTGAGTCTTTGACCTCCACTAAACAAAATCCTTCACTTTCATCATCATCATCTGAGCGCCGTTCACAAGTTCATCTGGAAACACCAGCTCCGTCTTTGTCCATGAGGATCAGATCACAGACCAAACATCTCCGCCTGAGCCGCCCTCCACCTGAAGCCTGAACGACAGACTCTTAAAAAGGCACAATGAGCGAGTATTAATCAAACACGTGAAGCGTCGCTGTAAACTCAGTCTGGAGCACAAAAGGACAGGCCCGTCAAACAGAGCTGAGGACGTCCCGTTAACACATGGACGTCCAGAGCAAAGATCTCCGACAGCGTGGAATGAAACCGTCTCAAGTTTTATTCCACAGTCTGAGCCAAACCTTTGGCTCCTGAACGAGTTCAAAGTGCAGGAGTTCAGGAGCTGGAACACGGCCAAAAACACGCGACATAAAAACTTAAAATCTCCCGATACCAAGAGACATGAGATGACAGTTCAAAGAGCCACGCTGCGCCCTCTGCTGGCGGCCGCGGGTCAGGACAAGCCTACAGTGGGTTTCAGATTTAGTCCAATTAAAGGGACGTGTGTGTGTGTGTATTTGTCTCCCACAAAGTGCTACACGTGGATACCAAACATGTCAGTATCTGTGAATGAAGAAGCATCAGACATGTTGGAGGACATTTTGGCAAACTGTTTCCAAACTTCAAAAATTGCCAATATTTTTCAAAACTGTTTCCAAATGTAAAAAAAAAAAAAAAGGTAGAAAACGTTAAAAAAAATTGTTTTCAATTTTTTTTTTCTATTTGTCCATAATTTTTTGTCCATAATTTTTCCCAATTTTTTTTCTATAACCGTTCCAGATTTTTCCAAACTTATTATTATTTTTTTATTTCTAATAAATTCTAAATTGTTCCAAACTGTCTCCCACAAAGGAAATGACCATATTTGGAGTACAGCCTTTCGTGCTACACGTGGATACCAAACAGGTCAGTATTTGTGAATGAAGACGCGTGGGAAAGAACGTCATTAAATAAACATCGTAAAGAGAAAGTTTGGGCTTTTTTTTATTTTTTTTTTGTAACTCCGACGTTAAGGAGGAAACGCCCACAGCGTCTCAGTTCACACTGAGGCTGGAAACTGCATTATAAAATATTAGTGTTTCATTTTTCATATTTTTATCAAACTTTGGAAAACTCAATCATAAATGTTTTACTGCCGGGTCATTAATGTAGATTTTTTCCCATTTGAAAAAAATTTGACTAAACATGACGACTTCGAAATGATAAAGAGTGTGAGGCGCGACCCCGCTGTAAACCTGTCCGGACCTGTGACTGGAACTCGGGCCTTTGGAGGAATCGGAAAACGTCCGTCACGGCGAGAGGAACGTTTTCAGATCAAGCATTGCACGGTCAACAGTGTTAGTGAAACTAAGGAGTTACTCTTTTCCTGATGGAGTGGTTAAACCTAGACTCTATACACTCGAGCGCCGAGGAACCGATGACGGGACGACCCGCGAGACCCAAATCCCTCTGATCCGTCCACGGGTCGAACGCGAGGAAACCATGAACCCAAAACCAACCGGGCGTTATGGAGACTTTCCCGATACTGGGGGTTTGAGAATCTGCTGAGATCAATAAACTCTTAAAATAATGTGAAGGATCTGCCCTTTACGGCATTTGTGTCGAGAATTCGTACTTTTGAAAGATAAAAATAACACGTTCTACTCTTTTACTTTGACTTTTACTCAAGTAATGTATCGCGCACTTTGACCTCCTCCGGTTTTATTAACGTTCTTTCTGTGCGTCGCCATCGGTTCCCACGAAGCGCAGTATTAGTACGAGAAGTAGCATCATTACACAGTACGATCCTTCATGGATTTTCTCAGAACGTCCCACACGGACGACGAAAATAAAAAAAAACAATGTCTCAGAGGTCGAGCGGTGCCGCCGTCGGTAAAGCTGAGGCGAGGGGTCTGCGGCGGGACACGCCCACGACGCGGCGACCGGACACGCCCACGACGCGGCGGGACACGCCCACGACGCGGCGACCGGACACGCCCCCGAACAGTCACTTTGACCACGAGGAGGAGGAGGAGGAGGGTCAGAGCTTCTTAAACTGAAGGGACGAGGTTCTGTCGGCCTTTCAAGTGCCTTTAGGAGAAACCGCTCCAGGCCGCTATGGAAGTGACCAACAGGAGGCGCTGTGGGGCCACGTCCATGCGGAGCGAGAGCTATGGAAGTGACCAACAGGAGGCGCTGTGGGGCCACGTCCATGCGGAGCGAGAGCTATGGAAGTGACCAACAGGAGGCGCTGTGGGGCCACGTCCATGCGGAGCGAGAGCTATGGAAGTGACCAACAGGAGGCGCTGTGGGGCCACGTCCATGCGGAGCGAGAGCTATGGAAGTGACCAACAGGAGGCGCTGTGGGGCCACGTCCATGCGGAGCGAGAGCTATGGAAGTGACCAACAGGAGGCGCTGTGGGGCCACGTCCATGCGGAGCGAGAGCTATGGATGTGACCAACAGGAGGCGCTGTGGGGCCACGTCCATGCGGAGCGAGAGCTATGGAAGTGACCAACAGGAGGCGCTGTTTTTTAGAAATTGTTTTGAGTAAAAAGGACTAAAACTAAATTAAAATATGTTAAATTAACACTGGGTTAGACCAGTTTGCCTCCGTCTATGTCACTTCCTGTCCGTGTCCAATAAGGAAGTGAAACTAAAGAAAACTGGGAACATTTTTAACCAACTCTTAAATATAATTGTGTCACTTTAACAAATCAAAGCTGCTTCCTGTTCGGAGCAGCAGGAGGCTGGAAAAAGTGGCACAAACAGGTGAATTATTATATATGTTTGTGATGCTCTGTGTCGGCCGGACCGTAGCCCCACAGCGCCCCCTGTGGGTCACTCGGTTTATTCCAACAGTGAAACAGGGACATGTGTTTCTGTTTCATCTCATCACACATTGTTTTACTGAGCGAGTCTGAGCGGACTCTGGCTTTAAGGCACGGGGCGGGGCAGTGGGGCGGGGCAGTGGGCGGGGCCGGGTTACGTGGCCACGTGAGCGCTGGACGGGATGGACACGAACTCGCGCAGGATGTTCTTGGCCGTCTCCAGGTTGTTCTGCGCGATGACCAGCGCCTTCTGCACGTCCTGGAGGGAGTAGCCCTGAGACACCAGGCACTCGATCTCCCCGTTCAGAGCCGGGCTGGACGTCAGGGGGGCTCCGGGCGTCAGGGGGGCCCCGAGGGTCAGGGGGGGTCCCGAGGGTCAGGGGGGCCCCGGGCGTCAGCGGAGCCCCGAGGGTCAGGGGGGCCCCAGAGGTCAGGGCCGGGCAGCGCTCAGAGTTGACCCGGCGGGGGAGGGGCCGGGGGGGGCACTCGGGCTCCTCTGCTCCGCTCAGGGCTGGGGCAGAAGTAACAAGGAAACACACGGGTTAATTTGGTCGATTAAAAATATTTCATCAGAACTTCAGTCACTAAAGCTAAAGCTAAAGCTAAAGCTAAAGCTAAAACTTTCGGCCATTTTGTTTTTGTGCCGTGTCCACAAAAACGACAATCATAACGAATAAGAAGATTACATGAATTTTGTAGGTCTTAGCTTTCAAATGAAGCCTATAACAATATAAGTATATTATAATATTAAAGGATAACTTAACTTAAATTTAGGCTGTAAACTCCAGCCGAGAAGCTTTACATTTGGGTAAAGCCGGTTTCATTTGCAAACCTGGGGCTGGTTCTTTTATCCTAAACCTCCGCCTCAGTGTCTGAATACTCACGGGGCGGCGGCTCGGGCGGCTCCACCTCGGACAGGGCCCTGCGGGCGGCGGCGAGGGGCGGGGCCACGGGGCGAGGGATGTCGTACTCGTACACGTCCTCCTGCAGCGCCTCCTCCTGGCAGTCCTGGAGCACTGCGGCGCACGGAGCAGCGTCTGCTCGAAGGAACGGGACACGTGAGGAGGAGCGGCGGCCCAGAGGAGGAGGAGGAGGAGGAGGAGAGTGGCCCAGAGGAGGAGGAGGAAGAGGAGGAGAGCGGCCCAGAGGAGGAGGAGGAGGAGGAGGAGAGCGGCCCAGAGGAGGAGGAGGAGGAGGAGGAGAGCGGCCCAGAGGAGGAGGAGGAAGAGGAGGAGAGCGGCCCAGAGGAGGAGGAGGAGGGCGGCCCAGAGGAGGAGGAGGAGGGCGGCCCAGAGGAGGGGGAGGAGGGCGGCCCAGAGGAGGAGGAGAGTGGCCCAGAGGAGGAGGAGAGTGGCCCAGAGGAGGAGGAGGAAGAGGAGGAGAGCGGCCCAGAGGAGGAGGAGGAGGAGGAGGAGAGTGGCTCAGAGGAGGAGGAGGAAGAGGAGGAGAGCGGCCCAGAGGAGGAGGAGGAGGGCGGCCCAGAGGAGGAGGAGGAGAGCGGCCCAGAGGAGGAGGAGGAGGGCGGCCCAGAGGAGGAGGAGGAGAGTGGCCCAGAGGAGAAGGAGGAGAAGGAGGGCGGCCCAAATGAGGAGGAGGAGGAGGAGGAGGGAAGCCCAGAGGATACAAGATAAGTGTTTGGAAGAGTTACAGTATCGAGTTCATTTCTAGTGCCAAGTAATGTTGGAAAATATGAGAAACATTTAGGAAAAATACGGTAATAAATCTAAAAAAGAAAAAACTAAAAATACTGTAATAAAATTTAGAATAAAAAAATGTGGGAAACAAATTGGAAAGTGTTTTTCTGTTCGGGACAAGGATCTTTCTGAATGACAGTGACGTAAATGTTTCTGATGTTTGTTCAGATGGTCTTTACCTGGGACGGCCTCCGCGGCGCGCTCCTGGATGTTCAGCATGGACTCGTACACCTGCAGGTCGTCCCCGTCACTGTCCACGCCCTCACTGACAGAGACACCGCGTTTCAGTCCTGGTTTCAGACCTCAGTCGGATTAAACGCTCACACTGACCTGGGGTCCGGCGCTGGGTGGGTCTGGCTGGGGGCCGGGGGGACCACGGAGCCCAGGAACCAGGGGCCCCCGGGGGCCGGCAGGGAGCTGGGGCTCATGTACTCGTTCACCTCAGAGTCCAGGGCGGCTCGTTCTGCGGCCGACAGCGAGCTGCAAAACACAGGAACAAGGAGCTTCATTTTCCTGAAGAACTCAAAGCAAAATGTGCTGCAAACATCAAAGTTACATCGCTGAGTTATTTAAGTTATTAATGTATCTTACAATTAGGCCCATTCAAATTATTATTATTTATTTATTTCTGTTTTAAATATTCCTCGTGTGCTCTTCTTAATAAGCCATGGAGTTTTCTCATCCCCTTGAGTTCTGCTGTGACCGGCGTCTCCATGGAGACTCAAGGGGAAGGGGCGGAGTTACATGTAGCAGCAGCTCCGCCATGTTTGTCTCCGCTCTGAGTTGTTCTTTGTGAAGCAGCAGAGGTCGTTAGAAAGTCATTTCAGAAACATCGTGGAACTACCAGACCTTCTCTGGGTCTCCTGCTATAAAAAAGTTATGTGGTATTTTCTCTCCGTCCACAGGCCATTAAATACACATGCTAACGCGTACTGTTAGCCAACTTTAAACCCGTTATCCGTCTCGTCGTTTGCCACGAGTTCCATGAGCCGTGGTTGCCGTGGGAACACGTTTACTTTTTAAGTGCAACAGGAAGCGTCACTGCCCCGACATCAAGTCTATGCTGGAAAATCATGACAGTAATGCAGTAGGTTCTCTCGCTGCGGGGGAGACAGAGCCACTGCAGCCTCTCCTCCCGCAGGAGCAGAACCCAGACGGGACAGATTGGATCAGTCCCAGACTCACATAAGAAGAACTGAGTGATTTCACATGAGGGTTATCCTCGATGGTTGTAGCCCCCCCACGTTTTCTGAGGGCTGACACTTGGAGTAATTATACTAACAACATCAACAGCCACATCAAAGCAATAACATCATCAGCTTTTTACCATCTGAAAAACATTAAGATCAGAGGAATAGTGTCAAAACCAGACTTAGAGACACTCATCCATGCGTTTGTCTCCAGCAGGTTAGACGACTGTAACGGCTGCTCACTGGCCTTTCTAAACGAGCTGTTAGAGCTGCAGAACATCCAGAACCAGGAAATACCACCATATTAGTCCAGTGCTCCGGTCTCTGCACTGGCTTCCTGTCACTCAGAGAATAGAATTTAAAACAGCTCTGCTCGTGTACAAGTCTTTTCATGGTTTAGCACCAAAGTCCATCTCTGACATGTTAGAGCCGTATGAACCATCTCGGGCCCTGAGAACTTCAGGGAGGGGTCTCCTGGTGGTTCCCAGAGTCAGGACTAAACACGCTGAGGCTAAAGCTAAAATCTGGAACAGTCTTCATGAGGATGTGAGACAGGCCTCAACTCTGACAATGTTCAAATCCAGGCTGAAAACAGCTCTTTTTACCCGAGCAGATGAAAACTGAAAGTATTTTATCTGCACTCTGGCCTTTTACTGGAATTCATTAATTCATTTTATGTTGATGTTTTAATGATTGATTTGATCTGTTTTCTTGTAATTTTATGCAACTGTGAAGCACTTTGAATTGCCTTGTGTACGAGCTCTACAAATAAACTTGCCTTGCCTTTATTTTTGGGTTTTGTAGATTTTTGGGTTGGATTCTCGACACTGAAAACAAACTCGACATTGAACGTTGTGGAGCAGGAGCTGAAGCCTGAAACCCTTAATTATTTGCGCAGCCCCCCCACGAAGCCGTTAATTAACACGGCGCCGTCCCAGGCCCGCACGAGCAACAGCTCAGCGTTTGGCGAGGAGCGGGTGACAGATTGTGGACAGAGCTCGGCCAATCACAGCGCGACCCCTGAAGCTGCTCCAACATGTTCGGTTCCCCCTGGCCAACTGTCGCCCCCTGCTGTTCAGGAACAAACGCACACCCCGTCCCCGTTAAAGAGAGACCGGCCCCGACAGATGGACAATTACTGTCCCGCGGATTTAAGACGAACCCGGAGGAACAGACGCTTCACCTGAAGCTTTAGAGTCTCATCATAAAGAACTCGTCCAGACTAAGACTTCTGCTCGTCTCTCTCTGTCTCACACTCTCTCTGTCTCACTCTCTCTGTCTCACTCTGTCTGTCTCACACTCTCTCTGTCTCTGTCTGTCTGTCTCACACTCTGTCTGTCTGTCTCACACTCTGTCTGTCTGTCTCACACTCTGTCTGTCTCACACTCTCTCTGTCTGTCTCACACTCTGTCTGTCTGTCTCACACTCTGTCTGTCTGTCTCACACTCTCTCTGTCTGTCTCACACTCTCTCTGTCTCACACTCTCTCTGTCTCACACTCTCTCTGTCTCACACTCTCTCTGTCTCACACTCTCTCTGTCTCACTCTGTGTCACACTCTGTCTGTCTGTCTCACACTCTGTCTGTCTGTCTCACACTCTGTCTGTCTGTCTCACACTCTGTCTGTCTGTCTCACACTCTGTCTGTCTGTCTCACACTCTGTCTGTCTGTCTCACACTCTGTCTGTCTGTCTCACACTCTGTCTGTCTGTCTCACACTCTGTCCGTCTCTCACTCTGTCCGTCTCTCACTCTGTCTCTCACTCCCGATATTAAAGTATGACGAGGAATGATGCAGATTCAGCTGGTTTATCCACAGCCGTCTTTATGGTCATTCAATCCGATCCGATCCTGTCCAAATGCAGGATCGGCTGCCGATACCGATACTGAATATCGGATCGGGAGATCTTTAGTCATTCCTCACTGAACTTTGATATAGGGACTGGAAACATTTGTGTGGGACGACTTTAAAAGTTGGTGAGCGTTGGTTAGTGAGCGCTAGTTAGTGAGCGCTAGTTAGTGAGCGCTGGTTAGTGTCACGTGTCAGAGTCGTACCTGGCTGAGAGGCAGTAGACGGCGTTGGTGGCGGAGTGGGCGGAGCCGCCGTTGGGCGCGGGGGACACTGAGCCCAGGGCTTTAGTGGCCGGGCGCGGGACCATGTAGTTGGCCGCCCAGGACGGCTGGTCCGGGGTCAGGGGGAGGGGTCTCCTCTGTCCCGCCGCAGACGGGCGCTCGGGAGGAGGAGGCGGAGGCAGCTCTCGCAGGGCGGGCGGCACTGGGAGGGGCTTATCCCGGTGACTGCTGCACATCTGCAACACATCAGGTTTACAGAAGATCAGAGTCTGAACACACGCCTGTACACGCCCCCCCTCTGAACTCATCATGACAATAAAGTTTCATTGAAATTGAATTAAACTTTTCACTTCAAGTCCCGCCTCATAAAATATTTGACCTTCACAATACGGCTGCACAAATATATCACATCGCGATATTAGGCGATGCAATATCTGTATCACAGGAAGCAACATCACAACATCACTCAAGTCTGACTGAGATCCACATGAACTGGAACTGAACTCAAAGTTTTTAAGTTAAAAATAAACATTTCCTAATATAGTTCAATATTAGTCTGACCTCGAGTTTGTGTTTTATTGAGGACTTCTGCTGCTGAAAAACTTATTGTGATATATTCATTCCCTGACACGTGTTGGGCCCCTCCTTCATAAGGCTCCACCTGCCAGGGCAAAACTAGGGAAACACTGCCCCCTCCTGGAGCTCTGAACATGTGGACGACCCTGTGAGCAGATGGACAGACCTTCCCGGTGGCGGGCGACGCTCCGGGCCGCTGCTGCAGGAGGTCCAGTCGTGGCGGGACGGGGGGAAGCTGAGACACCGGAGACGGCGGCCGCTCCACCTGCAACACATCGTCAGGACTCAGCGTCTCACCTGCACCGCACACTTAGGAGGACGTTTTAGTTTAGAGCTGAACAACCACAAACAATGATCCAAGACTCAAGTTGCACTTTACAAGCACGTCGATGACAAGTTAAAAGGCCTGGATCTGGAGTATTCAGTTACTTTGTTTACTAATAGTAATGTTGATTTACGTGACCTAAACATTTAACATTTAACATTTGAGTGAGGATCCATGACGCAGCCAAGACTCTTCCTACACAGACCTAGGTCACAATAACAAAATCTAAAGTTTGATATATTCAGGTAAGAAACTATTTAATTAAACTGCATTATTATTAAACTCTAAAGCTTAAAAAAGACAGTGAAGCTTTGTTTGAAAAGTACTTCGTGAAACGTCCCACAATGAACCTGAAACAGTGAGACACGATTTACTAAAAAAGAAAGTATTACGTCAGAAAAATGGGGGAAAATGCGAATACAGAAAGAGGACACGCCTCCACAGTGGCCCAAACCGAAAACCAACGACACAGAAATAAACTGTATTTTTATAAACATTAAAAGGCTTTAAAAGGTGTTTATGGCGTTTCCATGTTATAGCAAACCTGGAGTCGGTCCTGGTCACTAGGGGGCAGCATCGCAGCAATGTCAGCCTAAACCTACAACGCTTCTCTGTCAAATCCCTGCATCTCCATCAGGTCCTCATGAATGCAGCTTTCGATTCAGCGAGTTCTGGAGGTTCTGAGCTTTCAAATTAGCAGAAGCTAGTGCTGGTGTGAGCAGCTGAACGCCTCGGACTCTGACCTTGGAGCAGGCCAGTCGGCTCATCATCAGCAGCTGCTCCTCCAGCCGCTCGTCCTCGTCTTCGTCGGTCGCCGCCGCCGCCTCCGCCCGGCCCGCCCCCTGGAACCCGGCGAAGGAAACCCCGCTGGCCTTAGGGTGGAAGGGGTCGACCACGATGGGCTCCGTGCCTTTGATCTCACAGCGGCAGAACGGGCAGCCCTGGCCCTCAGACTCCTGGGAGAAAACCAACAGTAACTTTACTACAGCGCTGCTTTACCCCAATCGTACTGGTGCTTTGGAACCGCGTTGGCGTGAGGTCGTACCTGCCAGGCGGTGAGGCAGGACGTGCACATGAGGTGCCTGCACGGCTCGATCTTCACGTCTTTGTCGTTCTCCGCGCAGATCTTACACAGCTGGAACGTGGAGCCCATCTCACAGTAGAGTTCATACTGCTCCTGTTCACGAGGAAACACACGGGTTTACAGTAGAGTTCATACTGCTCCTGTTCACGAGGAAACACACGGGTTTACAGTAGAGTTCATACTGCTCCTGTTCACGAGGAAACACACGGGTTTACAGTAGAGTTCATACTGCTCCTGTTCACGAGGAAACACACGGGTTTACGGTAGAGTTCATACTGCTCCTGTTCACGAGGAAACACACGGGTTTACGGTAGAGTTCATACTGCTCCTGTTCACGAGGAAACACACGGGTTTACGGTAGAGTTCATACTGCTCCTGTTCACGAGGAAACACACGGGTTTACGGTAGAGTTCATACTGCTCCTGTTCACGAGGAAACACACGGGTTTACGGTAGATCCAACACGAACAACAGAAACACACGGGTTTACGGTAGATCCAACACGAACAACAGAAACACACGGGTTTACAGTAGATCCACCAGGAACAACAGAGAAACACGCGGGTTTACGGTAGATCCAACACGAACAACAGAAACACACGGGTTTACGGTAGATCCGCCACGAACAACAGAAACACACGGGTTTACGGTAGATCCACCAGGAACAACAGAGACAGGCAAACGTCTATGGCTGCTACTGACGATTATTTTGCAATCGATTAATCTATCGATTATTTTTATGATTAATTGCTTGGCTGTGGATGGTGTAGGAACATTGTATGAATTATATTTTTTAAAAATCACATAAAGCCAAAGTGGCGCCGCTCGAGGACGCGTTGAGTAAACCTAACGTGAATTTGTTGGAGGCTCTTGCCGCTAATTCTGCTTCTGATTGGATGAGACACAGATATTCATGAAATGTACAAAACACTACAGACCCCAACTATAAAACTATAAAAACAAAGTAGGTTTTCATCAAAACATTTATTTTCATGTCATTTTTGCTCTATTCGAGTCTGCGTGAACCAGAAAACGATTAATGGATTCGTTCCTTCAGCCTTAGAAACATCAGAACAATCGGGTTTCATGCATGGACTTCACGAGTTTACAACAAGTTCACCCTTCGCCAGTCGGTTTACTCCACTTCCTGTTTGTTTGTGTTCCACTCTGCAAATGTAGCTGATGCCGACTCTAACCAGACTATAAAGTGCTTTTCCACCTACCTCAGGCTTAAAGTGCTTTACATCAAGGACCCGCTCACCCCTTTGACTCTCATTCATACAGTCAGACACTGGGGGGTGAGGCGTCGGGGACAGAGCACCTGCGATTCAAACTGCCGAGCCTCCAGTCACAAGACGATCTGCACCACAGCCGCCCCATAATGAAGACAATGACTCAGACCGAGACGTGGTGAGACAGATGTTCATAATCAGGGCTCGAGCGTGAAGCTGCAGTAAAGTCACATGACTCGCTTTCCTTCTGTCCCGGCCTGAGCGACTGCGATACAGCGACGTCACAGACGGGACTTTGTTTAACCAGGAAAGAGAATAAAGACCAGGAGGAGGAGCGACACATGATGGTCTGAACGCAAATAGAAAGAGTCAACACTCCTCCGTGAGATTACGTTACAGTCGTGGCCTTATACCAATGACCCGCCTCCAGGAGGACAAACAAGGCCGTCCCACGGGGGAATACAGTCCACACTGACGGGTCAATAGGGTTAGAGACACTGAGCAGAGGCTTCATGGACAGCAGGTCTCCATCGTCTAAAACAGGCAAACACAGAAACACACCTGAGTGACTTTGATGTGGTCCTGGGGCGACGGCTCACAGAGTCCACTGAGGTCCGGGTTCTGAGCGCGGCCGTCTGGAAACAGGTAACTGCACAGACAGAACACATGCGAGACATCATAATCATTATTCTTTATCAAAAGGTATTTTTTAATGATTTCTTTTATTTATTTAAACTCGTCATTTATTCAATTTATTTTTGATTCATTCATTTTTATGCTTTAACTCATTGGCTGCCAATTTCAGAACAGCCGACCCGGTACTGCCAAGTGGTTTAGACGATCTTCACTGAGCTGACTATGACGTTGTAAAATCTGAAACCCGATTCTGAAAGAATAGACCGTCTACTTTCATCAGTAAAAATCCGTTTGTTTCTAGCTCGTTTCGTTTTTCCGAAATCACCACAAAGTCAAACGTCTGCCGTGTATTTTTTGCTTTAGTGACGCCTCAAACGTCTGAACTGTGGTTTCCTTCTAGAAAACAGCAAAACTCTCTCGTGTGAGATGTGATGATCTTCTCCTACTCTCGTCGCCATCGTCCTTCCCTCGTCTGAGATCATGCTCTGTGATCGGGCCTCCAGAGAGCACTGCTGCCCCCTGCTGACTCAACAAAATAATGTCTACAAGATCTTTACATGGAAGTTGCTCAATGCTTTACTGCATCCGCTCCCACTGAAAAACATAATAATAATAATAGACGTCAATTCATTAATTTAAACATGTTTTTATTTTTTAATCACTTTATTAAGTTATTTAGTTTCATTTTTTATAATAATCCTACATTTGATTTGAGGCGCCTTATTAAGACTAAAGTAATAGACATTTATTAGGATTTTAATCAAATGTGATTATTTAACTGGATCATAGTGTCAGTAAATATTATTTGTGTCACGTTGCATTAAAACTACCATCACAAAACCTGAGCCATCAGCAGCATTTAGGTCAAAGCTAAGAGTTTAAAGCGTCTGGTTTGAAGTCGGCCGCCTGTGGATTTCATCAGGTCTTTGAAGTGTGTGGAAAGTGCCGGGCGTGTTCTCCTTCAGAACACATCAGAAATAACCTTTTATTGCAGCATTTATACCAGTCGTTTCAGCACAACTCGTCCCTGTGTTTGAATAATAATAATACATTTATATTATTGCACTTTACATTTCAAAGAAACCTCAGCGTGCTAAAGGACGACTAGAGCTAGACTTTTCAAACCTCTGTTTGTTTTGTTTTGTTATAGTCTTGTTACGCCGTGGTCACTCCTCTCCCTCGTGGTTAAACACACCGAGGCTTAAAGACGCGCAGCAGAGAAATGTACTTCATCAGCACATGGAGAGGAAAGTTTCACTGCAGCAGGAAGAGGAAGACCGGACAGAGAGGCGGACCTGATGATTTAAAGTCAGAGCAGTAATCCAAACGTCCTCATGCAGCGCAAAGTCATTCTTTCATCAGCAGAAAGAGGCATCAAAGCGAGAAAAGTTCACCAGAGGTCAGAGGTCGGCCGCCTTCACACCACAACCGCAGAGACCACCTGTTTAGACCGGCTTAAAGTGCTGGGGTTAGATTCACTCTGACCCTAAAGTGCTGAGGTTAGACTCACACTGACCCTAAAGTGCTGAGGTTAGATTCACTCTGACCCTAAAGTGCTGAGGTCAGATTCACACTGACCCTAAAGTGCTGAGGTTAGGTTCACACTGACCCTAAAGTGCTGAGGTTAGATTCACTCTGACCCTAAAGTGCTGAGGTTAGACTCACACTGACCCTAAAGTGCTGAGGTTAGGTTCACACTGACCCTAAAGTGCTGAGGTTAGATTCACACTGACCCTAAAGTGCTGAGGTCAGATTCACACTGACCCTAAAGTGCTGAGGTCAGATTCACACTGACCCTAAAGTGCTGAGGTTAGGTTCACACTGACCCTAAAGTGCTGAGGTCAGATTCACACTGACCCTAAAGTGCTGAGGTCAGATTCACACTGACCCTAAAGTGCTGAGGTTAGATTCACACTGACCCTAAAGTGCTGAGGTTAGATTCACTCTGACCCTAAAGTGCTGAGGTCAGATTCACACTGACCC
This sequence comes from Proterorhinus semilunaris, assembly GCA_021464625.1. Lineage (NCBI taxonomy): Eukaryota > Metazoa > Chordata > Actinopteri > Gobiiformes > Gobiidae > Proterorhinus > Proterorhinus semilunaris. The sequence goes on along the minus strand of CM038355.1, from coordinate 21,999,159 downwards.
TAAAGTGCTGAGGTCAGATTCACACTGACCCTAAAGTGCTGAGGTCAGATTCACACTGACCCTCAATACAATGTCCGTCCATTTATTTAGTAGTTGTGGAGTTATTGGGGGGTTAATTCAAATTTCTCCTCGTTTTTTTTTTGGGTTCAAATCTCAAAAAATCTCAGGAATCAGATCTGTATAAATCCTTGTGTTTAAAATCCTTCCGAATGTAATTGAGTGGAGCCTGTGAAGATCCTGTAGGAGCGACTGAAGTGGACATGATGTTAAAGAGTGGAATGAAAACATCATATTCTTCAAAACTTTCACAAACTGTTCCGTAATTTTCACACACAAAAGAATGCTAATTTCCCCCCCAAAATTTTCACAAAAAAGGAAAGGACCATATTTGGATTACAGCGTCATCTCGGTCACAGCCTTTCTTGCTACACGTGGATACCAAACATGTCAGTATGAGTGAATGAATAAGCGTGGGAAAGACCAGACCAGACACGTTGGAGTCACTTCCTGGAGAATAAACATCGTGAAGAGAGTTTGGGCTGATTTTGACACAGTTTAAACTAATACAGATCCTTCTAACACGGTCCAGGCACTCACAAGCCCTCCCGGTATCCGTCGATGAGCGCCTGGAACAGCGGCTTGTTGTGGGGGATGGTCTGCAGGATGTTCCCGTCCGCCGTCACGTAGCCGATGGCCCACTGGCCGAGCCGAGTGCAGCTCAGGCGGAAGATGTAGCTGAGGGACAGAACACGGGTTAAAGACTCGAGTTCTTCAGCTCCAGCACCAGATCAGTGTTACATTAAAGTCCAAGAATCATCTCCTCCTGAACCTGGTCATTACGCCCCACCATAACTCATAAGGACACGCCTGCATGGGGAGGGCAGGTTCAAAATGGGGCTAATTCTCTTCTAGTCGCCAGAGTGACTATGTGAACATCAGCTTTTAAACTCGGAAATGCATCCGCCATGTTTCAGGAGAGGGAGAACAATGAGGAACTTCACTTTAATCCTCAAAATGTACCACTGGAAACCACGCGGTTAAACAGTGAAGCTGCTTTCAGAGCGAGAGCGTCAGAAATACAGCAAGTCTTTAGTTTAATCATTACGGCCAACACTTAAACTAGTTATACTGTGATTTCATTTACAGTGCAATCCCTGCAACGTCCGTAGGTTTACAAGGCCCACAGAAGATCAGTGTGTGTTTCTGACAGGAGGGGGCGTGGCATCACGATGGTGGCTCTCCATCGTCCATCGTGATGGAACGTCCCTACCTCCCATGCCGAAAACACTAGAATACCGTAAACCCTCTGACACTGGCCTGTATCCCTTTAGCGGCCGGGTCTGGTGATAATTTAACTCTACAGGAATTTGTCTCATACTCGTGTAAACGATAACTCGCGTGCAGGAAGTAAACGGGAACCCAGGAGAGAGGGAGCTGATCCAAGCGTAACCTTCTGGGACTATTTTTGGAAACAATAATCAATAATCCCAAATCCACGGTAAAAACTAAAGCAGAGAAATCTGCACTGACATTAATGGCAATGTTCCGCTAACAGCAGCGAACGCTTCCTGTTGTCCCTACAAAATCAATGTTTTAATCGTTTAGCCTGTCCCCCTCAGCCCCAGCCCTAGCCCTGTCCCGCCCTGTCCCAGCCCTGTCCCCCTCAGCCTCAGCCCTGTCCCCCTCAGCCCTGTCCCACCCTGTCCCCCTCAGCCCTGTCCCCCTCAGCCCCAGCCCTGTCCCACCCTGTCCCCCTCAGCCACAGCCCTGTCCCCCTCAGCCCTGTCCCACCCTGTTCCCCTCAGCCTCAGCCCTGTCCCCCTCAGCCTCAGCCCTGTCCCCCTCAGCCCTGTCCCGCCCAGTCTTACCTGCCGGGTTTGTGGATGAAGCGGTGCAGTCGAGCCTTGACCTCGTCGTAGGTGAGGAAGGCCATGTATCCGGGATGAGTGACCGCCAGGCTGTTCCAGTTCCTCAGGAGAGACGACCACGGCTACACGCACAAACACACACAAACACACACTTCAGGAGCTTTAAACAAACAAACACACACACCAGTCACACACACACACTTCAGGAGCTTTAAACACACAAACACACACAGTAACGTTACGGTTCCGTGTCGTTACCTGGAAGAGCCTGGTGAAGATGTCGAACTCGAACACAGAGATGTAGTCGTTGCAGGTGAGGTCGATGGTGGACTTCAGGGCCATGGCCTCCAGGCCGGAGCTGATGGGGTGGAACTCATGCAGCGCCTGGCGGAACATTCTCCACGGGACGATGGTCCTGAGGAGACACGGAGATGTCTTTAGACAACAGGGGTTATTACAGAATCAGTCGGACCCGAGGACAGGGCATCTGAGGCAAATCACATATAACACCAGACTAACCATTTAATGTTTAGGGACTATTTTCTCGCAGATCACTCCGCCACTGCGTAGCTTACAGCCACAAAGCTGATGCTGCTCAAATATAAATATTTTTTTTCAATGATTCTATCGACACAGACATTCATATGGTTAGTCTGGTGTTATAAGTGATTTGCCTCAGGTGCCCTGTGGAGCCGGCCAGACTGTTTTTAATGCAGGCTAACTCATACCATAGACATGTGTCAGCCTAGCATTAGCCTAGCGCCACTAAACTCTTCAAATATAAGGACTGCATGGATTTAAAAAAATATATCTCCAGAAATAAACAACACTCACAAATGAGGCCCTGTGTCAAAAATCCCTTTAAGTTAAAATTGAGGAAATGCAAAGCTCCTGCATTTGTAAGAGTGAAATCTGATTATTGACGAGCCGATAATGCTCTGAATACGTCGTCCTCCTTTGAGACTTTGAGTTTGAAGACATTTCTGTGATCAGACTGAATCATGTTCAGTTTAGCTCCATTTATCCTGTGATCCCAGATTATTAAAAAAAAATGCACATAATGAGGGATTCATTAATGACGGATGAAAATAGCTCATGAAGGATTTTTTTTATGGACGTAAAGAAATAATCCCTCATTAAAACACTGACGTGAGGAACAGTCTGATCTGTCCACACGGAAATCTGTTCTTTGCATTTGACTCTTTTTCTTTTATCACGCACAGTCGTAATCTAAAACTAAATGCTGGTGTGATTGTGTAAAAAGGGAAAAGTGCAAAAAGGGAAGTTCACAAATGATTCATCACAGAACCTGGTCTTCTGTTCTCCTTTATCTCCCCCAGAGGTCAATCCCTCATGTAGCGCGAGTGCAATACTGTACACGGGTGGGACGGTTCCTCCTCGCTCCCCCGTGACCTCGCGTCAGCTTCGGGAGGTCCTGATGTTGACCGGGTACTCACTTGTCCCCGAAGGAGCGCCTCCAGAACTCGGCGGCGTCGGCCTTGGTGATGCGGAAGTTGTCTCCCTGGAACAGTCCGTTGGGGAAGATGGCCTTGAGCTCGGCCAACATGTGACTGAAGATCAGCGACAGCTTGGTCAAGTTCCTCCTGAAAGACCAAAGTCCATTAGAATACCCGATGACCCGTCTCCAGGCGTGTCAGGAAGTATCAAACTTCTCTCAAGCTAAAAGCCTCGAGTTTGTAGCTCTGCAAACTAGAGTCTAAACGCTGAAGCTCGTGTTTAAAATGAAACCACATCTTCAGCGGATTGAGAGGGTTTTGGTCCAGGTTTATCTACAAGTCGTAAAGTAATCAGGAGATCGAGGGAAACGGGTGAGTGGACTTTGTGAAGACGGAGGAAGTGAATCCTACAGAGTTTGCATTTCCACCGTTGAAAAGCAGGAACCGAGACTCAGAGAAGCGAAACTCCCCCAGACTCATCGCTTTCACACAACGGATAATTATAAACCACAGACGGAAACCCGCACACGCTTATTTATAAAGTGTGTTTTCTTACAGTCAGGGAGATGAACAACTATTGTATGTTCATCAACACGCCTGGTAACGGTTTAGGTTCTACTGGTATCGGGGAGAAAAAAAAACTGGAGAGCAGGAACCGAAAAGAAATATAAAATCTTCAAGTTTTGATGCTGCTGCTCGTCAAAAATTAAAAGAAAAAAAAAGTGAAAGAAGTTGAAAAAAAAGTGGGAGAAATTGTGAAAAGCAAGTGGAAAATTGGGGATAAACTGGGGGGGGGAAATGTGTAAAAAACTGAATAAAAAATTAAATAAAAGATGTAAAATTTTGGAGAAAAGACATGAAAAAGTGAAAAAATAAAATTTAAGACAAAAAAAATTATTGGTTAAAAATAGGGGGGATTTAACGGTACCCAGCCCTAGTTGGGAGTTCTCCTACACTTGCCTGGGTTAAAGCACAACTAAGTAACGCGTTTCCCTTAATAAATCCCTCTGGGGGTAACACAAGTGTTAATGGGATGATCGGGGGGTCTTTCATCGCCCCCTGGTGTCTCTGGCCAGAAAACCACAATTGCAACTTTCCTGCCTCCGGGTCAAAGTCACCAATACACACTAATGGAATCACGAAGAAGAAGCTAACAGGCTAACGGGCTAGCGCCACTTACACAGTATTTACAGCCAAGTTTGAGTGAGAAAAATGTTCTCCATTGTGTAACTGGATGAACAACATCCCTCTGTCCCTTTGTCTTTTCTGTCAGTGTAGGATTTACTCTCACGGACGATTAATGAGTAAAAAACACAACATGTACAACAGCTGCAGTGGCGCTTACGGCCTCTAGGGGCACTTAGTCCTGCTTCAAGAGTTCTCCCACACTTGCCTTGGCTGCGAGTTCTCCTCGTACATGCGCTCCTTGGCCTCCTTGAACAGCCCCATGGTCTGCTTGGTCTTGTTGGTCAGGTTGTCCATGAAGACCCTGAAGTACTCGTTGTCCCCCAGCACCTCCATCTTGCCCTCGTAGCGGGACAGCACGGTGCGCAGGTGCTGGTAGGTGTCGGGCAGCAGGTCCAGGATGTACGGAGGGCTGTTCTTCAGCGCCACCTTGGGGTTCTGGCACAGACGGACCACCTGAGACGGAAACACCAAGTTACTCGCATGTTTGAGGAGCATAAGCTCGTTTACTTTACTGATGGGGATCGATTTTTGGGCCTGATACCGATATAAAGGTGTTAGCCGATATACAAGCCGATATTTAAGTCATTTGATGTATTTCTTTTTACCTCTCATAAAGCCTGTAAGTAATTAAGTAAGTGCTATATTGTCAATGTACAAGTGTAAAACGAAATAGTGTTCAGGTGTTAGTCCTGAGCCGCTGCAGCTGAGCCGCGCTGCCACTGTGTCGACCTGACCCGCATGACTTGGAGGTCGGGGAAACTGTAGCACTCGGAAGAAACCTGGCTGCCCTCTGTCTCCTCTGAAATGGTGCCGCGCCTCCTGGGTTTGTCCCCGTTTCAGAGCATGGTGTCCTGCACTGGTCAGCTCCACCTCCTCCTTCCTCCCTCCGTTCCACAACAGTCTTTCACCATCTCCTCATGTCTCTTCCTTGTTTCCTGTGGCTCCTCTTGTGACGCCTCGACTCTGCTGCAGCTGTGGGGGCTCTCGGTGCCTCTTCAGGACCATTTTAGACTCAAAGTAAACAAATCCACCTCCACGAAAACACGGCAAAGACGTACAAAAATAAAACAATGGGGAACTGAAACCACAAATGCAGTTCGCAGAAAAAAGCTAAAACCTCAGCTGCACAAGGAGAGAGCGAGGTCGCTTCCTGTTTCCACGTCGCCGTGACCTGTAGTTAAACATTTATATTTGATCCTCTTTGAGGTCAATATAAAGAAGTAACAATTACAAGAACAACATTATGACCGGGTTGTCGCGCGAGCGCAATAAAGGCGATCTCTTCTTCTCTTATCGCAGCTCATGTTTTATAAATTGCACGTCTACCTTGTCCATTAACTTCCAGCATTTCTCCACCATCTTCTTATCGACCACGGCGGGCTGGTGCGGCTGCTGCGGCTGCTGCTGCGGCTGAAAGGCGTCCTTCATGAGGCCGATGAGTCCGGCGCCTCTCCGTGGATTCCCCGCCATGGCCGCGCTCAGGCGCCCGCACTAAGGCTGCACGAGGAGATAAAGAACACGATCAATACGTCGTCAGAACCACTAACGCTTCAGCGAGGCCAGCTGCGTTTCAGAAATCACCAAACATATCGCTGGTTTCTTCACTTCTTGAAAAAGGCTTGGAGGAAGAAACCAGCAACACGTTTTAAAGATTCTAATATTTATCAGCCCAGCACAATAAAGGCTTTTCAAATGTAAAGAGAGAATGATGATGTGGGAGGACTGCCTTGGCTTTTTAAAATGTTATATATGTTTATTTTATGGGGACAGAACAAGAATCACGGTTAATAACGACACCTTGTTCAAAGGCCATGAAGCGGCAAATTCACAGACCTGGTCCCGAAGACATAAAAATACAGAATACATTTAGAGGCCGACTGATACGGAGGTTTCTAAGGTCGATGCCGATATTGCAAATGTCTGGTCTATAATCCTGTAAAAACAAATACTCGGCTGATTTTATTGTATTTCTTTAGGTGATGCAATCATAGTTTCTGCCCCAGCTTTGGTTAGTTGTCGTTAGCATTAGCATTAGCATATCGTTACTAGCCGGCGATCAAAGATACAATCGTGGAGTCTAAAACAACTCGGTGATTAAATTCTCCAGATTCTGCTCTTCAGAACGACCTGCAGGTTCGTATGACGGAGGTTTAGTGAAATTAAAGGAGGACTCGTTTTAAAGCCCTGACTTTGCTCTTTCCAATGCAACAAATGGCCGATATATCGGTCAGACTCCAATACATTTACATAAATCATTACAAATACAAATTACAAAAAGCTTGCAATAAAATATGATAAACCTTTGCTGTGTCCACAAGATCTGTGGCTCCTTTACTGCGAACACGGTCTGTCCAAAAGACGTTTTGTTTTTGTTCCCCAAACACAGAAAAGCACCTTCCCCAAAACACTAGTTTTATTATTGACTTCCTGAGCACTTTGTACTTTTTCCTAATGGAGAGAAAATTGCTCCACACACAGAGGTTCCTTTTACTGAATGACACTTCCAATTTGAAATTAAATATTAATGAACGCTGCCAGATTCTGGCTGGTCTCACAGCCGCTAAAAAGATGAGAGCGACGGCGATGGAAACGCTGAGTGTGGAGCAACGTCTCTCGTCATTCAACCTCTTAACCCAAATCTAAAAGGTCACAGCCTACATGCCTCATTTGAAAGCTAAGACCTACAAAACTCATCGTAACATATCCTCTTCCTCACGTTGTTGCCATATTTGTGCCAAACACAGTACAATTCCTGTCTAAATTTCACATAACTATATACTATGTATCAAATGCTATTTCTGTATTGTATTTTTATTATTGTATTTTTGTTTCCTTAAAGCCACACTGCATAAAATGGTACCTAATAAATAATACTGAAATTCAAGAATTTATTTTACGACAGATATTTTCATTATTGAAAAATTCCTCATAATTGTACAAATAAACATGTGCTTTAACTGAGCGGCTCAGCTCTCCTCAGACATGACTAGTACGTCTCCAGCTCGTCTCCATGGAGATGTGACTAAAGTCAGCAGAATCTGAGATTTAATACAGCTATAGGTTATCATCCAAATCCACTCTTTCATTATTCACTGCATTTACTGTGTTGAGCTGCTCATTGGGAGCATGTTGTGTTGATGACAGTACAGTATAGTCCAAAATGTTACGCCTTTAAACTGTACATGCAAATGTTTTGTGCATAACTGCTCACGTCAAAGACCCATTATCACAAAGGGTGAGGGAAAATATACAAACTGTGCTGCCTATGGAAATGATATGTAAATCATATCAGTACTGAAAATGCACAACACAATGAAAACTTTATCACAAAAAATAATTGGTTATATATAATAATATAATAATTGGTCCCAATATTTTTCTAAACCATTTCAACAATGTATCTGTTAAATTAAAAAAAGTTATCTTTATTCCAAAAAGTTGTCATTTTAAACCACACAGTGACATTTTATGTTATTTGGCTAAAATGGTTATAAATGTGTGACTAAATGTCAATAACTGCATATGATTAAATTGCGTTTGTTTTAGCTTGTGTTCGCTAAATATGAGGAAATCTGATTCAGACCTTTGATAAAGCATCGCCTAATATTGCGATAACAGTAAATATACATATATAAATATATATCGAGCCTGGCTGACAGACCCACGCCCTGGAGCTCACCTTATTCAGCCACGAACCGCTTTCTCCGCGGAATCCGAGCGGACAACCCCGAGCTGAATGATTCCTCTGTCTCTGAAGCATCAACAAGATGTTATCGGAGCTAACAGGCTACATCCAGGCTACAGGGAGGCTGCTGGGGCGGACCGCGGGGCTGGGGCGCCTGTCTCCCGGGTCTGTGCGGTCGAAGCCGGTCCTGGTGCGCGGACAGACGGGCCGCAGAGGAACCACACACCGCCGGGGAAAGAGCGGCTAAGGCCCGGGCCAGGGAGCCTCCGGGAGCGGTGTATCCATGAGCACAGCCCCGGCGCACAGTGCAGCTGCTAATGCTGCTAATGCTAACACCACTAACTGAGCTCCAGACCGGACATCCGCCTCAGACCGTCAAAATAAAGGCGCAGACTGTCACAATAAAGTTTTTAAAAAAAAATATTTTATTGTATTTATTGAAACACCACCGGACCCGAGTGCATTTTCTCCAGTTCGGCTTTACTCAAATCTACTAGTTTCTGGACTGCAGAGCAGTGGTGGACGAAGTACTCAATATTCTTACTTCAGTAAAAGTGCAGATACACGACAAAAAATGCACAAGTAAAAGTATCGAAAACATTTCTTACTTAAACAAAAATATAAAAAATATGAAAGTATGCACTGTAAAATGTACTTTATAAGTAAAAAGTAAATGTATTTATGAGATTAATGTGCAGGATTTTTTTTAATCATTTGGATCAAACCAGGCCTAAAGGAGTAAACCACTAAACCAGTTCATCATAAAGAGGTCACATTAAAAATAAAATACTTTTAACCCAATTTAAAAATGTAGTGGAGTAGAAAGTATTCATCATAAAATGTACTTAAAGGGACACTGCGTAACATTTTGGACTATACTGTTGCCATCAACACAAAACTGATGACCAGCTCGAAAACAGAAAATGCTATTACTGCAGTAGGTCATCAAAGAATGGAATTGAATGAGAACCTAATCTGTTGAAATCTCAAATTCTGATGACTTTCATCACATGGAGACGAGGAGAAGACGTACCCACTCCTGGTCAAGTCTTAGGAGAGCTGAGCCGCTCACGGCTCATGTTTGTTTGCAGATTTATGTGGTACTTTTCAATTATGAAAATATCTGTCATAAAATAAATGGTTGTATTTCAATCTTATTCATTGGGTAAAATTCTACGCGGTGTGGCTTTAAGTAAAGTAAAAGTACCTATAATTTGTACTTTTTACTTGTACTTGAACTTCTTACTTTCAACCACTGAGTGCAATGCCTCATTTGAAAGCTAAGACCTACAGAACTGATTGTGACTTGTTTTTTTGTTCTATTTTTGTCCATTTTCTGTTACTTTCTTTATCACTCTTTTCCCTTGCCTTTTTTAACGCTTTTAACGCTTTTTTAATTGTGTTATTGTTGCTTCTTTTTTTGGGTCACTTTTGTATTTTAACCCTCGTTTTCGTCGCTGTTTTGACGCTTTCTTCAAGAAGCTTTTAGATTTGGGTAAAGCCAAAATGATTACAAAAGTCTAGCATAATAATGGAAGAACATGTAATGAAGAGAACACAGCGGCGTGAAAATAAATAGCTTCATTTATTAAAAAGAAACCCATGTTAAATCCACACTTATCATTGTGTCCTTCTGGGTACATGAAGTAAACTCCAAATATTTCCTCATTAAAGTGTCCAAGAGCGGAGACAAACCCGGCCGAGTGGGGCAACGCATCTACGCAGGTTAAAGGCGTTAAAAAGGGTGGTCCTCAGCAGCTCCGCCTCCAGCCCCTCCCTCTGCTGTAGTGGAGCTCCGGTGAAGGCCAGGGCGGTCCTCAGCAGCTCTGCCCCAGCTCCTCCCTCTGCTATAGTGGAGCTCCGGTGAAGGTCAGGGCGGTCCTCAGCAGCTCCTCCCCCAGCTCCTCCCTCTGCTATAGTGGAGCTCCGGTGAAGGTCAGGGCGGTCCTCAGCAGCTCCTCCCCCAGCCCCTCCCTCTGCTATAGCGGAGCTCCGGTGAAGGCCAGGGCGGTCCTCAGCAGCTCCGCCCCCAGCTCCTCCCTCTGCTATAGTGGAGCTCCGGTGAAGGTCAGGGCGGTCCTCAGCAGCTCCGCCCCCAGCTCCTCGCTCTCTCCTCCGGGCAGGAACTGGGCCGACAGCTCCCTGAAGGTGCTGCAGACTCGCCGCTGCCCGATGTGCGCCCGCTGGATGCCGTGTTTCCACGTGTGGCGAGCCGGGCCGGACAGGACCAGGAGAGAACGCCGCGGGAGGGGAACGGCCACCTGCAGCTCTGCCTCCCCCTGGTGGACAGACGGGGAGGTGTTAGTTCTGACAGCGAACAATCCCCCCCTTTTATTTAACCTCTTAACCCCCACATTTCTCCAGTTTGGCTTTACCCAAATCTAAAAACTTCTTGGACAAAGCGTCAAAACAACGACGAAAATGTAACAAAAAAGTGAAAGTCACGATCTGTTTTGCAGGTCTTAGCTTTCAAATGAGGCGTCACTCTGGCCTATAGGCTGTGAGCTCCAGTGGAGAAGCTTTAAGATTTGGGCAGTGGTGGAAGAAGTACTCGATATTCTTACTTAAGTAAAAGTATGCATTGTAAAATGTACTTTATAAGTAAAATATAAAAGTCATTAGGGGATTAATATGCAGGATTTTTCTAAATCATTTGAATCAAACCAGTTCATCATAAAGAGGTCACTTTGAAAATAAAATACTTTTACTTTAAACCCAATTTAAAAATGTAGTCGAGTAAAAGTAAGTAAGTAAAGTAAAAGTACCTTCAATTTGTACTTTTTACTTGTACTTGTAACTGGATTTGGGTCAGACTGAACTGGAGAACATGTGCTTGGTTCCAGTGGGGGGTAAGCGGTTCATAAAAGTCCCTCCTGAGCCAGTTTGTTTTTGCTGGGCTGTACCTCCTGCAGCGTCAGCGTGAGCGTGGTGTCTGACAGCAGGTTCACAGTGACCAGGCGCTCGCCCCATAACCAGGAGTCGTCCAGGTGGGGGTCGATGTGCGCGCCCCTGTCCGGGCTGTAGTCCAGGTTACACTGCTCCACGGGCTGGAAGTCCTTCAGGCCGAGCTCACGATGCATCCGCTCCACCAGCCGCCGGCTCGCTGCAGGAAGCCCGCTGAACCCGCCCACACGCACACGCCGCTTCTTAAAGTTCACCTTAGGCCCGAAGTCCTGACGGCAACAGGAGAGACTTCCATTAGTGAAGATCTTCACTGCAGGAGGAGGAATACATGGAAATGTTTCTTTACTGCATTTTCACTCAGTGCTCTGTGTCGTCTTAGAAGAGCAGATTTACCTCAACCCTTTTCCAAATGTGGCGCATATATATATGTATATACAAAAGGCCATATATATATATATATATATATATATATATATATATATATATATATATATATATATATATGGCCTTTTGTATTGATTACAAAGACAACGGTTGGGATCTTGGGTTTTCTTAGGATTTTTACTGTATACGTTGCACAAGATTCCCAAATTCCCAAAATCCAGAGCATTGAAAACAATATCCAGCCTGGACAGGACAGTTCTTTTTTCTTACCCAACGATAATGTCACGGGTTCGCATTTGGCTCCGAGAGGAACAGGACTATTCAACCTTCCTAAAGAAGAGTGCACTCGCCAGAAGTTGGAATTTCTTTCCGAGATTCAGCGACGATATCGACCAACCTGATGGATGCTCGGTGAACCTTGGCCAGAATCAAAGTGGATTCACTTTTTCAGTGTTTCCGTGTGTTGACTCTGTGTTTCCGGGTGTTGACTCTGTGTTTCCGTGTTTCCGTGTGTTGACTCCTGACCTGTTTCCTGCGCCCGGACTGAGACGGCGTCCAGGCGTCCCGGTCCATTAACTCCACCAGCTCCAGCTCCTCCTGCTCTGAGATGAAGTCCCTCTGCAGGAAAACGCCGGGCAGCGCGAATGGGGCGGAGTCTCCATCTGTGCTCGCGGCGAGCCCCGCCTCCGGGTCCAACACGAAACGATGCACGACCTTCAGCACAAAGATCAATAATACGATCATTCACACGAGCTCATGGACACATTTAATCAGGAAAAGGGCAGAAGAAGAGTGGACGAGTTCTTCTGATGAACCGTCTCCATGATCTTTATTACGAAGCACGTTTTACTTTTACAGACAGACGTGTGGAAGAAATGTTAAAGGTGCACTATGCAACTTTTTATGTTCCATCCATTTTCTTCCACTTGTCCGTTGCCGGGTCGTGGGGGCAGCTGTTGGAGCTGCACCAGCCCCTATGGCGCCCCCTGCAGGTGGTGGGTCCACAGAAGGACGGCCTCATGGTTCTACCCGGGCCTGTTGGTCTCTCATAAGGGGCTTCTGAACCGCTCTCTGTCTTTTTATGTTGATAGTTGACATTAGATCCTTGACCTTCAGTGACCCCGTGGCTCCTATGATGCTTCAGGTGTTGTAGGGTTTCTGGTAGGTTATCGTAATGGAATGTGTACGTAACCATGGATACGGTTTAATCAGCAGAGAAGACCTAAAGCACACCCTGTAGCCTCCTACAGGCCATCGGGCCAACCACCCAAGTGTCCGCTGGGTCACTGAAAGGTCAAATACGTATTAATATCAACGTTATCTTTTTACATAGTGCACCTTTAAGTTTGTCATTTTAGTTCATTCCCTGATTGTATTTACAGCCTATGGGCCACATTTGAAAGACTTTGTAGTTTCTGAAAATCTGTGTAAGATCTGTGAGTAAAACACAGGTGTTGGACGGCAGGAAACTACTTTAAATGATATCGTTGTTGATGTTTTTATTTATTATTATTTTTCTTAATTCAGGTGTAAAAACTCATTTCTTGTAAATAATGACTCAAATCAAGGACAAGTTACTTATTTCTAGAGCTTTTTGCATATATTTAACTTTAACTTATTTTGCAATATAATGATGTATTATCAGAATTTTCACTTTATTTCATGTTCATTCGGCACAGATTATCTCTGTTTAGTTTAGTTCTCAAACACATGTGACTTTAACTTGTGTGTCGAGGTCACTACTTTACTTCTTCTTCTACATACCATAGCCTTTACTAAACGGAATAGTTTAACCCCTCTACATCTCTGGAGTTTGAGGAGCCTCCTGTTTTATCTTCACAGTGAATCAGAAAAGTAAATCTGTATTTCTGTGCCTTTTGCTGAAGTAGATGTTTCCACAGAACAGCTGCATGGCGCTCAGAGTCAGAATCCGCTTCTTTGGACGTAAATAAAACACAAATATCCGCCTCGTTATTGGAGCTAAAGTCTCCTCCGGACTCACCTTCGCCTCTTCGGGCCCAGTCCGGCCCCTTTCGCACAGCAGACATGTCCTGATGCCTTTACAAGCGCAAACGGTGGCCGTGTTTACCTTTACCACCGCGCCGTGGGCCGCCATTAGAGTCCTCTCTGCGCATGTGCGAACAGCGCCTCCCAGCGGCCGAGCGTAACACTGCACCGGAAACAGTGTCTTCAATCTTTTTACATGAGGTACTTTTATGCGACTCTTTCATGTGTGTAATCCACATCAGGGATAGGGCCTTTACATTCACTCCACACCTCCGTTCTCCCTCTCTCCCCTCGAAGAATTACAACTTATAAACTAACCTCAAGACGAGCTCAGATATGAGATGAAGACAGTAATGGCGCCCCCCAGTGGAGGAGCGCCGCTAATGTTAAAACTGTAACAAAACATGAGAGTAGGGAAAGCTGCAGACCCGGAGCCGAGACAGATCTACCGTGGAGCAAATCCACCGTCATAGTGCGCCCTCTACTGGTAAAGACAGATATACGACGGTATTGGCTCTTGGTAAGATTGATTTGGATCAAGTCAACGAACGTGAGTAGACTTTAATCGAGTTATTTCATTTTTTATTTCTTATGAACACATTTTAGAAATCGTAGATGCTTCTGTTGTTTGCTAAAGCTAACACTTTAAACAACATACGAATTACTTACTTACTTACTAAAACCTTCCAAACATACAACATTTGATTTTTACACATTATTGACATTTTTTTTTAGTGAAGTTGAGGAATTCAACAGAAGGATTTCTGCTGAATTTAGGAAACAGGGAAGACCCTGAAGGTACAAAGTTTACTTTTTACTTTGTTATGGCATCTGCAAGCTAACATCATTAACCCAATGATTTCTCTTCTTTTCTGTACTGATTACAGCAATGGCTGGTCACAATAAAAATGTTAATTTGTTCCAAAATATTGTCTCTGTCCCTTGTTCCTTATTATTATGAACAAATGAAGGCACTGTCCTACAAAATACAATGAAATATTGGAGTAAAACATAACATTTTAATTTAATAAATGAACCAAAATAATAGTACATGTAAACTAAATTACACCACATTGTAAATTACACACAATAATCCCAACAATACAACTGTAAAACGTGAAATAAATACCGTCGTATATCTGTCTTTACCAGCAGAGGGCGCACTATCACGGTAGATCTGCCTCGGCTCCGGCTCTGTAGCTTTCCATTATTGGAACATGACGTGAACCGTACTTTTGGTCACAGCTTTCAACATAACGTTGTGTTGCATGCACCGGAAATGTAACCTATAAACCCAAAACTGAACGATCCAGTTCAGCTTTACCCAAATCTAAAAGCTCCAGCCCAGTGCAAAGCCTCTTTTGAAAGCTAAGCTAAGCTAAAAAAAAACAAGGTAGTTACAAAGTACACCGAGAAAAAACTGATGGTAACTTTTTTGTCACATTTTGAGTTTCGTCACTTTTTTGTCTCTTGTGTTGAGGAGGAGGAGCCTGCGCAGAAACCGGAAGTGGTCCTGGTCCACGTGGTTCAGAGAAACACGGGAGGAGGAAGAGCTGCAGCTGCTGGCGGGAACCAACACAACACCGGGGAGAGTTATTCAGTTCTTATTCACCGTTTATTACCGGAGAACAGACGCTTTTTCCCGGGACAGCCGCGAGGAGGAGCCGCTAAACCGTGGAGGTAATGGACACTTACGAGATATGTAGATACAAGGGGCACGAGCGCGTGAATGTGTTCAAATGTGAGTGGGTTTGAGTTTGTGCAAAAGTAAACTGTGCTCTTTTAATCGATTTATTATTTATTATCATTACACAAGTTAAAAACCCTGCAGCTGATGGTTCACAAACAAGCTGGTCCGTGAATATTAAAGACCGGTCCGGACCATGACCTGTAGGGCCGCTGTGCGCTGGTCCAAGTGGTCCCTGGTGGTCCCTGAGATGGGACCCTGTGGATCATGTGTGGCAGACGTGGAGTCCTGAGTCTCTATCCATATTTTTCGTTCATTTTGAGGAAAACCAAAGATTTGCGTTGAGAAGATTTTTTTTTATTTCAAAGTCATATTATCTTTTTCTCAGGACTAAACCTGGTCTGAAAAGTTTCCAAACTGGTAATATTTGGGCTTCATTATGTTTTAACTTCTCATTTTTGAAATGACTTATTAGGAAATGTATCATAGTTGACACAATAACTGCAATATTTACACAATTAATCTCAACATATCTGGGGACTTCCTCGATAACGATAACTCATCAGAAACATAAAACATGTGCTGCGTCTAAACTTACTTCATCGCTTGTCCTTGTCCTGGACAGACAAAAGGACAGAAAGTAACACTTTCCAGCCGCACTCCTCATTTTGTCCTCAATATTTTTCTTTATTTCTTCTTTTTCCGCAGGTGCAACATGACGAAGGTCACAGAGAAGCTTCTGATGGAGAAAGGCTCTCCCAAATCGAGCAAACTGGAGGAAATCCACTCTTTAAAGTTCGTTCATGACATTGGTCTTTCTGTGATTTTAAGCTGAATATGTTTTAATTATGTTAGAATTAGACATATTCACTCATCTAAGTCATAATAGTACACAGGGTTCCCGCGGGGTCTTAAAAGTCTTACATTTGCTGAGAATGTGGGTCTAGGTTTTAAATGTGAAGCTTGTGTTTTGAAGACCAGCCTGGGCTAAAACAAGGATCTCAAAAGAATTACATCTGGCACTAGAATTAAGCAGCTGCAGTTTCTATGGATTATTAAATGAGAATGAATACACAAAGTAACCTGAACCCTCCTCTCATTGTTCCTGAACTAAAACGGCTCTTTTCATGTGAGACACATTAGGGTCATCGTGCAGATCCAGCTAAACGATGTAGGGGTGCCCCCCCCCGAGCTGAAACGGCTGTTACAAAGCAGATTACACTGTACTACATTTAGTTTGTACAATGTATCAGTTAGAATAAAGTGTTACCCATTTTGTTCTTTTTATGTATGAAATCATAAAATGACAGAAAAAATGATTTTTTTGTTCAAATATTTATAATAATAAGGCATCGGTTTTCTATAGTGCTTTTTTGGACACTCAGGCGCTTTACATTATTCGTTCACTCCATACTGGGTGGTGGTAAGCTACTATTATAGCCACAGCTGCCCTGGGGTAGACTGACGGAAGCGAGGCAACCAGTCGGTGGCCCAGTAGTACGGGAGTTTGCATGTTCTCCCCGTGTCTGTGTAGGTTTCCTTCGGTTTCCCCTACCACTAAAAACATGTACAATAGGCCAGGATGTGAGTGTGTGCGCATGGGGGATGACGGATGGAAATTAGCCCATGGCTACAATCCAGTGTGGCTTGTTTACATGCATGAGACCCATGTGTGTTCATTAACATGAACTGTCCCGAAATAACCAATGAATAAAATCCACCACACCCTCCATTCACGAGGCTTCCTGGTGTTTCCCAAACGGCCTCCAGGCACCAGGCCCGTCCAAGGTCTGCCGGGATTGGGCAGAGCAAAGGCGGGACGGCTAGGGCTGGGCGATATGGTCTAAAATCTATATCATGATATGAAACAATAAATATCACGATAACGATATATTTGACAATGGACGAATTACTTCAAAATCCCAGCCTTACGCCTATTGGGAAGATTCATTCAGTGATATTTAATTCTTTTTTTTTTTTTACGGTATAATTGTCTTCCTAATATGATCTACTCGAGCAGTTTACATCCTTCCTTTCATTTTACTTTTTCATTCACTTTTTTTGTTCGTTAGACTAAAGCTCAGGAAGCCCAGGTCGATCTCCTGGTGTTGTAATCATGTTCCCCTCGTGGTCCACAGCCTGTCGAAGCTGGCGCTGAGCTGCGAGGACCTGCCCGTGTCCCTCATGTCCCGCCTGGCGTCTCTGGAGCGGCTGGACCTGTCGGGGAACCGGCTGAAGGAGTTTCCCCGCGCCCTGTCGCTGCCCGCGCTCAAACACCTCGACCTGAGCGACAACCAGATGGAGGACGTGACGAGTCTGGAGCGTCTGAGCGGCGTGGAGGAGCTGTGCATGGAGGACAACCTCTACGTCACCGTGAGGCTTCAGCACAATCACAGTCGGGATGGGTTTACGGCCATGGGTTCAGGACAGGTTCCAAACGTGCAACACAGAGTTAAGATAAGCTTTAAACATATGAAATAAATACCACGCTTTAATAAAGATGGCTGCAGAATACATCACCAAAAATATGATGCAATATCCGCAAGAAGAATATATCATCAAATGACTTAACTGTTCATCTGACGATCAACACATTTGTACAAACTCAGCCTAAAACAAACAAAGTCCAGTTTTAGTTCTAATTTTATTTAATTCTAATGTTGGAGCTGCTTTAGTGTTTTTTTGTGTCTTTTTTTGACAAAGTTTGCTGAAAAATTCACAATTTTAAAAAGTTTAATCAAACATCACAATTAGGCAATAGGTTGTGTTCAAGTAACGCTAGGACTGGGCAATATGACGATATTAGACCGTCTGAGGATCTCCAGAGCCGACGATCTGTCATTGTTGTGGGATCGTTTTATCACGGTTCTAAGCACTTCTGCACAGTTGACTCTTTTCACCGTTAGCGACGTAAACCCAAGCCGCTAACGTTCTGCTACGCTAATGTCGGCCGCTCCTCCACAGCGCACATATATGACGAGGACCCTTAATCTGGAGCTTTTAAACCCAGCGTTCTGTCTCTATTTCAGTGGTATTTATGTCAGTGTGTTTCCCCCGTAACGCCGCTGCTCTGCTCAGAGGAATGAATCCAGCCTTCATTACTACCCGGCTGGATTACTGTAATGGATTACTGTAATGGATTACTGTAAAGCACTTTATTTTGGGGTGAGTCAGTCCTTCTGCGGCTTTTTAAGTTGGCGTTTGGTACACCCTAAGAACCCTTTAATTGTGTATGCAAAGGTGCGATTAGTTTTTAAAATGTTGAATAATACTGCGCCTCCAGCACTGAAAACATTTGTCCAGCTCTGTTCTGAGCAGACGACCAGGAGCTCCAGGTCCACGAGTCGCAATGACTGCAGAGTAAGGCCTAAACGTAGCTCAGCCTTTGCGCAGACGTCCTTCTCATTCAAATCAAAGAATGGAATAAACTCCCACAGAATCCTTTCCTTAGACCTGAAAGATTTCTCTCGTAATATAAAAAAAGTGCTGTTGGAAAACCAGTCATGTCAGCACTGAAAACTGTAAATGTAAATATGACCTTTATTGATGTTTTATGTAGTAACTTTAGCCTGATTCTATGTGGACTAATGCTGTAACGGGTGAATGAATGAATGAATATTTGTATTTGAGTGTGTAAACATATTTTATATTGTACATTTTGTAACTCGCCTGCTCAGGGACTACAGATGGAAACTAGCTCAAGCTAAATCTGGTGCAAAGCATCTTTAATTAATGTGTGTGCACATCGTCCCTGTTGAAATAAATTAATAAACTAAACTAAACTAACTAAGGAGTTGACATTTTAAAATGAGCTTTCACAGTTTTATATATCTGAAGGTATTTGCATTTCGTAGCACTTTGGTTAACCCGGTTGTTTGTAAAGTTATAAATAAAGTTGCAGTGTTTTGACTCGTCTCCTGCGGCTCCTCGCCCGGGTGTAAAGCCTCATCCTGTTGTTCAGGTGAGCGATAACTACAAGGTGATGGCGCTGCTGCCTCTGCTCCGGACGCACAACGGGAAAGACGTCACGGCGACGGCGAACCACCTGCGCTACGTCTACACCGACAACCTGCGCTCCCGGGTGAGCCACGGCGCCCCCTACTGTCCCGCCGCAGGAACGGCCTCTGATCGGAAACGTTTTGTAAATCGCAGATCGTCTCCTTGTGGGAGAGGAGCTTCGGGACGACCCCGCCCCCGGGCAAAGACAAGATGGCCGCCCTGGAGAAAGACTTCGTGACCACGGCCAAGCAGCAGGTCAAGTTCGGGCCCAGCTCCGTCAGTGACTTCACCAAGTGGAGGGTAAGACCTTCAGCCGCTCTCCTGTTCTTCTGCTCTCCTGCTCTCCTGCTCATCTGCTCTCCTGCTCTCCCGCTCTTCCGCTCTCCTGCTCTTCTGCTCTCCCGCTCTCCTGCTCTCCCGCTCTCCTCCTGCTCTCCCGCTCTCCTGCTCTCCTGCTCTTCTGCTCTCCCGCTCTCCTGCTCTCCCGCTCTCCTCCTGCTCTCCTGCTCTCCCGTTCTCCTGCTCTCCTGCTCTCCTGCTCTTCTGCCTGCTGTTCCTGTGAGCTGGTTCTGACGAGAGGAACGATACTCCCTGGTTTTTCCCACGCTTCTTCATTCACAAATACCGACATGTTTGGTATCCACGTGTAGCACGAGATGACGCTGTAATCCAAATATGGTCATTTCCTTTGTGGGAGACACTTTACATTTAGAAGCTTTTTTCACAGGGATTTTTACAGATCTAATTCCTGACAGATACGAAAACCTTATTGAAAAACTAAACAAGATCCAAAATCCCTGTGAGCAAATCTTTGGAACTAATGTGTCACAAAATAAAAACATACTTTTGAAAATATCCAAGATTTTGGCCACTTTTATGCATAAAATGCCTTATTTTTAAATGAAAACACAAAATGACAGAAAACCTGTGATACGTAGGTTTCCTCCAGGTACTCCGGTTTCCTCTACCTCTAAAAACATGTACAATAGGCCCAGGGACTGCAGGTGGAAATTAGCACAGGTGCTATAACCTGGTACACTGTCCCTGTTCAAATAAATAAATCATAATCACATTTTATCCTCCTTTTATACAAGATATTTTATTTGTCAAACCATTCACATGGTTAGAAAATATATTTCTCTCATCCTTGATTGTGGAGCGGGGGGTGGGGGAAGAGGGGTGGAGTACATGTCCTTAATGGAGGGGAGAGGGTGAGACGGGTGGAGTACATGTCCTTAATGGAGGGGAGAGGGTGAGACGGGTGGAGTCCATGTCCTTAATGGAGGGGAGAGGGTGAGACGGGTGGAGTCCATGTCCTTAATGGAGGGGAGAGGGTGAGACGGGTGGAGTACATGTCCTTAATGGAGGGGAGAGGGTGAGACGGGTGGAGTCCATGTCCTTAATGGAGGGGAGAGGGTGAGACGGGTGGAGTACATGTCCTTAATGGAGGGGAGAGGGTGAGACGGGTGGAGTACATGTCCTTAATGGAGGGGAGAGGGTGAGACGGGTGGAGTACATGTCCTTAATGGAGGGGAGAGGGTGAGACGGGTGGAGTACATGTCCTTAATGGAGGGGAGAGGGTGAGACGGGTGGAGTCCCCCGTGTAGCGCCCGCCTGTCCCGTCCTCACCCCTGTCCGCTCGTGTTCAGGTCGGCGTCATGGCAACGGAGTTCTTCAAGCTTCAGACACAACCGAAAGATCCAACGAAGTCGTGGACGGAGGATCCAGAGGTACGATTTGTTCAATGCTAAATAATTACAGCTCCAGAAGCAATTGAGGAGAACATGAACGTGTGGCCGTGAGAACCACTTCCACGAGCTGATGTTTCAAGTCTGTTTTGTCGCCGCAGGATTCCAGGCCACAGAAGAGAAAAAGAGCCGCCTCACCTCCAGACACCAAACAGAAGAGACCTCTCGTACCAACTTCCACTGTGCGCGAGAGTCCACGCAAGACGGGCCTGAACCTCACGCCCCAGACCAGCAGCCCTCGTAAGACCTCCACACGGTGCACCCCTCAGAAGACCCTCCAGACCAGCAGCCCTCGTAAGACCTCCACCCGGTGCACCCCTCAGAAGAACCTCCAGGCCTCCACACCGTCCCGGGATCCTCCAGGTGTTGTGCGTGCAGCCAGGAAGAGCAAACTGGAGCCCGTCAGCTTCAAGCCCAGCAAGAGTCCGGCTAAAGTCCTGCCGGCCAAGATGGTTTTTAATCAGGTACGGGAATGATCTCCAGCTCGTTATATCTCCTGCCATCTCCAAGTGGCTCCTCAAAGTCTTTCCTCAGGCCGGGCAGGGATTTAAAAAGATGAAATAGTTAATTGCAAATGTACATCATTTAAATTACAATTCATTTAATTATTTAGGTTAATCGTGATTTATCTCAAAATTGATGGTCAAGCACTGGCTTAAAGTAAGAACGACGTGCGTTAAATATTTGTCTTTGACGGTTCATAATATCGATACTGGATGAGACTTTGATACCTATTCTAAAATATCATCTAGAACCAGGACAATTTCTTTTACATTTTTATCGTTTATTTGAGCTGAAACAACCACGCTTCTCTTAACGCTGCCCCTGGACCATCAGCATCTTCATCTTCATCTCTAAAGCGAGATGCCACACTGGTCGTTTAACCGAGGGGTGAGACAGTATTTGATGTTGCGATTTAGTGAGACCGTTTTTAATACTTTCACCAAACTCTGCCACGCAAATGCATTACTCGTATATATATCAATATTTACAATTATAAATCAGATGATTTTATGGTCAGTTTATTCCTTTTGGAAACGAGGCTTTGGTTTCTTTATTTAATTGAAGTGATCTGTCTCTGACCGATCCATCGGCCCATTTAATGTCTGAATAATACATTATTCAGACATATTTAAATTATATAGGAAACAAATGTAGATCATGAAGAAAAGGTTTAAAATCATATCCGTTTCTTAAAAAGTAGTGACACATATAGGTTATTATGTGCAATATATCGAGTATCGCTGTATCATAAGGTATTGTCATCCTGAGTCATGTATCTCATCTCCAATCGAGAGGTACCTGAGGTTCCCGCCCCCAGAGCTCAGGCCCCCCAGCGCCAGAGCAACTGCACTAAAATGCTACAGTTAAGTAAAGCCTTGGGCGGATGTTTATTTCCCCTGAATCCTACAGTTTCATGTGTAAGTCGTTCGTGTCTTTCAAAGATATTTCGACGGGTGATTCATGTGATGCCCCCGTTGTTAATGTTGCAGAAGCCGGTGTGTCTGAAGACCCACCACGCGCTGCAGTGTCACAGCAAACAGGACAGTCCCGACGACCTCAGTACGCAGCTGTGGGCCTGCGCCTTCCAGCCCCAGTCCCACGGTAACTGACCTCTGACCTCCTGCCCCTCGCAAGGCCCGACTCGTCTGCTTTATAACATACCTGCAGTTTTTCCTCACATTCTAGATTTTATTATGAAATCGTTTGACCAAGAATATAAAGATATATATATATATATATATATATATATATATATCCAATGTATTTAGTCCAAGCTGCACAGAGTGACACCCTGAGCACCTCTAACCCTGTAACTCGTTCCTCGTGGTTCTGCAGCCGGGCCCAGTCGCCTCGTGGCCACCTGTGGAGGAGACTCTCTGTGTCTGATCGACTGTGAGGTCGGAGTCGTCATGAAGAAGTACAAAGTCCCAGGAGAGGTTTGTCCTCGTGTTACACTGTGTCCCCGTCACCTCCGTCCCCGCCCTCGTGTTACTCTGTGTCCCCGTCACACCCTAACCTCAAAGTCTGGAACTTCAAACCTGGTCTTGGTAACGCTGTTTCCTCTTTGTTCTCTGTGATCTGCAGGAGTTCTTCGCCCTGGCCTGGACCACGGTGCTGATGTGCGGCGGTAAAGCCACGGCCGCTCAGCCGTGCAGCGTCCTGGCGGCCGGAGGGAAGAGGGGCGTGGTCAAACTGATCCACCCGCGGAACAACATGGCGTACGGAGAGTTCAGGGCGAGTCGCAAAGCCCTGTCTGTGCTGCGCTTCAACCCCAACACGGGCAACTTCCTCTACAGTACGAGACCTCTCAGATCAATACATATGTATTGGTTTAATGATAAATGTAGAATCTTACTGTTATTCACTTAAACCACCGGCCTCGCCGTGAGGCGCTTGTTTGGTAATTCTACGTCTTAAAATGTGTTTTTGCAGCGGGTTCTTACGACAATAAGGTCGTGCTGTGGGACATCGGGGGCCTGGACCATCAGTACAACTACAAAGTCGTGTAAATACTTCTACATAATAATACTTCTACATATACTTTTCACTCCTTTATTCCATGTCTTACTTGACTCGTTGTCGATGCTTGTTGTTGTTGTTGGATCAGTCAGCTGATGTCGCTGGAGAGCAGCTCCACCCCCCTGCACCTCAGCGTCCCCCCTAAGGCCCCGCTGTCCCACCTGCTGGCGGGGTGTGACAACGGACTGCACTGTTTCAGCAACCCGCTCCCCGCCACGCCCACAACCAGGTGAGACCACGCCCACAACCCCAGCCACGCCCACAACCCACTCCCCGCCACGCCCACAACCAGGTGAGACCACGCCCACAACCCCGCTCCCCGCCAACAATTTCTGTAGATTATCCAAAATAATAGATTGTCTTTTCAATCAACTTTATCTTTTATCTTTAATCAAAAGTATTAAACCACAGTTTTGCTGAGTGACTCATGCAGAACGAACCTTAGAGGCCGAGCACAGTCAGAGCAAGACGACAACAAAAGCAAAGGTCGTGTGTTTCATTTGCGACTATTTCATTCCTACTGTTGAGCACTGTTAAACCCCACCCACATTTGCCCAATAAAAAAAAAAAAAAATCTCATTATCTACATAATTTTTTTTTTTTTTTTTTTCATAATTCTAACCTTACGTTTGCCACAGTTTCCCAATTTTCTCCAAACATTTGCCCATTTTTCCCCACATTTCTTGACATTGGAGATGAACCCAATGTAAATTTGCAGATCTTCCACACACATTATTGTAACAGGTATGTTATAAAAAACCAAACTCGTATCATCATCTTTACTGACACACTAAGTTGTGTAGGAGTGGTGTTCTGCGATGTCCTGGAGATCTTCATGTCCAAACGTCCAAAGCTACGCCTACAGGATAGTGAAACAATCCACTTCTACTCAACGTCTGCACCAGGATGTGAAGTCTTCAGTCCAACAACTTCCTTCACTCGTTCTTTGTGCGTAGATCTGGTACTCAGAACATGTGGGCTTCAACACAGCAGCGTGTGGACCTGAGCAGAACAAACACTCATGCACGATGTAAACTGCATGCGTTATATTTTTGTCCACTTGATGGTGCTGTGGAGCTCAAATGAACCGCCTTCAAAACTCCTGGAATCCAAAAGCATCACTGCTCCAGACCCTGGTGTTCATGACGGTGTTTCCCGCAGGTGGGGGCACACTGCTCCAGACCCTGGTGTTCATGACGGTGTTTCCCGCAGGTGGGGGCACACTGCTCCAAACGCTGGTGTTCATGACGGTGTTTCCCGCAGGTGGGGGCACACTGCTCCAGACCCTGGTGTTCATGACGGTGTTTCCCGCAGGTGGGGGCACACTGCTCCAAACGCTGGTGTTCATGACGGTGTTTCCCGCAGGTGGGGGCACACTGCTCCAGACCCTGGTGTTCATGACGGTGTTTCCCGCAGGTGGGGGCACACTGCTCCAAACGCTGGTGTTCATGACGGTGTTTCCCGCAGGTGGGGGCACACTGCTCCAGACCCTGTGTTCATGACGGTGTTTCCCGCAGGTGGGGGCACACTGCTCCAGACCCTGTGTTCATGACGGTGTTTCCTGCAGGTGGGGGCACACTGCTCCAGACCCTGGTGTTCATGACGGTGTTTCCCGCAGGTGGGGGCACACTGCTCCAGACCCTGTGTTCATGACGGTGTTTCCCGCAGGTTGGGGCACACTGCTCCAGACCCTGGTGTTCATGACGGTGTTTCCCGCAGGTGGGGGCACACTGCTCCAGACCCTGGTGTTCATGACGGTGTTTCCCGCAGGTGGGGGCACACTGCTCCAGACCCTGTGTTCATGACGGTGTTTCCCGCAGGTGGGGGCACACTGCTCCAGACCCTGGTGTTCATGACGGTGTTTCCCGCAGGTGGGGGCACACTGCTCCAAACGCTGGTGTTCATGACGGTGTTTCCCGCAGGTGGGGGCACACTGCTCCAGACCCTGGTGTTCATGACGGTGTTTCCCGCAGGTGGGGGCACACTGCTCCAAACGCTGGTGTTCATGACGGTGTTTCCCGCAGGTGGGGGCACACTGCTCCAGACCCTGGTGTTCATGACGGTGTTTCCCGCAGGTGGGGGCACACTGCTCCAGACCCTGGTGTTCATGACGGTGTTTCCCGCAGGTGGGGGCACACTGCTCCAGACCCTGTGTTCATGACGGTGTTTCCCGCAGGTTGGGGCACACTGCTCCAGACCCTGTGTTCATGACCGTGTTTCCTGCAGGTTGGGGCACACTGCTCCAGACCCTGGTGTTCATGACGGTGTTTCCCGCAGGTTGGGGCACACTGCTCCAGACCCTGTGTTCATGACCGTGTTTCCTGCAGGTGGGGGCACACTGCTCCAGACCCTGGTGTTCATGACGGTGTTTCCCGCAGGTGGGGGCACACTGCTCCAGACCCTGGTGTTCATGACGGTGTTTCCCGCAGGTGGGGGCACACTGCTCCAGACACCTGTGTTCATGACGGTGTTTCCTGCAGGTGGGGGCGGACGGAGGTGACGTTCCCGGCGTATGAGGAGGAGGATTCTGAGCACGACTATCACACGGTGGACGGCCTGGCCTTCCTCTCAGACGACATTGTGGGTAAGAATCCTCCACTCACATCCACACAGCGCGTTCTCTGGAGTAAGACTTTAGGTTCTATCGGTATCGAAAAAACTAAAGTATCCAAAGTAGTGTCCAAAAAAATATGTTTTCATCCAAGTTTTGATGTATCATGAACCATAGTATCGTTAAAGTACCGGTATCGGAAAAATAATGAACTTCACCCAGCTGTAGTAATGGTATTTTGAAGTAAAAGTACTCATACATTTTGTAAAGTACTGGACTAGGGCTGGGCGATAAATCGAAATTAATTAAAGGAATTCCTGCTTTTAAAAAACAGACGATGTGGAAAATGGCTAAATCGTAAAATCGTGTCCGCCTGACGAGCGGCGTGCTGCCGTTTAGCGGCGTTTCTGACTCCAGTGGAACCAGAGACTTTCTAACGATCTCTGCTGCTTCACAAAGGCCGTGTGTTGTGTTTTTCATTGTGTGCGATGGAGTTTTCTTCTCTAAAACAATGTTTCCCCCGGTCTGCTTCTCTCACACTGAGCCGCTCTGCGCCGCTGCAGCATTAGCCCCGCCCCTTTCACCCTTGAATCGCCATGGAGACGGTTGTCAATCACAGCTGAGCTCGAGGATCATTAAACTAAAGGCTTATTAAGAAGTTTTACTTTTGAGAGCAGACAAAGAATATTTAAAACAGAAATAACAGGTAATAATAGGTTTTATTATGAATCTAAATATTAATGAGCAGGACTCACAGTTTTCTACATATGAAAGATCAGGAGGCCTTTTTAAGTTTATTTCCAATCAAATCGATTAAAATCGTAATCGTCCAACCTGAGTAGAAAAATCATACCGCCCGGCCCTTTACTGGACTAGTGAATCTCTTAACTTTATTTGCAGCAGGGAGTATACAGGTTTGCTTGTGTCTGATTTAGGGCTGGGCGATGTGGCCTAAAATCTATATCATGATATGAAAAAATAAATATCACGATAACGATATAATTGACAATGGACGAAGTACTTCAAAATCCCAGCCTTACGCCTATTGGGAAGATTCATTCAGTGATATTTATTTATTTTTAATTTTTTTTTACGCCATCATTGTCTTTCAAATATGATCTACTCGAGCAGTTTACATCCTTCATTTCATTTTACTTTTTCAGCACGTGTGTCCGTGTTCTACAGTCAGTGTTTATGCTGCTCTGATGGAGCGGAACATAAATTATATTGTGTCCACAACGATATAAAAAATTACAACGATATCAAAACATTTCTTGTGCAGAAAATGATCATTTACAGCACGAGAAAACTTAAAAGCACAACTAGGTACTCGATTTGAAAGGCTGATTATTGAACATAAGGAACATGACCTCATGCACGGTGCAGAACATCTTCATTACCGAGCTCTGCAAACACATAAACTCACCTGGGATTCATAACGCACACATTCGCCACACCCACACACTCACCTGTTGTTTCCAGAATCCACAGGCCACACCCACACACTCACCTGTTGTTTCCAGAATCCACAGGCCACACCCACACACTCACCTGTTGTTTCCAGAATCCACAGGCCACACCCACACACTCACCTGTTGTTTCCAGAATCCACAGGCCACACCCACACACTCACCTGTTGTTTCCAGAATCCACAGGCCACACCCACACACTCACCTGTTGTTTCCTGAATCCACAGGCCACACCCACCCACTCACCTGTTGTTTCCAGAATCCACAGGCCACACCCACACACTCACCTGTTGTTTCCAGAGTCCACAGGCCACACCCACACACTCACCTGTTGTTTCCAGAATCCACAGGCCACACCCACACACTCACCTGTTGTTTCCAGAATCCACAGGCCGCACCCACACACTCACCTGTTGTTTCCAGAATCCACAGGCCGCACCCACACACTCACCTGTTGTTTCCAGAATCCACAGGCCACACCCACACACTCACCTGTTGTTTCCAGAATCCACAGGCCACACCCACACACTCACCTGTTGTTTCCAGAATCCACAGGCCACACCCACACACTCACCTGTTGTTTCCAGAATCCACAGGCCGCGCCCACTCAATCACCTGTTGTTTCCACAGGCCACGCCCACACACTCACCTGTTGTTTCCAGAATCCACAGGCCACACCCACACACTCACCTGTTGTTTCCAGAATCCACAGGCCACGCCCACACACTCACCTGTTGTTTCCAGAATCCACAGGCCACGCCCACACACTCACCTGTTGTTTCCAGAATCCACAGGCCGCGCCCACTCAATCACCTGTTGTTTCCACAGGCCACGCCCACACACTCACCTGTTGTTTCCAGAATCCACAGGCCGCGCCCACTCAATCACCTGTTGTTTCCAGAATCCACAGGCCACACCCACACACTCACCTGTTGTTTCCAGAATCCCCAGGCCACGCCCACACACTCACCTGTTGTTTCCAGAATCCACAGGCCACGCCCACACACTCGCCTGTTTCCAGAATCCACAGGCCCCGCCCACACACTCACCTGTTGTTTCCAGAATCCACAGGCCACGCCCACTCACTCACCTGTTGTTTCCAGAATCCACAGGCCGCGCCCACTCAATCACCTGTTGTTTCCACAGGCCACGCCCACACACTCACCTGTTGTTTCCAGAATCCACAGGCCACACCCACACACTCACCTGTTGTTTCCAGAATCCACAGGCCACGCCCACACACTCACCTGTTGTTTCCAGAATCCACAGGCCACGCCCACACACTCACCTGTTGTTTCCAGAATCCACAGGCCGCGCCCACTCAATCACCTGTTGTTTCCACAGGCCACGCCCACACACTCACCTGTTGTTTCCAGAATCCACAGGCCGCGCCCACTCAATCACCTGTTGTTTCCAGAATCCACAGGCCACACCCACACACTCACCTGTTGTTTCCAGAATCCCCAGGCCACGCCCACACACTCACCTGTTGTTTCCAGAATCCACAGGCCACGCCCACACACTCGCCTGTTGTTTCCAGAATCCACAGGCCCCGCCCACACACTCACCTGTTGTTTCCAGAATCCACAGGCCACGCCCACTCACTCACCTGTTGTTTCCAGAATCCACAGGCCCCGCCCACACACTCGCCTGTTGTTTCCAGAATCCGCTCAGATGTTTTGTTTTTGCGTCAGCCTCGAAGAACCACCTGCTCGGGCGCATCTACCTGTGGAGCTGGAGTCAGACGCTGGCGCTGAGTAAGAAGAGCGGCGCCGTGCGGGCCGTGGTCCTGACGGAGCTGCAGTGGGCCGACACCCAGGTGCCCTACCTCGCCCTCAGCACCTGCCCAGGTACGGCCCTGGTTTTTCTTCTCAATAGTGATTCCCTAAACGTCGCAGGTCTTCTGTCCGTCCATCCACCGCGTTCCCGTGACACACCTTTGTTTCTGCTCCATTTTTCATGAGACTTAAAGATCTAAAATTCATTCCAGATGCACAATATTACCATTTCTCTCAAACGTTGTTCACAAATCAGTCCAAATGTGTGATAGTGAGCACTTCTGCTTTGCTGAGATAATCCATCCCACCTCACAGGTGTGCCACATCAAGAAGATCTGACATCATGACTAGTGCACAGGTGTACCTTATACTGCCCACAATAAAAGGCCACCCTGAAATGTGCAGTTTTTTGCTTTATTGGGGGTCTGGGGACTCAGAACCAGTCAGTATCTGGTGTGACCACCATTTGCCTCATGCAGTGCAACACATCTTCTTCCATAGAGTTTATCAGATTGTCCATGGTGGCCTGTGGAATGTTGGTCCACTCCTCTTCAATGGCTGAAGCTGCTGGATATTAGTGGGAACTGGTCCACGCTGTCGTATTCGCCGGTCAAGCAGCAGCAGAATACGACAGTCCATCTCATGAAAAATAGGAGCAGAAACAAAGGTGCGTTTATATTTTTGTTGAGTGTATAAACGCCTGGGCTGTTTTGTCCGAGTTCTGTGGATTCAGAGTCCGGGCCTCACGTCGACAGGTGTCTGTGTGCTCGGCTCACAGCTGTGGACAGTGACGTGTTCTAGTTCATAGATGAAACAAATCGCCCTCAGTCCTGGAGGGGCCGAGTAAACCTTTAACGTTGGCGACGGAGAAACCACATCAAACTGTATAACTGTCATGGACTCTTCATGAGTGCTTAACACTCCTCCGTGGTGCTTAACACTGTTGTTGCTCCGCAGGTCGTTCGTATGTGGTGTGTGGAGACGACAAAGGACAAGTGTGGACGTATCACATCAGAGGCCTGAAGGACAAGAGCAACACTCCCAAGGTCACTCTTCTGTTTCTATCACTCTGAACCGCTTTACCCGAATCTAAAAGCATCTGGGCTGGAGAGCATCAGAGTAGCGCCTCATTTGAAAGCTAAGACCCACAAAATCCTAACTTTTTTTTTGTCACATTTGCAGTTTTTTGTTGCGTTTTCTTTGCTTTTTGTGTGTGTCTTTTTTGTCGTGTTTTTATTGTTGTTTTCCGGGGCATTTTTTGACACTTTTTTGTTGCGTTACCTTTTGTGGCTTTGTTTTCGTGTTTTTTTTTTGTGCTTCTAGATTTGGGTAAAACCAAACGGGGGAAAGGGGGTGGGGTTAATGCACATTCCTTGGTCTTTGATTGGCTTCAGTCTGATCCTCATCATGTGACCTCTTGTCCCGGGGCAGATTCTGGAGTGGCCGGCGCCGCTCAGGAACGGCGCCGCTCCACGGGACGGGCCCTCCATTAACGCCGTGAGCACGGACCCCGAGCTGCGGTACCTGGTGGCCCTCACCGACAACAACCTGGTGCTGGTGTGGAGACGAGAGGAGGCGTCCTGAACATCAGCGCCATCACCAACACAACTCTCGCCTTAAATGAACTTGAATATTCGTGCATGAGTTTGCTTTATTTTATTATTTTAATATTTCTTTTGCCGGGATTGAGGCGCCGGTGAACAGGTAAAAACTGTTGAGCTCAAGGTGAAACTTCTCCTGGAGATCACGGACAGAAATACCAGGAAAACATGTACGTTCTCATATAAAAATAAGACGTGTTATGCAAAACATCTGTAATGAGTAAAAAACAGACCAAACTCACCCTTTGCAGTGTTTATTTCATGACGTTTTAGTTTTCAAATTCACATTCTTGTTATACTAGTTATACTACTACTATTTCAGTACAAGTATTTAAAAAACTGCAAGTATTTGGTATATGGTAAACCAAGTATCGTTAAAGTACTGGTGTCCAAATAAAACACATCTAACCACACTCAGTCAGGGGTTAATGTATCAAACCTCCATGACCTTTGAACCGGCCCGTCAGGTCCAATCGAGAGGGGGGGGGCGTGATTACTTTTGAACCTTCTCTTTCTCCTCATTTTACAAACGATCCCTCAATACAAGAACAGGATGATGAAAAGATCAACATTTAAGTGTTGGGCAGTCACTGTTATGGATAAAATCAATAATAATAATGAAACATTTTATTTATATTTCACTTTACATTTCAAATAAACCTCAAAGTGCCAATAAAGAATTGAACCTAAGCTGATCATATCCAGATATGATCAGCTTAGGTTCAATTCCTTTATTTATTGGCACAGGGACAGACATGAAGACGATTCAGAAGGAGGAGGTGGGACTTTTGTGTTTGGAGCTCGCGGCCTCATGAGGTGAGTCAGTGAAGTTACTGTTCATGTTCCGCATGTACTGCATGTACTGTATGTACTGCATGTACTGTAACTGGTAATTAGTGGTTTCTGCTGGTATGCAGAAAATCCTCATGAGAGCGTAGGGGGCGCTCTTGGACCAGAAGCCAGTGTTGGAAATGTTTCGAATAATCCCTTCAAACCGCATACTGTACTGTAGTCATAGTGTACATGTACTGTAGTCATAGTGTACATGTACTGTAGTCATAGTGTACATGTACTGTAGTCGTACTGTACGGTACTCGTTCTGTACTGATGCTGTCGCCCCTCCTCCCGCCTGCCCGGATTGGCTCAGCCCGGTCCGGTGTCCGCTCTCCCCGCCCCGGCCCCAGCCCCTGTCAGCGCGCATACAAAGCCCTTTCTGCGGCCCCTGCTCCCCTGGCTCCTGTACGATGATCTCCTTTGTGCCGGCTGCGGCCCGAATAATGGCCTGCTAGTGCGGGGCATAGGCTGAGTCTAGGCCGCGCTCCCCTCATGCCGTCGCCGGGCTTTGTGGCTGCAGCTGCGGAGATGCTGAGCGGCTCGTGTCGCAGGGCCACGCCGGGCCTCGGGAGGTTCCTGCGGGCTCCCGTAGCCGCGGTGCACCGCCAGCACCGGCTGCGCTCCTCGTCGTCCGCGCAGGGCCTGTCGGAGCTGGCCCGGGAGAGGTCCAAAACCGTCACATCCTTCTACAACCAGTCGGCCATTGATGTGTCTGCGGAGAAGGTACCGGGGGCTGGAGCTAGAGCTCACGCGGAGCCCGATCCAACCTGGGCATTTCGTCCCACTTTACACTTGTTTTTTTTTATTTTATTTTGATATATATATATTTAGGTTTAGATTATGACGATAAAGATGAGTTGGCCTGATTCAAGGGAAGGTTAAAAGAACAAGGATCAAATTAAATGGATTATTATTGCAGTTGGGATGTGTGCGTCATGAGTCCCCTATAATGATAAACCAAATGAGACGTAAAATACTGTATTTATTGTTCACACTAAAGTGAGTTATTCAGATGGTTTTACCAGTGCGTGACCAGGAGGAACTAATGGAAATGTTACGCAACTCTTTTATCGAGTTTTCCTGTTTCTTTGTTTTGAGCCCGTGCTTCTCCACGGACAGCTGTGATTTACAGGTGTTTCGTGAAAAAACACCTGCTGTGGCGTGATGATTGATTAATTGGTCAAACTCACCGCTGAAGGTTTAGAGCAGGACGGGGCAAGTTTGTTTGTAGAGCACAAAGTAATTCAAAGGGCTTTACGGCAGTGGGTCAGGAGCCTCTTTCCAATATTTATCTTTATCTAATAATGTGGTATAATATTCAACAGGCTTGTATGTAGGAAAACGCTGTATTATACATGATGCATAAGAAATCCAATTTTTGTTTGGGTCCTAGGATTCTCGCGAGAACTATGAAAAAGTTAGGACGTCATATTCCGTAGATTTGGAGTTTATAAACTAAAGTTTAACATTAGGTGTCGGTTTCGGCCTTTTTATTTATTTATTTTTTTCTCAGTTTGACTTTACCCAAATCTAAAAGCTTTTTGACCTGGAGCTTACAACCTATAAGCCAGGGTGACACCCTATTTGAAAGCTAAGACCTACAAATCTGACAAATTATCCTTTTTTTTTTTTTTTCCTACATTTTTAAAAACGTTTTAAATGCCCTTTTATTGCTTTTTTTGGGTCACTTTTGTGTCGTATTTTTGTGGCTTTTTGTTTTGTTTTCATGTCATTTTTTGTCGCTATTTTCACACTTTTTTTTTATTTTATTTTTTAAGAAGCTTTTAGATCTGGGTAAAGACGTGCTCGGTATTTTTTAATTTTTTTTATTTTATTATTATTATTTTTTAAGATTATTTATTTGATTATTGACATTTGCGTTTTATTTATCACTACCAATATTATTTTATTATTAAATTACTAATTATTTTAGTAATATTTGACAAGCCCCGCCCCGGACGAAATGCCGCCCGTTAAGCTAGTCCCGTAGCCTGTAAGCTAGCTGCTAGCTGCTACAGCAGTCAAGTGTTTCCTCGGTCGCACCGATAACGGTTGGAAAAAAGGACCAAAGCCCGGGAGCTTTTCGGCGGTTATCAGCCGCGGCGGTGACGGGGCTTTTATTTGCCTACGGCGGCTCTTTTGTACACGTGACATTGCTGCGTTACTGTAGTATTTTCGGAGTTGCACAACCCTGACCTCGGCCCGGAATGTGGGGGGGTCCGAGACGCTGCTCTGTCTCAGCTCCGCCTGACAAAAGAAGAACACGCGCTTTTATTCGGGAAATGTCTCACACTTTACAGGAAGCCATGTGTTTATCTTCACAGATTCTTCTGTTTAATTACTTATGTAGAGCAGTTGTTCCCCCTGATGAAGTATTTGTCCTTCCAAGCAGCAGCAGCAGGCTTTGCTCAAGATCAAACTGTGCCATAATCACTCTTAACCAAGTGCATTTTCTTCAGTTCGGCTTTACCCAAAT
The DNA here is from genome assembly GCA_021464625.1 of Proterorhinus semilunaris. NCBI lineage: Eukaryota > Metazoa > Chordata > Actinopteri > Gobiiformes > Gobiidae > Proterorhinus > Proterorhinus semilunaris. The sequence goes on along the minus strand of CM038355.1, from coordinate 21,965,000 downwards.
CTACAAGTCTACAGATCTTTTCCCTCGCATTGTTGCCGTGTTGTCGCAGCCCGTTTTTGACATTTCTTTTCGTTGCTCTTTAGTGTTTTTTTTTTTTGTCGCTTTTCTGTTAAAGCAATAAAAGTGTATCATTGCATATTCATCTTTTTTTCAAGAAGCTTTTAGATTTGGGTAAAGCCAAACTGGAGAAAAGGTGCTTGGTCTAGTTATCTGTGTCTGTAAACTCCAGCAGGTGTCAGAGGTCAAATACCCGGGCCTTGTACTTGACTCTCAACTTGACTTTGACAGTCGTATTAAAATAATCCGTCGCGTGGCCAAAGCAAATCTTTACACATTCCGGCCGATTAAACTTCCTATCGTTTGGAAAATGCTCTAAGCTGAAGCATAGATGTTTGAATCGGGCCCACAGGTCTTGAGTGAGTGCAGTTGTTCCTCTAGAGGAGCTCAGACCGGGAGCCATCAGCTTTCTCTGTAAGCCTGGAACTGTTCACCCACTGACCTGAAGGAGACTCCAACTGGGTCCTTGTTGAAACACAAACTTACAGACTCTCTAATCAGAGGTCAGATGTTATCACTGTATTATTATGTGTGTTTTAATTTTTATGTGAAGGCCCAACTAGGGACGAACATTGAGAATTGGCTTCGGCTAAAATGTTGTCGTATGTAACATGAGCTTATGTGACATACCTGTCCCTGTTCAAATACACTCATAAGTAAAAAGAATACATTGCTAAAAGCGTAAATGAAACCAACTGAAATTAATATAGTCTAAAAATTGCTTATTGCTGGGTTGCAGGTTCTAGAATGTGATGATGTCACCGGACCCAGCGGGGGGGAGGAGCCAGTTTTTCCTATTAACAGCACTACACTTTCACAAGTCGTAGCTCAAAAGAAAGAGTATGAATTACAAAAATGATCATTAATATCAGTCACTGGGTCCATGATCTCTCTGTACAAGACCAAACATGTCCTCAAAAACAAAATAATGATTCCTCCATATAATAGTATTGGCCTTTGGAACGCTGTGACGTGACCTGAAACCCAGCAATAGCACAGTTGGGGTTGGTTTAGTCTAGTTACTGTTTATCGTGGTCTGTGAAGTTCTGGGTTTCTGCTCACACATGTATATATTTAATGAGGTGTAAATCGAGCCAATCATTTCACCATTTTACCCACATCGGTCCAATCACGGTCGCCTGTCACCGCCACGCACTCTTCCAGAACATTAAAGATGGCGGCCGATGCACTGTTTTCTTCTTCGTCTGTTTTTAAATCATTTGGAAAATATGAAATCCCTAAAACCGGAGCAAGAACCGGAAGCGATCCTCGTAAAAAAGGCACGTCGTTTGGCACGACCGTAAACCCGGACAAAACTAGTTTAAGAAATCAGGCCTAAACATGAAACTGGCAGCAGCTCCTCCCTGATGAACGGAGTCCTGCACAAACTGGAGAGATCCTGATCCTGAGCTTTAGAACAACTAAAGGCCTCAAATGGGCACCTGTTGGGTTTTCTTCTTTGTCCTGAATGAGCCGTACGTTTCTGTGGTTCAGTTTCTTTGAGCTGTGAAGTATCTGAAACCTGACGATGTAAAAACCCTGTGTCTGCAGCCGTCGGTGCGGTTGACCTTGGCCACGCTGCTGTACTCCGGCAAGTCTCCGGACGGACATCACATCCTGGTAATCACACACGTTTGACTGTGGAAACCTGCCTGGGCCGGGGCGGGACACTGCGGGACACTGCAGAACGAGGACTGCCTGCTTTACACTTATTGTTTCGAAATGTTTCAGAATCTGGTGCAAAAACCACTCAGTTCTGCTTTTTATCAGATGACATTTTAACCTCTTCCCTCTCACTGACCTTTGTCTCAGCTTTACCCAAATCTAAACGTTTACAGACTATAGGCCAGTGTAATGCCTCATTTGAAAGCTAAGACCCACAAAATTATTTTTTCACTTTTTTTGTGGTGTTTTTTTGTATTTTAGTTTTTTGCTCTTTTGTGGCGTTTTCATCCTCATTTTAGTCTATTTTTTGACGCTTTTTTTCAAGAAACCTTTAGATTTGGGTAAAGCCAAACTGTAGAAAATGTGCTCGGGTCAGGTGGGGGTAAAAAGGTTAAAACAATCACAAATCGTTAGCCACATAGCATCATTGCCCAAGTCATTTTGTATTGTTAAAATGGCAATAAGAGAAAAACTATTTTCCAAAAACAAAAATGAGTTGGGCAATTATGCGATACCAGTACTTTAACAATACTTGGTTTTTGACACCAATACCTGAACGATACTTCACTGATACTAAAATATTTATCATCTGGAACCAGAAAACGGAACAATCATGTGGAAGATCTGCACGTTTACAATATCGGGTCATCTTCAATGTCCAAGAACGTATGAAAAAAATTGGGTAAAAATGAGGGAACATTTTATAAAATGGATAATTCAAATAAAATATTATTAATTAAAATAAATTGTGGCAAAAATAAGGGAAAGAATTGGGAAAACATTAGTAATACAAATGGGCAAAGATCAGGGGAAATTACAAAATAAGGAAAAAAATTGGGCGAAAATATTAGTTATGAAAAAATGAGGAGAAATGGGGTAAGAAAAGAAAATTAAATGAAATGGGCTTTAATTGGGCTGAAACACTGATGCCGTGTCTGTGTCTCCAGAGCAGTGCCAAATACCTGCACAAGGAGCTGCCCGTGAGGATCGCCCACCGCATCAAAGGCATCCGCAGCCTGCCCTTCATCATCGGCTGCAACCCCACCATCCTGCAAGTGGTGCGTGGCTCAGAATCACACAAATAATGACTGGAAATGAGGATGTTTCTTGTTTTTAAGCTCGTTTTCTCCCTTAACATCTTCGTTTTCATGTCGGAGTCTAAAAAAGCTCAAACTAACGGTGCTTATTTTCTGATGTTCCCTGGAAGAGACTCCGACGTTGCTCTACAAAGCCGTGTTCCCAAATCCCACGTCATTCACAAATATTGACTTATTTTATAAACACATGTCCCGATGCTATAATCCAAATATGGTCATTTCCTTTTAGGAGACGCCCAGCGCAAACCACAGCAGACGTGTCCTCAAAACTTTAGGGACGTTTTCTCCTAATGAGGTTTACGTTCCGCTCCTTCAGACTCCACACTGAATTATTTTTAGAGTCACTTCAGATTTTGTCACCAAACTTGCCGTGGTGTTTAAAGCGTTGCTTCTGACTCGCCTGAAGAAAGCGATGAGGAAACACTGTGGTGAACTTTGACCCGTTTCCCAGAGTCAACAACTTCCCTCTCTGTGTTTTGCAGCATGAACTGTACATCCGAGCCTACCACATGGTGAGCGAATTCCCACAGGTGAGTGTGGAGCGAGGGGAGCACAAAGGGGACCTCACGGGGGGGGGGGGGGGGACCTCACGGGGGACACACAGTTACCCAACCCAAAAAGCAACTTCAAAACTAAAACTGAAACAAAGACTTTCTCACACACAGGCCACAGTCGCTGAGATTTGCACATTTTCTGCAGAGGCAGCAAGCTTCATCTACAATCTTCATTTTAACACTTGGGGAAAAAAAATATATATATATATATATATATATATATAATGAGAGTGTTGTTAGTTCTTCGTAATGGCTCTTTTTTGTTTCTATGGGATTTTCTTTGAAAACATTCACATTATTCCATGTTTTGTTTCTTATTTATGTCACTGGAGTAAATTATACTTGAATACTGTGAGTAACTGTTGCTTCAAGTACTTCTTCTTGAGTAAAATTATTTCAGAGTAAAGTAACGTTACTCTTACTTGAGTAAATATTGTGGACTCACCTCAGACTAAATCTGATGAGAGAACTTTTTTTTTTATCTCACCTTTACCGTATAAACATTTGACAGAGGAAACGAGCGAAAGGATTGGTTGAGGACTCGGCTGCTTTTCTAGATGTTTCTGCCGGTTCTGTCATATTGTTCTATCGTCCCCACGATGAGCCCGGGACAGACGTGTGTGTTTCTGTGTGTTTAGATCACGGACCTGGACACGGAGGCGCGCTTCTGTAAACTGGTGCAGCAGCTGCTGGACGACCACAAAGACGTGGTCACCATGTTGGCCCAGGGCTTCAGAGAGAGTCGCAAACACATCCAGGTCAGGTTCCTCTGTTTGTTCATGTTACACAAAATAAAACATTAATAACGGTGCAAACACATTCTAAACCCAGCAGAAGGTCTGAGGACGTCTGACCTCGGCTTCATGTCTGACACTCGGGAGGAGACGATTCTCTGTAGGAACATTTGTTTGTCCAACTGTGGGAGAGTTTCACTGTTGCTACAGAAAAGTACGAGAAGAATTTAAAACAAGTGGCAGAAATCTCTGGTTCAGGAACACATGGACTCTATAATGATTAAACATGACACTGAACGAGTTAATGATTCCGTCCTCTGGATCCGTGTTGGTCAAAGTACTTGGTCTCATTACCTCAAAAGTACATGTACTGTGTTGGAGTAAACTTCAAGTGAACGTTGTTGCTCTTGATGCCAGTTCTGCTTCTGATTTGATACGACAGATATTTATTACATTTACAAAACTATTTCAGTTATGGATAAAAGGATTAGTTTCAGCCCCAGATGACAGCGGTGTATTTACAAAAAGTACAATATACTTTAAAAATGCGGGATTATAGCTGAAGCTCATTTCCAGCCTCTGTCCCCAAACGTCATATTTTAACTGTCACTGAAATGTCATAACACATAATTATTTACAAATGTCTTTGAAACGTAGCGGCGCAAAAGCAAGAAGTTCTCAAAAGTATTATTCAAAGTTCAGGTCCTGAAAAACGACTGTAGTAAATTTGTTACTGATCGTGTCTTGTCTGGACTTGGTTTAAATAAAGTTTTGTTTGTTTTGCTGCAGGACGAGAGCATCGTCCGCAGTTTCCTGGACACGACGCTCTGCTCGCGGCTCGGGATCCGGATGTTGGCCACGCACCACCTGGCTCTGCACGAGGACAACGTACGTCTGCTTTACTTTACTCACGCGTAAGGACATGACACCGGACCAACCGGGTCATTCACACCACCCGCCCATAGGGGGCGCTCGAGCCTCTGCTGGAGATGTTGATCCTAGGTTAGAGTTTGGAGGAGCTGGACTGTCCTGACGGGGTCTGACAGTGACGTCCCACCATGAGGACCTGGACAGACATTTAAAAGTCCTTTTCAGAAACGCCCCGTCCCGTCGGTTCCTCGGCCAATATGTTTATTATATCAAACCATGGACCGACTGTACCGGGGTCGGAGGTCCTCGAGCTCCTGCAGTGATGTTCACACTTTATTACTTTATTACTTTATTTAAGTATTTGATTAGAGTATTTGTGTCTTAACACACTTTATAAAGTATTTGATTACAGTATTTGTATCTTCACTCGGGACCATCCCGTTTGTAAAGTCTCTTTCCTTCTTCCAGCCCGACTTCGTGGGCATCATCTGCCGCCGTCTCTCCCCCAAACGGATCATCGAGAAGTGGGTGGACTTTGCTCGGTGAGTTCTCGAGCGCTGGGTCTCACGAGGTCAGAGGTCGGCAGATAGCGCTCCCGTTTGACGCCTGGGGGCAGATACGCCTTATCGGTGTTGACACAGCGAGTTCATCACGCCGCGAGTTCATCACGCCGCGAGTTCATCACGCCGCGCTCGGACGCCAACAACACTTTATTCAGCTCAAAGGAACAGGCCTGAGATCTGCTCTTACCTGCGCTCAGTCACGCAAAAAGACCAAAGATGTCGTTAGCATTTAGCCGAGTCTAGTTACACAAAAGGAAACGTGGATTTTCTGAGCGGATAAAAGGGGAACTATATTGTGAGGCGTAAAACCACTTCAGGAGCGCTTGGACGTCGAAGCGCTCCTGAAGTCTAATTATGCCTCTACAATATAGCACTACTTTAAAACTACCTTTTATAAATAACATTGTATAAACCATTCATGTTCCCAAAGTCCTATTTACCATGAGTACGTTTCTGTTTCAGCCCAGACTTAACTCGAAGTGAACGTTTTAAACTCGGTCGTGGTTTAAGTTGTGGTTTAAGTTGTGGTTTTGGTAATGAGTTCCTCAGCTCTGCACTTCTATGCGTGACGGCTCAGACCTCATGAAGCCTGCGAGGAAATGTACCGGAGTTGTTGATGAAGCCTCTGTATAAATGAACTGAGCGACTCGGGAGCAGATTATTGAGACGTTTGAGAGTTTTTGATCCATTAGCTTCTGCTCAAATCAACACGAGCCAATATTTCATGCACTTTAAGTCCTTTGTGTAAGACTAGATCACAATTGTTTTATCGCCATAACTTATTTAATAATAAACTATAAAGACTTTAAACTATAAGGGCATGCATTACATTAAGTTTAAACTAGGATGAAGACGACATGGAACATCTGCACGAGTGTATTTACAGATGTGCAGGAGCAGATATGAGTGTGGACCAACCATAGTTAGACTCTCCTCACTGTGGGAGACCATACAGATCCCTGACATGGCTGACCTTTCTCCACAGGTTATGAAGAACTAAAACTGAGCTTCTGCACGTAGAAAGTCCAGTTAGCATTAGCCTCAAACCTCGCAAATTCTGAACGATCCAGATGTTTCCAGCTGTTGTCCACCAGCGCCCTCCTTTAGGCCAAAGCCTGGTTAGAAATCATTACTGAATATCCAGACCTTTTTAGATGTTTCGATACAAACGAGCGTGTCTGAGCTAAAGGCTAACGCGTTCAGTTCAGTTTCAGCTTTTTGAGGCTCGGCGTCGCATCGAGCGGCCATTAAACCCGATGAAGACGCTAAAGATGAAGAAACCACGGGCGCCGTATCTGTAGGAACCTCAGAGTTAAAGTCTGATGTTTATCCTGCCCTCTGACCCCCCCCCCCCCCTGTGGTTCAGGCGTCTGTGCGAGCACCAGTACGGGAACGCCCCTCGCATCCGCATCAACGGGCACGTGGCGGCGCGTTACCCCTTCATCCCGCTGCCCCTGGACTACATCCTGCCCGAGCTGCTGAAGAACGCCATGAGGTAGGTCCGCCCCTCGCCGCTCTGTAGCCCTCTGTACCTTCACCCGTGTGACCCCCCCCCTGACGTGACCCCACAGGGCCACCATGGAGAGCCACCTGGACACGCCCTACAACGTCCCCGACGTCGTGGTAACCATCGCCAACAACAACATCGACTTCGTCATCAGGTGAGTGCGGCGGCGAGGAGACGACGGAGACGTGTGACCGAATCAAGGCCTTAGATTAAAAACCAACGAGGAACATCTGCAGTTTATTTCCTTTAGTCCAATTCACTTTCTCTGTTTTATGAAATGGACATTTTAAACAGAACATTTACAGTTAGTTTAATGTTGGGCCAATTTCCTCATTGTATAAAGATCGAGGCCAGTTTGACCCAAAGTAAAGAATCTCTTTCTACAAACGCCAGAGTTTATCTTTTAAAGTAGTTTAACTCTAAACGTGTCTCTCTGATTTGTGTAATAATATTTCTCCAGCTCGTCCTCAGGGCCGCAGGTTTTCTGCTGGAGGCCGGAATGTAGAGCCGTCATAACCGACATAAATATGAGAAACGATGTGATTGTCATTTTCATAAAAAAATAAGGCATTTTAAAAATGGCCAAAATGTTTTATTTCCAGCGATTAAATATATTTGACATTAGTGACAAAGATTTGTTTAGATCTTTTTTATTTCAAAAGGCGCATGTGCAGACATTACTGCAGACTCCTTTACCGACTTCGAAGTCTTTTTTTTTTTTTTTTCAGAGGGATTTTTCAAGATCTAATTCCTGCCTGATGATTTATGGAGTTTTGACCCAAAAAACAAGGAGAATTTTTATTTTATTTGTATTTATTTATTTTTTTGCTCACTTTTTATTTTATTTTTTTATTAAATTTTATTTATTTTTTTACTACCAAGATCAGAATCGTTTTTATTGCCATTGTTTGAGAACAGGTTCACAAACTATGGCATTTTTTTCTCCGCAACATAAAACGTATAACACAGATTTTAGATAAATATAAGATATAAACTGAAATCTGTCTCAAAATGAAACGCACATTTAAAGCCGGTTCTGTTTATTAGATTTTGTTGCTGAAAATATCTTTCAAAGCCTTATTTTTCTATGAGAACATGACTTTGAATCTGTATTGGGTTTGTGTTTTGAAAGTCTAACTGAAGCTGTGGTTTGTGGGGGCGTCCTCAGGATCTCGGACCGCGGGGGGGGCATCCCGCACCACATCCTGGACAAAGTGATGGATTATCACTTCAGCACGGCGGAGGAAAGCGCTCAGGACCCGCGCATGACCAACAACCTCTTCAACAACATCACCAACAGTGGGAACCAGTCCAGCCCCATGCACGGGTACGGCAGCTCTGACCCCCCCCCCCCCCCCCCCACCCCACCTGACAAACTAACTAACATCCACATGAAACCTGGTTAGCCACAAGTTTGAATAAAGTTAGTTTTAAGAACCGCGTCACAAAGTGGGAGTTTGTCTCGGTGCAACATAAACATAACGCAGGATTGAGATATTAGCGATAAAACTTTAAACTCTGGCTCTGGGGCATAAAGAAAATGAAATAAGTAAACCTGCTGCATTTTGAAGCTCAGAACCTGGAGAGTGAAATCGCCGAGTTAGTTTTAAGTTGAAAGTATTTTCAGTGATGGGCAAAATGCTGCAGCTAGCAACAGCATGCTAATGCTAACAGCAGCTAATCCAAGCTGGGAAACTATGACAGAAATACGCTGGAGTGGCCAAGTATTTGTTTTCACAGGATTGTAGACCAGACATGTGGAAAGTCTCAAAGATCAGCCGAGCAGATCGACTCTCAGACTCTCAGGCGAGGAGGATCTGGTTCATCACGAGGAGAATAGTGAACATGAATTCTGCATCGATGAAAAATAAATGAATGTAAAGCTCTCAATTTGATTTGATTAATGACATAAATATGAGAGAGAATGTATTGCCAGTTTTCTGTCTTTGGTTCGACCTGAGGAGACGCTGTAATCCAAATATGGTCGTTTCCTTTGAGCGGGACTGTTTGGAAGAGTACCCTTGGTTGGGAAACACTTTGTATTTAAAAACATAACCTTTGACCTCTTCTGCCCGTACGAACCCTGAACCCTCCACTCTTTCACGGCTCCTGCAGACTCCGCCCTCGACCACATGTGGGACATTTCTTTTGGCTCAGTCTCTGCTCTCTGTCCCAGGTTCGGCTTCGGGCTGCCCACCTCCAGAGCCTACGCCGAGTACCTGGGGGGCTCCCTGTCCATCCAGTCCATGCAGGGCATCGGCACAGACGTGTACCTGCGCCTGCGCCACATCGACGGGACGGGCGAGAGCTTCAGGGTGTAGCTCCTCACTGTGGGACGGATTATGAGCTATGTTAGCTGTTGTTCTCTCGTTTTGTCTTTTTAACCCTTTAGAGTGCATGTGGTTTTCTGACGCTGCGGAGGAGGAGCTTCGGTTTTATCGAAGCTCCGGGTTTTGTTTTTGTTTTTGAGACTGTATGAACTTTCCACTCCATAACCACGTTACTGAAGGATCTGACAGACCTCGGAGACTCCCGGTCACGACTGACTCCGTGTGTTTGTGCACCATGACACGCGTGTGGGGCTGGGCCACGTTCAGCGGTCCCTCCTGTGCTTCTGCGATATCGACCAAAATGTCAACCATGTTTTCATTCATAAAGATCATTGATTTGAGTAAAGTATTAAAAGTGAAGGATCTGACTCGACACCCTTTTTATGAGAAATCACGACGGGCCGAGGACTCGCTCTTTGTCCCTGAATAGATTATTGTGGATTGTTTTTTTTTCTAAAGGTGAGACGCTGCAGGTAAAACACTTTGTCTAGTTTCCTCCTTAACGTCTCCGATGTTTGTTCTGACGTTTTGTCTCTTTTGAGCCGGAGGTTTATCCAGGAAGTGACTCCAACATGTCTGTGCTGATTCATTCACAAATACTGACGGGTTTGGTATCCACGTGTAGCAGGAAAGCCTGTGACCCAGATGAACCAAATATGGTCATTTCCTTTTGTGGGAGACGGTTTGAAAAAGTTAAGAAAATGCTAAAAAAAATTTGGGGGGGGAAATTTAGTTTTTTACATTTCTTTTTTTATATATATATTTTTTATTTATAAATCCATAACGCAATCGTGGCTGTGGCGCTCCCCCGTCTTCCTGACGGATTTGTTGAGCCCAAAAGACGAGGAGAAATTTGATTTGTATCGAGTTTATTCAAATACAAAATCCCTCTGAGCAAATCTAATGTCACAGAATAATAAAAACGTAAATTTAAACCTGGTTCTACGTATTTAGTTTTCACAGTTTGGGACGTTTTTATAAAACGCCTCATTTCTATGAAAACATTATTCTCTCATATTTATGTCTCTACACCAAACGTTTCAAACTGAAATCTACATTTTATATTTTCTCTCCACCTGCAGCGTCTCGTCTGAAAACGCCGTCGGTTTGTCTCGATTCTTCTGTGGACACTCGGGGGTTAAATTGTCGGACAGTCCCGGGCGCGCTCCGCCCACGGCCCATAGTCTCCAGGCTCCTCCAGTTTGTCTTTGGTGAAGGTGGCTCCTCGCATGCCCAGCCCTGTGCCATGTCCCGCACCACACAGGTGTGGGAGGGGCCCCGGGGGGGAGGGGCCCCGGCCTCTGCCTTATTGACTGTCTGCCCATTTCAAGTGTTGCCATGACTACGTCACACATAGTTTTACTGTCATTGTAGAATAATAATAATAATAACTGTCCAGATGATTCTGGTTCTCTGTCCGAGTGGTTCATTTTGTCTCGTCTCCTTTTGTTTATTACAAACACTTTAGTTAAAGCCCCATTAACCTCCTGAGCCCGGTGCATTTCCCCAGTGTGGCTTTACCCAAATCTAAAGGCTTCAAAAACGAGACGAAAACGGAAGTGGCAAAAAGAGCTCCACCGAAACAAGGCGATGAAAGTGACAACGCAGGGAAGAAGGTCCCGTAGGTCTGGTCTGTAAGTCTCTGCTGAACAGAAGCTTTTAGATTTGAGTAATGCTGAACCGGAGGTCCAGGGTTCGACGGGCGTTTCTTCTGCACGTTCTCCCTGTGTCAGTGTTTCCACCACTTCGACCTTTAACCAGGAAAATCCCACTGAGAATAAGGGTCTGATTTTCAGGGGGGGGGGACCTGTTGTACATGTTTTTACCTACACAGACTCGAGAACATGTAAATGCCACAGAAAGGCCTCGTTGAACCCTGGACCTTCTCGCTGTGAAACGCGAGTGCTTAATGGTGTGAGTGAGTGAGTGGTTGGGGTCAAAGGGCTGATGGCGCAGATTAGTAGCCTCGCTTCTTTCAGTCTGCCACAGCTGCCCCAGGGCAGCTGTGGCAGACTGACGTGTAAAGCACTTTGTGATTGATAATAATACATTAGTTTTATATAGTGCCTTTTTTGGACACTCAAATACGTTTTACTTTGCATTATTCATTCACTCCATACTCTGTGGTAAGTTACTATTGTAGCCACAGCTGCCCTGGAGTAGACTGAAAGAAGCGAGGCAGCCAGTCTGCGCCATCGGCCCCTCCGACCACCACTCCTACATTCACTCAGGCCTCCTGGTGATACAACCGGTCTCCCATCCAAGACCAGGCCCTGCTGAGCTTCAGGTCTGACTCTTATCAAGTCCGTACAAATAAAGACCTTTCCTTTTTCCCTTTGTATTTTAGGAGCACATACTATTAATACTGCTATTGTAGCCACATCTGCCCTGGGGCCGACAGAAGCGAAGCTGCCAAAATATGTCATTGGCCCCAGTACTTCCTGAACGCTCATGATGCTCCACATTCAGGACGAGTCAGTGAGAGGTGAGGCTCTGAGGTTCCAATATAACATTTACATCAGGGCCTGAAATGCAGAGGAACCAAACAATATACTCGAGTAAAAAAGTAATTGAGTACTGTGAGTAACTAAGTGGAAACAAAATTATTTTCAATGACGCCATAATCTGTGTGAAACAAAACCTAAAATAATGTGGAAATCCTGATGAAACTAAAGTTTAAAGAACTCGGAGCACGAGTGGAACATCTGCTTTATGGATCAGTGTTTGCTGCTTCAATATTTACTCTGTGGAAAAAGTAACTTATTTTACTCAAGAAACCGATACTTCATGATTTTACTCAAGTAGAAGTAAAAAGTACAGTACCGTAGGAAACAGAGCCCCGCCTCCCTTTCCCCTTAACCCCTGGCGCCCTCTGCTGGTGAAGAGAAGAGACCGACACGGCAGCTGCTTTGAATCATTCTAGTTTCTTTATTGTAGGTGAAGGAGGGGGAGAGTGCAGCGAAGGCCTCGGCTGTGCAAAAGGGTTTAAAGGGTCAGTGTGGGACAGGCCGATGGCTTCAGGACCGAAACTAAACACTGAGAGGAAAAAAAACACATTTGCATCCACTAGTGAATATCCTAAAACACGCTAAACACGAGTGAACGCAAACCAACACGGGTTATAAATACATGCGTGTAGAGAGAAGTGAAAACACGGAGTAAGGCAGGTCCAGAGCCCGTATCAAACTCACAAATACAAACATGAGTCGTATGTACAAAAATACCTTTGTCAAACCCGCGAGGAGAATCCATAACAAAAATAATCTCACCCCACGTCCACATGCAACTGTCCCCGTCCCTGGACCTCCGCGGGCCCCTGGGTACCTCACCCCCCCGCGGGCCCCTGGGAGCCTCCCGAGGACCCCCCCCCCCCCCCCCAGAACATTTGAAGAGCCCGTCTTTAACAGGTATTATTATGACCCGCGTGGGGGCCCCTGCGCTCGGACACTTTCTGCTCCTCTGTGTTTCTATGATGGACTCTCCAGAACAGCAGGGGGCGCTGTGCAGACTTTAGACGTATTTGTTGTATGGATTTTCTTTCTCCTTTTCGTGGTCTTTTTAAAGTGTGTATGACACATTAGACACAAGTGTTGCTAAGACACAGTTAACACAATTATATTTAGGATTTTGCTAAAATCTTTTGTTGTTTATTGTTTCTCTTCCCTACAGGTGCTTTAGTAAATGTGACGAATAACTGTTTGGAGTAATTATTATTTTATTTCAGTGAAGAAGTGATTTTAATGAAGAAATGTATCTATATTTTTATCAATAAGCTGCTGACAGGAAGTGACATAGATGGAGGTAAAGTTCAGTTTCACTCATTTCCCATTGACATAACATGGTCGGCACGGCAACAGTTCAAAGCTGTTTGCCTCTATCTATGTCACTTCCTGTCAGTGTCTAATAGTTAAAATGTGGCATGGGTGTTGTGTGTTTTGTGTGTTTGTGTGTTTTGTGTGGTTTGTGTGTTGGTGTGGTTAGTGTGGTTTGTGTGTTTTGTGTGGTTTGTGTGTTTGTGTGGTTTGTGTGTTTTGTGTGTTTTGTGTGTTTGTGTGGTTTGTGTGTTTGTGTGGTTTGTGTGTTTGTGTGGTTTGTGTGTTTGTGTGTTTGTGTGTTTTGTGTAAGCTGCTTCCAGGTCCAAACCTTGATAAGTGATAAACTCTGAAATAATGTTTTACTAATTACAATCATATACGTCTCCATTTCTCCAGGACTCAAACGAAACCTTCATCGTGGAAAATGTTTTTAATATTTAATGTCAGAAAAGGCCATTGGTCCGTCGGAAGTCGAGCGATGACATCATCGTTTTACAAGCGTTTGTTAATGATGATGTCATCGCTCGACTTTAAGGATTTAGCTGATTTTAAAGTGATGCTTTTCTGACACATATTTGTTCTAATAAACAATGAAGGCTTATTTTAAATATAAACATATCTTCATTTTCCAGGACAGATGGTGACGTGTATGATGTCACACTTAACAGCCCTGACATAACGTGGTCGGCACGGCAACAGATTAAACAATATTTAGCTCGACGTTTGTCACTTCCTGTCAGTGCCCAATGAGGAAGTGAAACTATAAACATCACAAAAAAGTCAAACTAATGAAAACGTGAAACATTTTGAGCAAAACCTTCAGTATAATTGTGTTAATTATGTTAAAATCACGTCTAATAAATATGAACTCGCACGTCCGTCACTTGTACTTGAGTATTATGAGTATCTGTACTTTTACTGAAGGAATGATCTGCTCTTCCAGAAGCTTCAATCAATATTTTCTCGTTTTGGCAGAAATTCACTTTGTTTCCCTTCAGAGTCGAGGAGCAGAAACAACGCGGTCACGTTTTCTAAACTGAGAGTGAAAGGATCTGTAGTTTAAAGCCGTAACCATGGTAACGGTCTTTATGCAGATTAATAGTCTTAGTTTATGGTTCGTTTCTCATCTGCTCGGATTATTTCCTCATCAAGGCGAATCAGAATAATGTGGCAGGTCGAATAATCAGGGGACACATTTTGTTTTGTGACGTTTCTTTCAAAGCCTGTTTCTGTCCCGTAGAGAAGTATCGGCGCCTGCTCCCCCTGGCATTGTGACATCATCAGCATACCTGTTCAGAAACCCCCTCTCTGCTCTGGAAGAACGTCACCTCCACGCTCCCGGTCAGAGTTGTTCTTCAGGGTCGTCGGATCACCGGGTCGAGCGAGCGGTTCGTGAACGTCCCGGGACGTTTGAGGAAACCCCCTCAGAGCGGCCGCGGGTTTAAAGACGCGTCGTTCAGAAAGGGCTGAACTAAGTCGTAACCGCCGCCGGCGTCTTTGACCCACAGGGGTTACCTGGCTCACCTGTACAGCAGGGGTTCCCAACCCTCCCTGGGACCCCCTTCCTCAAATAAGAATCTTTTTTTTACACAAACCCTCAGATTATTGTTTCAGGACGAAGTAAACGTAGTCGAACGGTGCAGCAGCGTTTCCGTGGAGCTTTAACAAATAAATGGTGCCAATATTGACGCCATTTTGAGCTGAAATACTGAACAACGTTTTGCTCAAACCGTTCAATTTGTTTTTGAATCAAAATGATGAAATGTTTTCAAATCTTAAAATCAGGTTATTTGTTTGTGGAACTGAAAATATTTGGGCTTTAAAAAGTGTTAAACTTGACCCCGTGTCTCTGATCCCAGAAGCCTCGACTCTTCACAAGTGAACTGAGTCTGAATGAACCTAAAACACCCGTCCTGGCCCTCGTGGGAAACGCTGCTGTACAGACTCACACTCGTGCGGCCTGCAGGGGGCGCTGTGAGCAGCCAGTGCAGCTGCTACACTTTGGACTCGCTCTCCATCTTGGAGATGTCTCCGTTGCGCTCGCTCTGACTCTTGTCCTCGGGGGGGTCACTCTGGCCCTTGTCCTCGGGGGGGTCGGCCGGGCTCTCCTCGGGGGCCCGGGTCTCCTCCAGACCCTGCTGGCTCAGTTTGCTGGCCAGGGACCAGGTGAGGGGCAGGCGGGCGCGGCCCTGCAGCTCGCTCAGCTCGCGGGCGCTGCAGCTGGGCGTGTTGGTCTCGTAGATGTTGTGGAAGCTGTTGTAGTCCACCTCGTAGAACCCGTCCTCCAGGGTGAGCACCGGGGTGAAGCGGTACCCCCACTTGATCTCCCCGCCCACGTAGGAGCTGCGCGCCTGGCACGTCATGCCTGCAACACAACAGCGGGCCACAGGGGGCAGTAATGAGTCACTGCACTACAGAACTGTTAGTTTAAACATATTTAACCTGGAACTGATACAAATGCAGTGCTTTCTGAGCTTAAAGCAGGGGTTCTCAACCTGGGGGTCGGGACCCCCCCAAATTTGGAAGGGGTCACCAGATCATTTGTTTGTTTGTACTTTATTGTCCCCATAGGGAAATTTGTCCTCTGCATTTAACCCATCCTCCGGCGCCACTGGGGCAGTGGTCGAGGGCCAGGCTGGAGGATTCACCTATTGTACATGTTTTTAGTGGTAGGGGAAACCAGAGTACCCGGAGGAAACCTACGCAGACACGGGGAGAACATGCAAACTCCACAGAAGGGCCCCGTCCAGGTGGGAATCGAACCCCGGACCTTCTAGCTCTAACTGCTGCGCCGCCCGTGTAGATGATAAATCTATATTTTATTATTATCAGTTTTCCCAGAGTGCCGTTATTTGTTCTAAATGGTATTAGGCTAATGTCCCACGGTGTGACCCGGGTCACGATCCCTGTGAACTGTTGGGGGTCACGGCTCCAAAAGGTTAAGAACCACTGACCTAATGAAGGAAAATAAATACGGTACTGTTCCTTTAAGGATTACTTTTACTCCACTACATCTGAAACACATGAAACTTTCTTTAACTGCACTTTCTATGAAGGTTCATGTTAATAATGCTCTATATGAACAGCAGGTGGCGCTGTGCACATGCACTGTCACTGACTCACAACAAGCAAGAGGGTTTGTCCCCGTCATGTTGCCGTACACACAGTATTTAATCCGATTTGTACTTTCTATAAATTCTAATACTTTGTTTGAATACTTTAGTATATTTTACAGCAAAGAGGTTTTGTGTAAAAGTAAAGTTAAATTCATTTTTTAGTTTATTTTTGTAATTTCTAATCTGTATTTTTTGTATTTATGTGTTGGATATACTGTATATTCTAAGTCGTTTATTTCTTGTTTTATTCAGTTTAGTCTACCGTTGGGCACCGGGGGGATACAGGGGATATAGGGGAGTAACCGTTGGGCACCTGGGGGATATAGGGGAGTAACCGTTGGGCACCTGGGGGATACAGGGGAGTAACCGTTGGGCACCTGGGGGATACAGGGGATATAGGGGAGTAACTGTTGGGCACCTGGGGGATACAGGGGATATAGGGGAGTAACCGTTGGGCACCTGGGGGATATACGGGAGTAACCGTTGGGCACCTGGGGGATATAGGGGAGTAACCGTTGGGCACCTGGGGGATATAGGGGAGTAACCGTTGGGATTACCCGCCGTTGGTGCTTATGAGTGAGTCTTTAGTTCTGCCCAAGGTGAGTGGTTTTTATATCGTATATTGAGTTGCTCATCAACAGGAGCCTGAAGAAGCTTGTTGGATGAGGCTGTTTGTTGTTGTTCAGGCAGATGTGCGGCCACAGCTGGAAGCTCAGGTCAGGCCTATTTTTAGAAGCTCCTCGTCACTTACCAATCAGAGTAGAATCATTGCATTATTTTAGGACTGCTGCACTCCCTGAGTTCAAAACACCTCACCTGTGGCCTCCACCATGCCCTCCAGGATGACCACGATCTCCACGTCGGACTTGGCCAGGTGGACCTGGGAGAGGTCCCAGAAGGGGCTGTGCTCGTCGATCTCGTGGCAGATGATGAGCGGAGACACCAGGAAGAGCCGGTCGTCTCCGGTGTTGTAGCCCACGTTGATGTCCGTCTGGTTGAGCGGGATGAACTCGCCCTCCTTGGTCTGCTTGGACTTGATGAGCTTGGCTCGGATGGACGCCTCCACGATGTGCGAGTTTCGCAGGTCTCCCACACGGAACATCAGGCACAGCCGGCCGTCCCTCATGGAGATGACGGCGTTGTTGGAGAACACCAGTGTCTCGGCGCGTTTCTTTGGCTGGGAGATCTTCACGAACATGCAGCCCACCATGAAGGCGTTAACGATGGAGCCCAGCACCGACTGCACGAGCAGCAGCACGATGCCCTCCGGACACTGGTCCGTGATGACGCGGTAGCCGTAGCCGATGGTGGTCTCTGTCTCGATGGAGAAGAGGAAGGCGGACACGAAGCCGTTCAGATTGTTCACACATGGAGTCCACTGATTGTCCGCCTGGTGGTCCAGGTCTCCACGCAGATACGCGATGAGCCACCACATCAGGCCGAAGAACAGCCAGGTGACGGTGTACACCAGCACGAAGATGAACAGGTTAAACCTCCACTTGAGGTCCACCAGCGTGGTGAAGATGTCGGTCAGGTAGCGGTAGGTCTCGCGCACGTTTCCGTGGTGCACGTTGCACTTGCCGTCCTTCTGCACGTAGCGCTGGATCCTCTTCTCACGCTCCATCTCCGCCAGGTGCTGGTCCTCACGGGCCTGTTTGGGTAACTTCGGCGGTCGAATGATGGCTGGGGTCTCCACATCCTGCTCCATGGAGGTCTGGAGTCTTCGGCCTGTGGGACACAGAAACATCCATAATATCAGAAACATCCATAATATCAGAAACATCATTAATATCAGAAACATCGATTATATCAGAAAAATATTAATATCAGAAACATCCATAATATCAGAAACATGGATAATATCGCTGACATATCTTTACAATTTCTGTTATATCTTAAATAAACAAAGTTTGATCATATTTTACTTCACGTCATGTTCATGATTCAAAAGCTTCGAACACGTTATCGGCTAAACCCATGAGGTCTCACACAGACCTGAGTCCAGGGGCCCCGGGGCCGACAGTCCGCATGGGCCCCGGCCTCACCCTCGGCCTCACCCCCGGCCTCACCCTCGGCCTCAGTGGGAGTGAGAGAACACAGAGTCTGCACAAGCCGTGTGTGAGCAGCCTGTGGGTCTCCATGGCAACACACGGCCCGATCCAGGGCGGCGTTACAGCAGCGCGTGCCCCGCCAGGAGTCCGGTCCGAGGCCCCGGAGGACGGTCCGGTCTGAGGTCCCGGAGGACAGTCCGGTCCGGACCGAGGCCCCGGAGGACAGTCCGGTCTGAGGCCCCGGAGGACGGTCCGGTCCGAGGCCCCGGAGGACGGTCCGGTCCGAGGTCCCGGAGGACGGTCCGGACCGAGGCCCCGGAGGACGGTCCGGTCCGAGGCCCCGGAGGACGGTCCGGACCGAGGCCCCGGAGGACGGTCCGGTCCGAGGCCCCGGAGGACGGTCCGGTCCGAGGTCCCGGAGGACGGTCCGGTCCGAGGTCCCGGAGGACGGTCCGGTCCGAGGTCCCGGAGGACGGTCCGGTCCGAGGCCCCGGAGGACGGTCCGGTCCGAGGCCCCGGTGGACGGTCCGGATCGAGGCCCCGGAGGACGGTCCGGACCGAGGCCCCGGAGGACGGTCCGGACCGAGGCCCCGGAGGACGGTCCGGTCCGAGGCCCCGGAGGACGGTCCGGTCCGAGGCCCCGGTGGACGGTCCGGATCGAGGCCCCGGAGGACGGTCCGGACCGAGGCCCCGGAGGACGGTCCGGACCGAGGCCCCGGAGGACGGTCCGGACCGAGGCCCCGGAGGACAGTCCGGACCGAGGCCCCGGAGGACGGTCCGGTCTGTGTCCAGGGGAGCCCCAATGTTTAATTTAGGGCCTTTAGTCTTTACTTTGTTATTCTGATGATGATGATTATAATGACACTAATGATTGGCTAATATAATGATGACGAAGATGATGATGAAGATGATGATGAAGATGGTGATGAAGATGATAATAATAGTAATAATGATGATGATGATGTTATTGTCGCGGCCTGTGGGACGGTGCACGGGCACAGACGGAGCTGCACCTGTCCGGGCCTGTGAGCGCGTCTGTCACGTGATCATCACATGAAGTGCCCCTCACCGTGAGCCGGTCCCGTGGCCCCCGTGACCCCGGGACTGTCTCTAATCCACAGGTGTCGTGGACATTAGGCCGTGTGTCTCCGCCTCTGGAGCGGACGCGGTGTCCGGGCTCCCCGGGCTCAGGCTTGGGGCCTGTGGCGGCTCTGCGCAGCACAAACTCAGGCAGAGACACCTCCTCCCGGACAGCGGAGACACGAGCCCAACTGACCGGGCCCGGTGCCGCTCGGACCGGGCTTTGTCTCCAGAACAGAGCCTTATGTAACGGTCCACCCCCACCCTCGTCCTCCTGATTAGCCCCGGAGCGGCGCTCACCTTCAGCAGCGCTGCCCCCTCATGGTCCGCGGGCCCTCGGTGGCTCGGCAGGTGCGGGTCCGGTCCTGCGGCTCGTGTCCTCTAAAGCCGGTGGACAATGGTTTCTACTTTCCCGTTTCCTCCATCCTCTCCTCAGAAGAGCCATCTGCCGTGAGCCCCCGCCCCCACCGGAGAGACTGAGCAGGCAGCCAATAAGAGGCTGAGTCCGCACGGAGGCTCACGGAAAAGCACGAGTACATACGAGTCCTCCACGAGGCTCCTCCAAGCCTTGATACAGGCGAATGTAAGAGTAACTTTACTCCAACGTTACTCAAGTAGAAGTAGCTACAAAGTAAATGACCACAAACGTTACTCAGGTGAGACTAAAGTTTAATGGCTTACACTTAGTCTTGGGGAGTAACTAAATACTCTGTCATTTGAGAGTATTTAGATACAGTTACTTTCCAAATATCAAGGGAATACCTCCCGGTATCAATGACCTGTTTTTACTAAAATAAATAATGTGACACGTGTCACATGACGCTGTATCTGCGGCTCCATTGGCCGACAGGTGTTCCAATGACGAGCTGTGACGACCCCCCCCCCCCTGTCCTCAGACCCCCCCCCCCCCCCCCCCCGCACGGCGAGGACAAACTCAAACACCCCGGGAGAGAAAGAGAAACCTCAGGGAGAACCCCAGAAGGGCTGAAGGTCCTGAGGAGACCACAGACCCTCCAGGCCTATAGGAGCTTCAGTTCCTTGTAGGCGGGGCTCCGCCCCCCCCCCCCCCCCCCCTTTGGGGAGAAACTAATTACACTTTCAAAGTATTCTCCCCAGCACTGCTTACACTTGTATTGCACTTTTCAAGCCTGCGTTACCAAGTTTCTCAAAGCGCTGCACTCTCATCATTACTCATTCACTCCTTATTGTAGCCACAGTCGCCTCTGAGACAGACTGACAGAAGCGAGGCTGCCAATCTCCCACCCACCCACTCACTCACTACAGTCATGCTATCCTATTGTGCATGTTTTCACTGAATTGAATGTGAAGAAGTCTTTATTTTTGCCACTTGAACTTTTCATCATAAAGTACTTCTGTAAATGAGTAAAGTACTCATTTACAGAAGTACTTTACTAATTTACAAATGAGTACTTTACTCATTTACTTCTGTAAATGAGTAAAGTAATGAGTACTGACAGAAGCGAGTAATGAGTACTTTACTCATTACTTTACTCATTTATGAGTAAAGTAATGAGTACTTTACTCATTTACTGTAAATGAGTAAAGTACTCATTACTTTACTCATAAATGAGTACTCATTTGTAAATTAGTAAATGAGTGTTCGGGACTTATTGGAAGAGAAAGGAAGTCGTGGGCGTCTCGGAGAAGGAAATGATTTGGGATGAGCTGAACATTCATTAAAGGGTGGGGCTCATTAGTGTCAGAGAAGAAGAGGAGGATCAGATCTGAGGAAGAATTTAAATCCAATCCAACTTTATTTATAATTCACTTTAAAAACAACAAGATCACACAATAAAATCAGTACAACAAATGGAACCATAAGAACAGCACGAACACAATGAATCAAGTGAGTTAAAAGCTGAAGAAAAAAAATTTGGTTTAACCTCTTAACCCCCACCTGAACCGAGCACATGTTCTCCCGTTCGGCTTTACCCAAATCTGAAAGCTTCTTGGAAAAAAAGAGTCAAAATAGCGACGAAAGCGAGGATGAAAACGCAAAAAAAGAAGTGTCATAAACGCGATGGAAATCTGAGGAGAATCAAACATGTTCCTGAGAAGAAGAGGTTTTTGTCTCCGAGGTGAAACTTTGTGTTTGGCCCAAAACCTGAAAATGTAAAAAAAAAAAGAGTTGTGCCTGCAGAGGGCAGCAGAGGGCAGCAGAGGGCAGCAGAGGGCAGCGCACTGTGAAGGCGTGATGATGATGATGATGATGATGATGATGATGATGATGATGGCGGCCGTGCGGCGTTAGCTCCGACTCTTCCCCCCAGAGCTTCGCCTTAACGCGGGCCAGAGCGGCGGGAACATGGCGCCGGTGAAGCGGGAGGAGAAACGCGGGTGAGTCACCGCAGAAATAAAGCCGTGTCTGTATCCACGTTCCCACAGGACGCGCGAGGAGGCACGTTTCTGACGCGTTGTCTTGTTGTTCTGTCGAGGATCTGCGTTTGTGTTATTATTCCATCTTCACTGCGTTGGAATATCTGCGTCTGCTCAGCGCGATTACGCGATTACGCAACATCAGCGGCTCCATGTTCGTTACGTCAAAGTCACTCGGGAGGTTCACGCGCCCAGCTCGTGGCGGGGAAGGGAAGTGTGCACAAACAATAACAATTCATTTAACCTCGTGCCCCCCTCTCCAGTTTGGCTTTATCCAAATCAAAAAGCGTCTTGGCCAGTGTACCGGCTCATTTGAAAGCTAAGACCTGCAAATCTGTCGCTGCATTTGTATCCCATTTTGAAAGTGTTTTTGTCTCTTTTTTTTTCCTCGCTTTTTGAAATTCCTTTTTTGTCACTCTTTTTTATTGTGTTATTATTGCTTTCCCGGCAGGTTTTTTGTGGCTTTTTTGACACTTATTTGTTTGTGTTTTTATCCTCATTTTCGTCGCTATTTTGATGCTTTTTTCCAAGACGCCTGTAGGTTTGGGTAAAGCCAGCCTGCTCGGTTCAGGCGGGAGTTAACGACAATAAAAGAACAACACTTCATATCGTTAAAGTTTAAATAAAGTTTAAAGACATTTAGGGGGCGTGTGCAAAGACATCAGTTCAAAACAATACATTGAAATTATATTTATTTACTGTTTCCTGAATACTTGCAATACTTTCACGTTGATTTACATTATAATTAGGGCCAATCATTTTTTCCCAATTTCCCCCCACATTTCTCCCCCCTATTATTTCTAATTCCCTCTTCTTTTTCCAACTCCGAGTCGTTCTACTTTAATGAAGTTTATTTCTAAACTATACTTTGGCTTCATATCGATATACAGTTTTGAAGATATGTATTTTAAGATATTTCTTTTGTTTCTCTTTTTTCTTCCAGTCGGTTCGGGGAGTTCACAGAGGAGACCGACTGCAGAGGTGAGTCAAATAATAACTTGAATGGTACCAAATGAAACCTAAAAACTGAGGTTGAATTTGTAAATGTACACCAACAGAGTGTTCTATGGGTTGCCACAGGGGTCAGTGCTCGGGCCAATTTTATTTATGTTGTACATGCCTCCATTAGGAAATCACAATATACTTTTTGACCTGACTCTGAATTACCTCCTGATGAAACTGAGGGAGTCTCTGACTGAGCAGCTCATCACTGGGGCTGGGTACTGTTACATTTTTTCCGATACTGGTTCTTTAACGATACTTTGTCCGATACCGATACTAAAATATTTGTCGTCTAGAACCAGAAAACAGAACAATAATGTGTGGAAGATCTGCACATTTACGATTTCTAGTTCATCTCCAATGTCAAGAAATGTAGGAAAAATTGGGAATAATTTGGACAAAATGGGGGGAAATAGGGAAGTATTAGTAATATCAAATTATGGTAAATTAGGAAACAAGAAAAAAATTGGGGCAAAAAAAATTATAATAATAATTGGCAAAATAGAGGGAGAAAAAAACGTGGGCAAAAGTGGGGTGAACATTTTGAGAAAAAAAAAACATCTATTTGAGCAGAAACCAAGTCACTTCCTTTTAATCCCTGAACCAACAGCATAAAAAAAACTTGGATCTAACGATTCCGGCTTTTGATATTATTATTTCAACACCGGTTGAACGTGGCCGTACCAAACCGCCTTTGCTAGACTGGTATTGTTTAACGGTACCCAGTCCTACCTGTGCCGCAGAAACACGTATTCATGTATTTGTTTCATCAAGGCTGGACTCCTGTAACTCCTGCTGGCAGCGTGTCCTCAAAGTCCTCTGAGATGTTTTCAACTAGTTCAAAATGCAGCTGCAAGATTCTTAACGTGGACTAAGAGAAGGGAACTCATTAGGTTTAAAATCTCTACAGTGTTGTAATTGTCTTGCTGTTGCGTCTCCTGCAGGTGACCAGACTCTTGCAGGTGTCCAGACTCCTGCAGATGTCCAGACTCCTGCAGATGTCCAGACTCTTGCAGGCGACGCCTCCGATCTACACGTGGTCAAAGTGGAGCCGGAGGAAACGAGCATCGAACCGGAGAGCCGCTCGGACTGTCCGTTCGTCCGCGTCATCGTGAAGGACGAGGACGAGGACGAGGTCAGCGATGGAGCCGGGTCAGACGAACGCCCCGAGGTCGACGAACAGCTGCAGGGCCTGGCCAAGCGCCACGTGTGCCCTCACTGCGGGAAGGCGTTCCAGTACATGGCGCTCCTGAAGCAGCACGTCCGGACGCACACGGGGGAGAGGCCCTTCAGGTGTCCCGTCTGCTCCAAGGACTTCGTCACCAAGAACAACCTGAAGATCCACACGAGAATCCACACGGGCGAGAGACCTTTCAGCTGCCCCGTCTGTGGGAGGGATTTCAAATACGACAACAGCCTGAAGGCGCACATGTACACGCACGCGGCGGAGAAACCCTTCAGGTACGACTGGGCAACATCAACAGATCTGATATTGATCCATTTTCAATTTGATTTGATTTCTTCTTGATGAAAATAAAAACCTGTCACCTGCCCCCCCACCACGTCAACACGAACACGGGCCGGGATCGCAAAAGCATCAGCCGACGCGGCAGTTTAGCGACTAACACAGTCAGAGGATGGTAGTTCATGAAAGAAACATCTGAGCTCAAACTCTCATTCATCCTGGCCTATTGTACATGTTTTTAGTGGTAGGGGAAACCTACGCAGACACAGGGAGAACATGCAAACTCCACACAGGTGGGAATAGAACCCGGGACCTTCTAGCTGTGAAGCACGAGCTCTAACTGCTGCGCTACCGTACTGCTGATAAATGTGTGTTGCACAAGATTAATGATTAATAATTAAACTCATTCCTAATTTTCCAAACATATTTGTTATGTAACGATTCTTGTTTATACTCTAGGCACAACTTCCAGGGAAACTTTCACAAAAATGCTGGAAAACTCGCCTGTAAGTTCATGAAATTGATACAATGATGCTTTATAATTAGATTAGATTAGATTAGATAATTGGATTAGATTTATAAACAGATTTAATTCCATAACCATAACTAAATCAGCTGTAGTTCCTTTAAATCGACATTTCTTTGGAAATGGTGACATTGTTTGACCTTTTTATATCGAAGCTCTATCAAATATAAACATTTTGTCCGAAAACACATTCAGTCGCAGGTTTTGCAGAAGCTTTTAAAGTTAAATAGTTTAACCTAGGGTTTCCCATGGAGTTCAATTAGCTTTTAAATATCACATGTTTTTTCTTTAGTTCTCTGTATAGGAAATGATAAATGCATATACATTTTTTGCATGTAGCATTATTTAGGGCATTCAAAATCATTACATTTGACTTGACCTGAATAAACCCTGATGAACTTAAAAGTGTACATGACAGGTTTTGATGCTATTATTTAAAAACAAAAGTCAAACTCCAAAACCAGGAGCTGTTTCTGCCAAAGAAAAGGCTCTAACCCTGACAGCCCTGCCCTCCTTTCAGGTGCTCGTTTTGCTCCAAGGATTTCTCCACGGAGCACCTGCTGAACCTGCACATGAAGACGCACACGGGGGACCGGCCGTTCGTCTGCTCCCTCTGCCCCAAAGGCTTCACGCAGAAAAGCATCCTGAAGATTCACATGAGGACCCACACGGAGGAGAAGCCGTTCAAATGCTCCGTTTGCACAAAGGATTTCATATCGGGCAGTCACCTGAAGCAGCACATGCTCAACCACACGGGCGAGAAGCCGTTCCAATGCCCCTTCTGCGACAAGGCGCTGTCGGACAAGGCCCGCCTGACGCAGCACATGGGGCTCCACACCGGGGTGACGCCATTCAGGTGCTCAGTCTGCGAGAAGTACTTCAACCGCAGGAGCACCTTGAACGTGCACATGAGAATCCACTCGGGGGAGAGGCCCTACAGCTGCTCCATCTGCCAGAAGGTTTTCAACTACGACAAGAGTCTGAAGGCGCACACGATGAGCCACACGGGGGAGAGGCCCTTCAAGTGTCCGGTCTGCGCCAGGGGTTTCACGGAGAAAACCAAAGTGAAGCAGCACATGAGGACGCACCGGGAGAAGGTCCCGTTCAGCTGCTCGCTCTGCGCCAAGAGCTACAAACACGAGAGCCGCCTGAAGCGACACCAGAGCACGCACACCCCTGCACACGGGGACCCTGCACACGGGGCCCCTGCACACGGGGCCCCTGCACACGGGGACCCTGCTCACGGGACCCCTGCACACGGGGACCCTGCACACGGGGCCCCTGCTCACGGGGTCTAAAATCCCTCTGAGCAAATCTTTGTAACAATTAGGACTGGGACAAAGTATCGGAATACTTTCGATATTTGTGTTTGGAAGCATTTTTATTACACACTCCTTTGTTACATCTTTGGACACATGACTTTTTACACATTTTTAGGGAAACAAATCACTTCATAATTACTTTCTGCTTCACAATACGTGTCAAGACAAAAGTGGGTCGTTTCAGCCCAGTCACAAAATCAAACCACACATTTACACCGGGCTCCATCCATTATTGTGGGAAATACAGGCAATTATTATTATCGTCTCAAATCTCCAACATGGCTCCCAGATCCGAGGAATGTGTTGGGATCAAATGAACCTGTCACGTGCCTCATATTTTGGGACTCGTATAATAATATTGAGACACTTATTGAAAAAATGTCTTATTCCCTGTTTCTCAGTCCTGTGGCGGAAACAGAAATTGAATAACAAGAGAGTGTGGAGTGAATGAATAATGACTACAACACAAGTATAAGCCGTTATTATTATCCTGTCGGGCTTTTGGTCAAATCAGCTCTGTTTTAAAATCACAGCTCATTATTATTATTTATTTATTGAAAATGTTTTCCTGGTTACATTATATGTGGCCCGTAAATCAACACGAGTTTGAAATGTATTATTCATCACTGTCATTATTATTCATCTATTTTGTTTTTATTTGATTATGTTTGAATAGTTTGGTGAAGCTACACCAGAACATCTGCTCAGACCATGTCCTACACGAGTTTGGAATCCATCTTTTAATGCTGAAATAAATGAACCGAATCAAACAGTTCTGAAAAACTTTATTCTGCTGAAAATCACTTGACAGTACTTAGATCAATTCACATTATTCCAAAGTTAAATCTGGAAATTGTAGTTCAAATTATGTTTTTTATAACAGATTTTTATCATATTAATGGTGTGTTATTCTCTCGCCAGGTCGATCCTTTAGTAACGCTGATAACGGTTGTCTGTTATGTTGCCTATTTTTGAATTGCATTAGGACTGTCTTAGTTTATGAGTCATTGTGTATAGGCCTATTGTATTTTTCTACGGACCCCTGAAGAATAGCAGCAGCAGCTTCTGCTGTGGCTAATGGTGATCCTAATAAATAAACATAATAACACATACAAAAAAATTAGGCCTAAGAGTAACTTTTCACTAGGGGGCGGTGTGTGTCACCGAGCCGTGGATCGAGAGGGAGAAGAAGAGGAGCATAAACAAACATGGCTGCCGTGTAGCATTAGCTCATGGATCTATTATAGCTTCGAACAGAAGCGACTCTTTCCTGCCTTTGCCTTTAAGTGGGACAGAGCCCATGGACAGAGCCTCTGAAACATGGCGGAGGTGAAGCTGGAGGAGGAGCTGTGGGAGCCCGCGGAGGAGAACCACGGGTCAGTATTTCCGGAACAAAAGAAGATGCTAAGTGGTGTTATGGCGAATTCTGCCTCCCTACAGAGACGTCCTCCCCACGCGGCACCAGGGGACGTGCTCGCCGTAGACGCCCACCTACGCAGATCCGCGGAGGGAGAAAACGCCAAGTCTTATCAACCTACTTTTTGTGTTATTCAAGTTTTTGTACAAACTGTCATTACCAATACATTTGTAAAAACATAAATAAAAACAACCTTTACTGTCAATCTTACTGAAAGTTACTGCATTTTCCTTACATTTCTTCTGCTATTTTTTCTCGTATTCCCACGTGAAGCGTCTTTGAGTGCCCCATAAAGCACACGGTATTATTATTATTATTATTATTATTATTATTAGAATTTTGATGATCACACCTTAACCGAGCGGATTTTTTCTAGTTCAGCTTTACCCAAAATCTAAAAGCTTACAGACTATAGGCCAGAGTAACGCCTGATTTGAAAGCTAAGACCTACAAAACTGATCCAAGGTCACTTTTTTTGTCATATTTTTGTTGCTTTTTGTCACGTTTTTTTTCCTTTATTTTTGTCGCTTTTTTGTAATTTTTAAAAACTTTTAATCATTTTTTGTGTTGTTTTTTAATTGTAATTTTTTTGTTTTCGCTTTTGGTTTTTTTTGTCACTTTTTTTCTTTTTTGTCGCTATTTTGTCAGTGTTTTGTCGCGGTTTGACACTAGGGGGCAGTGTGAGCCTGACGGGGCGGGAGAAGAAGTGAAGCGTAAACAAACATGGCGGCCGTGCGGCGTTAGCTCCGAACAGGACCGACCTTTCCCCCCCAAAGCTTCGCCTTAAAGCGGACGGAGCCTCTGAAACATGGCGGAGGTGAAGCTGGAGGAGGAGCAGGAGGTGATGGAGGTGATGGAGGTGAAGGATGAAGACCACAGGTGAGTTTAGAGCTGATACTGAAGCCTCTGAGGCGCACAAAGGAGTGTCCTGGGAATAATATCACTCCACCCAAAGACTCCTGGGAACGAATATAGCTCATTAAAAATATAAAGGGATAATTAGACCGAACTCAACGAGACCGCAATTCATAAAACATTTAAAGAATGTAAAAAGAAATAACTTGAACAGCGAGACAGTTATATTTTAATGTCTCGCTACCGAAAGTCGAATCTGTAAATGTTGTTCACACTTTATCAAATAAACAAATACATAAAATAAAGTAACTTGCTACACTTATTAAGACACGTTTGCTTTTTTCCAGATTAGTTTTTGCAGTTTGTTAATAATTTTAATCAATTAATGTTATTAAATAATGCTCACATGTAAAGAGGAAAACACATTTATTAGTAGTATTTCTAGATAATATAATTTAATAATTGCTCTCTATGGGAATGAACTATGTGCCATGTTATGTTGACGTAATACACACACATTAAAGCCACAAAGCGGGACGTCCCACGTAATAATAATAATAATACATTTTATTTATAATCCACTTTACGTTTGGTGCTACAGTAAAATGGCAATAAAACCAAAAAGAGTAAAAGCAGCCTATGGTTAAAAAGTCAGCAATAGCATTGACTAAATAAAAAGTTAAAGTTGTTTTTTAAAAGAGTCTACAGACTGTGGTGCCCTAAGATGTTCTGGACGGGCCGGGGGGGCGGTCAGATATGATGGTGCAGTTCTGTGGAGGCATCGGTGGATGAGGAGACCATCGTTTCCAATTGCCTGGTCCTGTGTATGAAGTTTCTAAACTGTAAATGTTTCAGTGTTTAACTTTTTTAGGGGCTGATTTATTCAGAACATTCAAGTTTAGTAAATACTTGAGCTTGTTTTAAAGACAAAAATCAGCAAATCCCAAAACTCAAAACGATTAGTCTCTATGATTATGGTCCAGAAATGATAAGCAAAAGTCTGTGACATAAATATATAAAATACAATCTGACGTGATTTTCATCTCTATGTTTCTCGGTTTCCCTGAGGCCGAGAAACACATTTCTTACGATTTGTGTTTAAATGTAACGGAACAGACAGAGTTGAAATGTTTCAGTAAAATCTCGCAATAATTAAATATCACACCTGTAACACATATCTCAGGGTTTTTCAATATTGCAATATCGTGCAGCCCTGATATCTTTGTCGTTCTCTTCCAGTTTGGTCGGGGAGTTCAAAGAGGAGCCGGACGGCCGAGGTAAGACCCTGATGTTTATTCTCTGAGATTTATCCAGGAAGTGACTCCAACATGTCTGAGTGGCTCCTGGTCTTTCCCACGCTCATTCATTCAATAATACTGACATGTTTGGCATTTCCTTTGTGGGAGACAGAGCGGCTAAAGACGGGAGGAATAAACACAGGGAGACAACATTTTTCGCTTTGAACCCCAAAACTAAACAAGATCTGAAATCCCATTGAGCAAATCTTTGGAACTAATATGTCACAAAAATAAAAACACACTTTTAAACCTTTCTTTGTCCATTATTTAGATTTAATTGTTGAAAATATCAGGAATTGTGGCTTTTTTTACTCATAGAATCCCTTATGTTTAAATGAAAACGTAACATGACAGAAAACTTGCAATACATTTTCTCTCTCTATGTCCGTAATCGACAGCAGAAGTTTAAAATTGATATCTCTAAATTAAACTGTTTTCCCTTTTCACCACGAGCCAATTCATTACATCCATTAGAAAGAACTTAGAAGTTCGAGGGAGGACAGGACAACAGGTGATTTTTTGATTTTCCTTCATCTTGCAGGTTTCCAGAGTCTGTTCCACATGAAAGAAGAACCGGAGGAAGTGAGGATCAAACCGGAGCTCCGCGAGGACTGTCCGTACGTCCGCGTGGTGGTGAAGAGCGAGGCCGAGGATGAAGCCGAGGATGAGGCCGAGGATGAGGCCGAGGATGAGGCCGAGGATGAGGCCGAGGATGAGGACAGCGACGGGGCAGGCTCAGACAAACCTCCGGAGAGCGAAGAACGGAGCGAGCGTTCCTCCGACACCGACGACTCCGGAGACTGGACTCTTTCGGCGCCACAAACCCTCGACGGGCGGCGGCCGGCGCTCGGGAACGCGGAGGGGAGCGACGCCGAGGCGCCGGCCAAACGCCACATCTGCTCTCACTGCGGCAAAGAGTTCCCGTACAAGGCCTTTTTAACCCGACACATGAAGACGCACACCGGAGAGAAGCCTTTCAGGTGCACGGTCTGCTCCAAGGGCTTCACGGAGAAGAGCTCCCTGAAGGTGCACCTGAGGATCCACACGGGGGTGAGGCCTTTCGTCTGCTCCTTCTGCTCCAAGAGCTACACGCACGGCCACAACCTGAGGATACACATGCGGATCCACACGGGGGAAAGGCCGTTCTGCTGCTCCGTCTGCGAAAAAGACTTCACCACCGAGAACGTGCTGGAGGAGCACATGCGAACCCACACGGAGGACACACCATTCGGCTGTCCTCTGTGTTCCAAGAGGTACAAGCAAAGCAGCAGTCTCAGGAAACACATGAGGATGCACAACGGGGAGAAACCTTTCAGCTGCTTGGTCTGCGCCAAGGAGTTCGCCATCGAGGATTCCCTGAAGGAGCACATGACCACGCACACCGACGAGAAGCCGTTCAAGTGCTCCGTCTGCGAGAAGGATTTCCGACGGAAGAGCGACGTGAAGCGCCACATGAAGATCCACACGGACGAGAAGCCGTTCCGCTGCCCGGACTGCGACATGGCGTTCTCGCGGCGGAGCGGCCTGGAGCAGCACGTGCTGTTCCACGCCGACGACAAGCCGTTCAAGTGCTCCGTCTGCGAGAAGAACTTCACGCGGCGCAGCGACGTGAAGCGCCACATGCGGATCCACACGGGCGAGAAGACGTGCCGGTGCCAGACCTGCGGGAAGGAGTTCACGCGGCTGAGCGGGCTGAAGCGCCACATGAGCACGCACACCGGCGAGAGGCCCTTCAGCTGCCCCTTCTGCGCCAGGACGTTCTCCGAGAAAGGCGAGCTGAAGAAGCACATGATGTTCCACCCGGAGGAGAGGTCCTTCAGCTGCCCGTTCTGCGCCGAGACTTTCCCTGAGAAAGGCGAGCTGAAGAAGCACATGAACACCCACACCGGGGAGAGACCATTCGGCTGCTCTTCCAGCCCATAGACGAGAGCCACGACGCTGAGGAGGTCGGCGCCCCCTGTGGGTGAAGCTGCCGCCCAGTGAAATGAATGGGCAGAGATCGACTGAGAACTTTTCTAATTTACGTCTGAAAAAGCTCGTGCCTCACAGTAACAAGGTCCCGGGTCGGGCTGGACGAACGATATTTCCCTAAACCATTTCAACACGGTATTAAACACGAATCGTAACTAGTTTTTCAGCAAATAGTGTCAAAACGAGACTTAACCTCTTAACCCCCGCCTGAACCGAGCACATTTTCTCCAGTTTGGCTTTACTCAAATCTAAACGCTTCTTTAAAAAAAAAAAGCAACTAAAGGACAAAAAGAAAAATGTGCCAAAAAAGCAATGGAGAAAAAAAAAGTGACAATGCAAGGTGAAAGATCTGTTTTAGATGAGTTTTGTAGTTCTTAGCTTTCAAATGAGGCGTTCCACTGGCCTATAGGCTTTAAAGGTTTTGATTTGGGTAAAGCTGAACTGGAGAAAACGCACTTGGTTATGGCGGGGGTTAAGAGGTTAAAAAAAGATGACATCAGGACCAAAATGAGACTAAAATTGAACACACTTCTAAATGATTTATTGTGCATCCCGAGTCGGTGTTCTATTCCCTCCCAGGTTTCCTCCGGTTTCCCCTACAACAAAAACATGTACAACAGGTTCCCCTCTGGCCAGGACTCCCCTGTTAAAGAAATTCCTGATCTCAGTGGGACTTTCCTGGTTTAAATAAAGATCGAATAAACAAAAATAAAAAAGGGAACGTTAACACTTTTCCACCAAGATGAACTCGCTGTGATCATTACATCCACCAACCGAGGAACCAGGACTGCTGCTGCAGGATTGTCCTATTGTACATGTTTTAGTGGGAAGGGAAACCTACGCAGACACGAGGAGAACATGCAAACTCTACAGCGAAAGGCCCCGCCCAGGTGGGAATCGAACCCGGGACCTTTTAGCTGTGAAGCATGAGCGCTAACGTTAAAGTGCGTTTAGAGCACGTTTAATCAGGCTGAAGATTTAAAGAAGTCGCACGGGGCGGATACGCGGCCACCAGGGGGAGCTGTTTTACAACAGTGAGCCTTGACGGAGCGCTCGATAAACTGGCTTCACAACAAAGTCCTCGTCGTCTCAGCGATGTCGCTCCAGCTATAGAAGTGTTTCATATTTACTCTTTAGATTTGTATGCGGTAAATTCACAGGCGTGTTGTATGTTATCAGAGTCGACAATCCCCCCCCCCCCCCCCCAAACGTTTTCTAATTATTACAGTGAAGGACAAATCAACTGAAGTGTTTTTCGTTTCAGCCAAAAGACGGTTTTGTGAAGAAGAGTTGATGATTTTTGTGATTCATGTTCTTTTCTTGTTCAGCCCGTTTCTGATCAGGAAGTAAAATATTAAATGTTTTCCTGGTTTGTTCTGGGAAAACCTGTCACTGATGAAATCCCTCTTTCATTACTGACTGACTCTGAATAGTACAGGAATGTGGAGATTTCTAAAATGGAGTGGCCATTTTTGTCCCCGATATCTGTGACCAGGTTTTTCCCTGATCGTTTTTAGAGCGGGAGTCACGTAGTCGGGATAATCGTCTTCAGTCTCGTGTGGAATTTGAGAGAATCCGTCATTTACTACCGCAGTAGCAAATTAAAACAATATGTTTAACTTCAAGAATTGAATAAACACCTTTCAAACACTCTGGACACTGTGGAGAAGGAGGTGGACATTAGGAGTGTGACAATATACCGATTTTCCGATATATCGCGATATTTTGCGGGACGATACGATACCGATACTTTTTATTCCGATATCGATACTTTTGATGACATTATGCATACTAATGAGGCAGCAGTCAATAGAGGCCAATAATGATGAAGAATTCAGTCAGACCAGCAGGGGGCAGCACTACAGTTTTAAGCACTTGGACCAAACACTGTCACACAAATAAATTACTTTTAATGATAGTTTTTATAATTATAAAGAAGATACATTTCGGGTTTATTTATTACTTTTTAAATAGGACTGTGGTTTCTTGTTTATTTAATTGTAAATGAAGTCACTGACTTCATTTACTTTTTTTTATCGTGATGCATCGTAGGTTATTTTTCTGCAGTATATCGATTATCGCAGTATCGGCGTATCGTGAGATCATCGTTATCGTGAGCCATGTATCGCGTATCGTATCGAATCGTGAGGCACCCAGAGGTTCCCGCCCCTAGTGGACATGAAGAGTGTCTTGTTGTCGTCTACTTTCTAACTCCCCCATCGTTTTTGTTACTCCTGCCACGCACGTGTGGAAGAGATAAACCATTCAGTTACTCAGCTCCACCTTTGTTGTTTGTTTTCCCCTCTTTCTGTCCACTACCGTTGTGTTGTTTACTCTGACACAACTGAAAACAGCCTAATTAATTCAAACTCCAGTGTTTAAATCAGGGGTCACCAACGTGGTGCCCGCGGGCCCAGTGGCCCTTGAGACTTTTTCTAAGGTGTAAAACACTTCATTTTCTTGAATCTGATTCTTAAAAATACAATTATTTCTGTTCTTGTGACTCAGTACGAGTTTAAAATAAAGCAATTGATGTAATATTGGGTCAATATTCTATAAGTAAACAGTGTACGTTAAAGTCTTTAGGATTTGTTTTTAACTGGTAGCTCTCGAACAACGCAATGCTCTTGAAGTCGCCCTCGGCTGAAAAAAGGTCGGTGACCCCTGGTTTAAATGAACTAAAGGAGCTGAAATATAAAATTATGTTTATCTTGAATATTTATAACGTCCTGGTCATTTCTCTTTTAGGTCACACTGATCTCCATTCGTTTCAATGGAATGAGTGGGACAAAAGATAGATGCTGATTTTGAACTAGAAACCGCTGTAACTTTCTTCATACTGAACACACGTGTTTTATTGAGTTTAACATGTTGTCCACATCCCTAAATAGCTCTAGTATCTTAATAGTCTATTTATTCATTATTACAAACTTCTGTCTAAATCTATATTCATTATTGTACTGTTTTACACACTTTAAAGGTTTTTATTATATTTATCTATTTACTGTTTGTATGTGAATGTTTTCACTGCCGTCCATTACGAAACTAATCATGTCGTTGTTGAATTTTTGGCATAAACATAAATTTAATAAAAAAGACCTGCGTTCGACTGGTGACATTTGTTCAGCATAAAATGAAGCTATCGTGGACAGTAGAGGGCAGAGCTGAGCGCGAGGGAGCAGAGAGCAGGAGGAAGAAGAAGAAGAAGAAGAAGAAGTGAAGCGTAAACAAACATGGCGGCCGTGCGGCGTTAGCTCCGAAACAGAACCGACACTTTCCCCCAAAAGCTTCGCCTTAAAGCGGGACAGAGCCTCTGAAACATGAAGGAGGTGAAGCAGGAGGAGCAGGAGGTGAAGGAGGAGGAGCAGGAGAAACACGCGTGAGTTTAAACCGGACTGTCCTCGTTCAGACTTGATGTATTCAGTTCAATCACCTCTTTACCGATGAGCGGTTTTTTGTCCCGTGTCTAACCCTGGGCTGTCGCTGCTTCACAGCTGTTTTTTAGAGGGAGTGCAGATGATGTCACAGCGTGGCTCTATTATGGCGATGAGACGTTTTTTAGAAGAAGTCTCTAAAGAGAAACATCTGGAAGTGACTGCATTTAGAAACCTGACATTCATTTGGGTCTGATACCGATATGAAGGGAGTCGGCTGATGTATAGGTAATTTATAATAGATCATTTAATTTGATGTAATGTTTTTAAACTCTCAAATAGCCTCTAGTTAAACATTTATTATTATTATTATTATTATTATTATTATTATAGTAAAGGTTTCAATCATAGAATCTAATAGAGCTCGACTGATGTTTTTTTTTCTGAGGCTGATCTGCTCCAAAGATATTTAACTTCTTACCCCCCGCCTAAACCGACCAATTTTCTCCAATTCGGCTTTACCCAAATCTAAAAGCTTCCCAACTGGAGAGCAATTTGAAAGCTAAGACCTACAAAAGTGATCGTAACATTTTTGTCACTTTTTCGTCGTTTTTTTGATGCTTTTTTTTTCCAAGAAGCTTTTAGAATTGGGTAAAGCCGAACTGGAGAAAATGTGCTCGGTTCAGGCGGGGGGTAAGAGGTAAACAAAATGTTTGAAGCTTCAGTGTCAGTGTTGAAGTGCGACAGCAGGGGGCGCTGTGTGAGGGGCTGTTTTGATTATGACTTTCATGTTTAGTCGGTTCTTCAGAGGGAGAATAGCCGACACGTTGTCAATAATCAGTAGATTAAACTAAAAACAGGAAGTCTCTGTCTCTGATGGTTCTGAAATTATTATAAGCAAAAGTCTGCAACATAAAACATATAAAATAGGTACAAACTTGTGACCGATTTCCACTGTGATGTTTCTCCTGAGACTGAGGAAGTTGTGAGAGGCTCATTTTAAACTCTGACTCTTTCCAATGCAAACAGAAATATCGGCCGATATTATCAAATACCCAAATATCGGTCCGATATTATCAAATACCCAAATATCGGTCCGATATTATCAAATACCCAAATATCGGTCCGATATTATCAAATACCCAAATATCGGTCCGATATTATCAAATACCCAAATATCGGTCCGATATACTGGTCAGACCCTAATATTCATTTTGAGGCAGAAAGTCTTTTTCTCTGACCAGCACCAAGCAAATGGTATTTAATATTGTCCCAGTGTTGGAGACATTTATGAGAAAATAATTGGATCTTTGTTTCCAATTTTTTTTAACTCTTTTCTTACTAACATTTTCCTAATTTCCCTCCATTTTTTTTGTACCCAATTTATTCCCCACTGTCTCTCACGTTTCTTGACATTGGAAATGAACCCGATATTTATTTATTTACTGTGCATATTAATGAACTTCTGTAATTACAGCGTAAATATGACAGATTAGCGAACATGCTAATGTCCTTCTGCAGTCCCCCAGGCAGGTGACACAGAAACGATTTTAAATGACTTGTAATTGTAAATTTGCATAATCTTCCACACATTATTGTTCTGTTTTCTGGTTCTAGGCGACAGATATTTCAGTACAAGTATCAGAAAAGTATCGTTAAAGTATTGGTATCGGAAAAAAATGTCAAGGTGCCCAGCCGTATAATAAGATAAATGTTAACGCGGTTTATTATAGTTTAATGTTTGGTATCTTTTCAGTTTTGTGCCAGAAAAAGATCTTATTTTAAAATGTCTCTTCTGTTTTACGTTTGTGAAGGCTCTCATTCATCCGGGAGGTTTTAATTGTCGAGTCCAGTCGACAGTTTAAGCTTCACTGCAGTTACTTCTGTTTCGTAGATTCATCTATTTAACGATTGCAGCGAATGCCCCAAAAGTCTCTAAAGTTTTAAACAGTGCTTGTTCTTTTCTGTCCCAGGTCGGTCGGGCAGACGGGACGGGACGCGGAGGCCGGAGGTAAGAAGCTGCCGCGGCGACTGGACAAGAATCACACCTGAATCCAAAATCTGATGCAATTCTTATTTATTTATTGTGAGTTTTCTTATTAACCTCTTAACCCCCACCTGAACTGAACACATTTTCTCCAGTTTGGCTTCACCCACGTCTTAGAACGTGATGAAAAAGCAACAAAAACGCGGTGATTTGGGTAAAGCTGAACTGGAACAAATGCTCTTGGTTATGGCAAGGGGTAAGAGGTTCAAAGTTTATATTAAAAAGAGCCAGTCTTTTGAACGGCTCTTTGAAATGAACGGATCCCAAAGACTCGGCTCCAAGGAAAGAGCCGTAAATCCCATCTTAAACAAACCCACACAGTCGCTTAAAGTTCAGCAAAGCATTTAGACCTCGCTTTGTCCGAATGTATTCTTGAAACGCAAAATATGAATATTAAATACTAAAGTGTAATCTATGTATTTATAGTTTGACACATCTTTGTGTTGTGTGTCCTGCAGGTGCTCAGAGTCCACGAGACGCCCGTTCAGGTGTTGGCGTTAAAGAGGAACCAGAAGAAGAAGGAGCAGAGAGCGACGAGGACCGTCCGTACAACCGTGTTATTATGAAGAGCGAAGATGAAGAAGAGGAGGGTGATGGAGCTGATGGAGCAGGTTCAGACAAACATCCAGAGAGTGAAGAACATGGAGAGAGTTCTTCTGACACTGACGACTCTGCAGACTGGACTCCTTCAGCTGAAAGGCCCACTCCACAAACTCACCCTGAAGGGAACGGGACAGAAAGAGCTGAGGAATGTTGCAGCTCTGATTCCGAGTGGAGCTGGGAATTCAACCCTCCCTCAAAGACCTCTGTCCGGAGTAAGAGACAGATGGAAGATAATCCAGACGGGACTCCGCAGAACAAGGAGCACAAATGCCCGGACTGTGGGAAAGTGTTTCCACACAGCGCCAGGTTAAGGAAGCATCAGCTGACTCACACGCTCACATGTCCAGTTTGTGCAAAAGATTTTACAGAAGTGTGTATTCTAAAGGTTCACATGAGGACCCACACGGGGGAGAGACCGTTCAGATGCTCAGTTTGTTCCAAGGGTTTTGCTGTAAAGGGGAATCTCAAACAGCACATGACGACTCACACGGGAAAGGCCATGTTCAAATGTGCCGTGTGTGCCGTGGATTTCAGGACGAGCAACAAACTGAACCGACACATGACGACCCACACGGGACAGAAGCCGTTCAGATGTCCGCTCTGTACCAAAGACTTCACCGTCAACGGGGCTTTGAAACAACACATGATGACCCACACCGGGGAGAAGCCGTTCAAATGTTCGTTTTGCGAGAAGGAGGTGCGATCACTGGGCGACCTGAAGCGGCACGAACGGACTCACACGGGGGAGAAGCCTTTCAGGTGCTCCGTGTGTCAGAAGGATTTCCGAGTGCAGAGCGATCTGAGGCGCCACGAGAGGACGCACACGATCAGCGGGAAGGACGCGGCGCCGGAGGAGCAGCTGAAGCTTCACACGGAGGCTCGCGGCGAGGAGAGGCCGTTCGCGTGTCGCGTCTGTTCCAAGGGCTATTGGCAAAGCAGTAACCTGAGGATACACATGAGGAGCCACACGGGAGAGAGGCCTTTCAGGTGTTCAGTGTGTGCGCAGGATTTCCCACAGAAGAGTTCCCTGAAGCGACACATGCGCACGCACACGGGTGAGAAACCATTCGGCTGATCATTGTTTGTGAAACTATTTAGAAGGAAGTAGGGCCCGGCCGATATTTACTTTTGGGTCCGATACCGATATGTAGGCCGATATACATATTTTTTTATCTCTCAAATTGCCTCTAGTTAAACATTTATAGTATTATTCGTAAAGGTTCCCAACATATATATCTAGAAGAGGTCGTCCGAGGTGGGTTTCTCTCAGGCCGATCTGAAAACGCAACAAAAACGTGATTAAAAAAATCCACAAAAAACACAAAAGCAATGGGGAAAAGAAGTAGAACAAACCCTGACAACCACTTGAGGACAAAGATCAGTTTAGATCAGTTTTGTAGGTCTTAGCTTTCAAATAAGGCGTTACACTGGCCGATTCATTCCAGTTCATAAGCTTTAAGATTTTGGGTAAAGCTGAACTGGAGAAAATGCACTCGGTTAAGAAGTTATATTTTCTAGAGCAAATACTATAATACTTTCAAATAATGAAATCAAGTACTTTGACCACCTCGATATAATATAATGTTTTCCATGATCCTCGCAGGTGTTCAGAGTCCAAGTGAAGCTGGTCCTTTGAAAGAAGAACCAGAAGAAGTGGAGATCAAAGCTGAGCCGCAAGAGTTCCCACTGATACCTGTGTGTGTGAAGAGTGAAGAGGAGGAGCCAGAGTCTTCTCTCCTTCATCAAACGGTGAAAGAGGAGACCAGAGAGGACGCTGATGGAGCAGGTTCAGACAAACGTCCAGAGAGTGAAGAACATGGAGAGAGTTCTTCTGACACTGACGACTCTGCAGACTGGACTCCTTCAGCTGAAAGGCCCACTCCACAAACTCACCCTGAAGGGAACGGGACAGAAAGAGCTGAGGAATGTTGCAGCTCTGATTCCGAGTGGAGCTGGGAATTCAACCCTCCCTCAAAGACCTCTGTCAGGAGTAAGAGACAGATGGAAGATAATCCAGACGGGACTCCGCAGAACAAGGAGCACAAATGCCCGGACTGTGGGAAAGTGTTTCCACACAGCGCCAGGTTAAGGAAGCATCAGCTGACTCACGCGCTCACATGTCCAGTTTGTGCAAAAGAGTTTCCAGAAATGTGTATTCTAAAGGTGCACATGAGGACCCACACGGGGGAGAGGCCTTTCAGGTGCTCCGTGTGTCAGAAGGATTTCCGAGTGCAGAGCGATCTGAAGCGCCACGAGAGGACGCACATGTTCAGCGGGAAGGAGGCGGCGCCGGAGGAGCAGCTGAAGCTACACACGGAGACTCGCGGCGAGGAGAGGCGCCAGGATTTCCCACAGAAGAGTTCCCTGAAGCAACACATGCGCACGCACGCGGGTGAGGAACCATTCGGCTGGTCAAAAATACATTAAAATAATCTAGAATGAAGGAGGGCTCGACTGATGTGGATGTTTGTGTCCAGTACCGAGATGAAGGAGGTTTGGCCGATAGCCGATATTTTGGGTAATTTAATTTGATGTATTTTTTTTTTTTTATGTCTCAAATAGCCAATAGTTAAACATTTATTATAGTAAAGGTTTCAAACATAGAAGTAGTATCTCTAATAGAGGTCGACCAATGTGGGTTTTTCTGAGGCCGATCTACACCAAAAAATCGAGTCGGAAAGTCAAATCGATTCATATTTACAGAAAAATCCCATTTTTAATTTTACCACTAAAAACATGTACAATAGGCCCAGGATGAATGAGAGTGTGTTTGTGAGTGCGCATCGGGGACGACGGATGGAAATGAGCCCAAGGCTACAATCCGGTGTGGCTTGTTTACATGCATGAGACCCATGTGTGTTCATTAGTGCACTGTCCGACCAAATAAATAATAATTTGTATGTTTAAAAATCTTACTGCACACAAACTACACACTGCAGACTGCCTTTGCTACTTTTGGGTTTCTTGATGCACTTTTACTAAAAACAATGATTATATATATTTAAATATATATTTAAATATATATTTAAATATATATTTAAATATTTACAATCAGCAGTTCTGTTTAGTTTATTTGGTCGGACAGTGCACTAATGAACACACACGGGTCTCATGCATGTAAACAAGCCACACCGGATTGTAGCCTTGGGCTCATTTCCATCCGTCGTCCCCGATGCGCACTCACAAACACACTCTCATTCATCCTGGCCTATTGTACATGTTTTTAGTGGTAGGGGAAACTCGGAGTACCTGCAGGAAACCTACGCAGACACGGGGAGAACATGCAAACTCCACAGAAAGGCCCCGTCCTGGTGGGAATCGAACCCGGGACCTTCTAGCTGTGAAGCACGAGCGCTAACCGCTGTGCCACCGTGCCGAGGAAATGTTTTAAATGGAAGGGGGAAAAAATCTAATCGAATTTTTATAAGAAATTCAAACATTTCTTTTGGGAGAAAAAATGGTTAAAGGAGGAAATTGATTGTTTACTTTCAAATGTCACTCTATCTCTCCTCACGTTGCAAACTTACAGACGATCACTTTAACTCTGCAAAA
Source organism: Proterorhinus semilunaris (assembly GCA_021464625.1). Taxonomy (NCBI): domain Eukaryota; kingdom Metazoa; phylum Chordata; class Actinopteri; order Gobiiformes; family Gobiidae; genus Proterorhinus; species Proterorhinus semilunaris. Next base: position 21,923,732 of record CM038355.1, on the reverse strand, counting down.
GGACGACCACCTCGAGCTCGATGTAACATAATGTTTTCCATCAGGTGTCCAGAGTCCAAGTGAAGCTGGTCCCGTGAAAGAAGAACCAGAGGAAGTGAAGATCAAAGCAGAGCCACAAGAGTTCCCTTTGACACCTGTGTGTGTGAAGAGTGAAGAAGAGGAGTCAGAGTCTTCTCTCCTTCATCAAACAGTGAAAGAGGAGACCAGAGAGGACGCTGATGGAGCAGGTCCAGACAAACATCCAGAGAGTGAAGAACATGGAGAGAGTTCTTCTGACACTGACGACTCTGCAGACTGGACTCCCTTTGAGAGGAAAAAGGCTGAACGTGGAGAAGAACGCTGCAGCTCGGATTCCGAGTGGAGCTGGGAGTTCGACCCTCCCAGCGCGGCCTCTGCCCGGAGCAAGAGGCGGATGGAGGATTATTTGGCGTTTGCCCGAGGGAGAGATTTGAACGAACCTACGAAGCCTGAAAGAGAAGACGGGCCGTTCAAATGCCCGGTTTGTGCCAAGGGTTTTGCACAAGCGGGGGCTTTAAAGCCGCACCTGAGGACCCACACCGGGGAGAGACCCTACACCTGCCCATTCTGCGCTTTGGACTTTACCCAAAGGAGCAATTTAAAAAGGCACGTGAGGGCCCACACGGGGGAGAGACCTTTCAGCTGTGCAGTCTGCGGGAAGGACTTTACCTGTAAGCGTAATCTGAAACGACACATGATCATCCACTCGGGAGAGAAGGTCAAAGGTTAAAGGCTGTGAAACGTACCAGAAAACTAAATATAAATATTAAAGTATCCGATGCAGATTTTGAGGACTGTTGACTCTTTGAAAAAAGTCCAAAACACACTTTTTTGTTTTGGACTTTTTTGTTTACCATGTGTCCAACTTTCTTCACTATCCCAATATTCCATAATTCATCTCTTTCCAGGAACAGATACAGATGCCCTGACGAGGATCCTGTGGCGTCTCTAAAGGAAAAAGGAAAAAAGATCTGCACAACTGAAATGTGCTCACCAGTTTATTTGCTCACAGCAGAGTAACGTTTCGGGTCTAGCCCTTCATCAGACTGTGCGTCTCTTTCCTATTTTGATGCTTTTTTCAAGAAGCTTTTAGATTTGGGTAATGCCAAATGTGTGCTCGGTTCAGATGGGGATAAGAGTTAAAAAATAGTGTTTTGACCTTTATAAACAAACTCTGGTGTTTGACGTCAGAGACTGAATGAACCGGAGGTGTTTGACTTTATTATTGTGATGTTTCTGATGGGGTTAAACGATACGGACAAAATGTAATATCTCGATATCGATACGATATAACTATGGGTTAGGTGAAAACTAAGCATTTTTCAGAAAAATAAAACATAATACAAAAGAGTGCAATTTTATTGATGAAAATCTATATCGTTTATATCTGGCTTTTTCGATCTTAATATTTAGAATTTTCATATCTCGATATCGATACGATAACGATAGATCTTTCAGCCCTAGTTTTTGACCTGAAGGATTTTTCTGCAGCTTTAGATTCACAGCAATTTGAGATTTGGTGTCAAATGTAAAGTACATTACAAATAAAATGTATTATTATTATTATTATTATTATTATCTCAATAGCTAATGGTGCGTTCGAGGCAACTGGTAAATTTCAGACTTCCGACCAAGGAGAAGCGGCGTTCGATCCTAACAACAGTCAGCCACTGAACATCGCAATAGCATAGCTGTTGTCCACCATCGACCACATTTAGGTCAAAGCCTCGTTAGAAATCATTAACAAATGTACAGACCTTTTGAGGTTTGACTTTAGATGAAAAAAATGCTCTTGATATTACACTGTTCCATATAAACCTATGGAGAAACTTTGAGCCAGTGCAATAATGAAACATGCTATGGTGAAGATTAGGTATTTTGTTTGTTTCCAGGTGGGAAGTTTATATGTTACGAGAACAAACTGGCCCAAAACATGAAAATGGAAATAAAAGAGTTTTGCCTGAAGTGTCTCCCCTTAAAAACAGCGAAGAAACTGCAGAAAGGTTAGAAAACATGCATTTTTTTGTTTTGGATATCTGTTTTTTATTGCTTAAACAACGTCATTGTACTTGACCAAATAAAAATGTCGATTAAAAAGTCGAGGGAGTTGTTGTGTTGTTAGTGCAACAACTGAGCACTAGAGGGCAGTGCTTGCGTGGATGAGGACAGAGAAGAAGAAGCGTAAACAAACATGGCCGCCGTGTGGATTTAGCGCTGAACAAAACAGATTCTTCAGATCCTCAAAGCTTCGCCATTACGCGGACAGAGCCACAGAAACATGGCTAAGATGAAGCTGAAAGCGAAGCACAAGCTGTGGGAACCTGCGGAGGTGGAGCAAAGTACTGTGCATTTGATTATTATTGTTGGGTTTATTACACAATTATCAGCGGAATCCAAACACATACGATACGACATATTTAAAAAAATAATAATTAAAAAAAATCACTTTTTCATAATCAACCCCTGGGTCGGTTGTTAGAGGCACAGTCGTACGTTTAGTCAGTTTTCTAAAAAGGAGTTCCGTTTTTAAAAGATTCGACCATGCTAACTGTTAGCCTAGCTAAGACCTCGTTCGAGCGCGGTTTTAACCTCTTAACCCCCGCCTTAACCGAGTGCATTTTCTCCAGTTTGGCTTTACCCAAATCTGCTGAGACTGCTGCCCCCGTGTCCCGACGATAAAGCGGAAGAAGATGGATGGATGGCTTTACCCAAATCTAAAAGCGTCAACAGCCCCGAAAACGAGTATGAAAATGAAACAAAAGACGTCAAAAACGTTCCGGAAAAGCAACAATAACAACAATATGTTGTTTTAGATGGGTTTTGTAGGTCTTAGCTTTCAAATGGGGCGATACACTGGCCTATAGGCTGAACATTTTTAGATTTGGGTAAAGTCGAACTGGAGAAAATGTGCTCGGTGAAGGCGGGGGGTGAAGACAAAGGATTACTTTGTGACTAGTTTCACTTATTGTTTGAAGGTTTAAATATTGAAGTTGTGTATTGTGAAGAGAGTTACATTTGCTTTACGTTATGTTCTACCTTTGTTGAAAAGTATTTATGTTGTAAATTGCTTTGTGTTTCTGCTCTACATGGACATATGTTGTTTATGAATGAGATGTAGCATCGAGGGGCCACAGTTTGAAGGCATTAAATAAAGAAATCAGGTCTTAACTTTTTCACCTGCTGAACCAGGCTATAGCTAGTTTTCATTCACCTGAATTGTTTCACCTGATTCAATATTTTCTCTGATCATTTCAGGCGTCCAGATTTTCGAAGACAACAGTTCAGTCCTTCACTTCAGCAAAGAAGAACCAGAGGAAGTGGAAATCAAAGCAGAGCCGCAAGAGTTCCAACTGATACCTGTGTGTGTGAAGAGTGAAGAGGAGCCAGAGTCTTCTCTCCTTCATCAAACCGTGAAAGAGGAGACCAGAGAGGACGCTGGAGAATGCTTAGAGGAACATCCAGAGAGTGAAGAACATGGGGAGAATTCTTCCGGCACTCGTCTCCCTGAAACTCCACAAACTCGCTCTGAAATTACCGAACCACTGCTGGCACCAGCTCAGAGGAAACATGCCGCTGCAGTTAGGATCAACGCAGGAACCTCAGCCAAGAGCTGCACATGCTCTCACTGTGGAGAGAGATTTACAACAGTCACCAAATTAAAAGCTCACGAACGGATTCATACGGGGGAGAAACCGTTCAAATGTTCAGTCTGTGAAAAACGTTTTCCACTAAAACATCGTCTAAATGACCATATGAAAACTCACACAGGAGAGAAACCATTCAAGTGTTCCATTTGTGGAATGTGTTTCACCTGGATGAGCCGTTTAAAAACCCACATGAAGTCGCACACAGGAGCGAGATCATTCAGATGTCCTGTTTGTTCAGACTTTTTTTTAAGAAATTGTCTTTTACAGCAACACATGAAAATTCACTTAGGAGAGAAACTATTCTGATGTTCAGTTTGTGCCATGGATGTGATTTTCCAACACATCGCTTTAGAGCAGAGGTGCCCAAAGTGCAGCCCGGGCTCAGACAAAGGTTTTGAGATCTTCTGGCTTCTTGCTAAATTGGCACATATCGCCAGAGATGGTAATTATTAACCTCAAAACTAAACTTTTATTGGGGGTAAGGGCGGGTTCCACACTTAATAAAGCCCGGGTTAAAACTTAAATATGTGATGGAAAACGTTTGGAGACCTATGCTTTAGAGAGTCTGCTGCGTGAAACAAAGCCATGGCTGCATCTAAGGAGAAGAAGAAAGATGGCTCCTTCTCCTTTTCCTTAACCTTCGAGGCCTACGTCATGAGGTTTATATTGAGGCACCTTTTGCAGTTTGGGACAGGAACTTCAGCTGCTCTTTCTGCTCCGTCAGGACAATCTGAACCTTCACCCAGCGGAGGAACAACCAGGAAGTGACATCGTACAATATACGCTCCAAATCCTCCTGCAACGAATTTAATGACAATTACCAACCGGGCAAAGATAATCTGAGCAACTGCACGAATGTCCGAATGTGTTGAATAAAGAACTCGTTATTAACAGCACTGTTTGATTAATCCTATGACTGACCGTTTCAAACATGAACCACTGCGATATGAAACTAGTACACCGACTTCTCCTTCATCCTCTGGTGTAATATTCCACCAAATCCCGTCCTTTAGTTCACCACAGACCGTAAGCATCTGCTCTTTCACAGCGGAGGTTAGTGAGTAAAGTTGCCATAAATTCATAGATTTCCTTTATAAAACTTCCAGATGCTGCTGTGGCTCTAACGCTGCATGACCTGCTTTATACTTTGATATATTTAGGACATGGCTCTGGCTCATATTGAATGAAATGTCACTGTCAATCATCACAGCTCCTTCCTAAGTGCACCTACACATTTAGATGCTCTTTGTAATGGCGGATGAAGGATAAGGAGGATAAGGTCAGCGATAAGGAGAATGTGGTTCCTACGCTTATTTACACGTTTTAGATTCAGCCCATGTTAAACAAATTTGATAAAGTTCACAAAAGAAAAATGACAACACATATAACTCCATGCATTAGGCTTCTAGGAGAATATCCTCGCTGCTGATGTCACATATGAGAAGGGTAATGTTTACGGTAGAAATAATCTCATAACTGAACTAAAAAGTACAAGCAGTTGTGGTTTGCCGTGGATTAAAGAAAGTGTCTGCATTTGGTTTGGACATTTATTTTCTACTGCGTAACCACAGTATTTTTCTACGCTTCAAATCCTGATGATATTGGACAAATACATGTGGATTGAAATCCTTTAAGCCTCCACCGAGCGCATGCATTTTCTCAAGGTCAACCTCACCCAAATCTAAAAGCTTATTGACTGGAGTTTACATCCTATAAGGCTCATTTGAAAGCAACAAAATTGATCTAAACAGATAATTTTCCTTGTGCTTTTGCCGAGTTGCTGTTGCGTTTTGTTGCCTGTTTGTTGGTCTTTTGTCACTTTTTAATGACTTTTTCACCACAATTTTTGGCTCGTTTTTGTTGCTGTTTTTGCTTGTGTTTTCTCCCCAAGAAGCTTTTAGATCTGGGTAAAGCCAAACAGGAGAAAATGTGGTCGGTTCAGGTGGGGGTTACGAGGTTAAAGTGTCGAGTGATATATTGTCGGAGCACTAGAGGGCAGTGTGAGCGTGTTTGAGCAGAGAGAAGAAGAACAAAAGCATAAACAAACATGGCTGCCGTGTGGCGTTAGCTCGTTAGCTTCGAACAGAACCGACCCTCGGAGCCCCAAAGCTTCGCCTCAAAGCGGACAGAGCCTCTGAAACATGGCCCAGGTGAAGCTGGAGGAGGAGCAGGAGCTGGAGGAGGAGCAGGAGCTGTGGGGGCCCGCGGAGGTGAAACAAGGTACTGTGCATTTGTAATAAATCATTATTTTAGTTGCACATTTGTCAACAAATCCATTGTATCTAGGCATGAACTCGTCTGACAAATGAGAATATTCCACTCACATCTCTACCCTCTGAGTCTGTTATCAGAGGTACGATCATAACTTTGATTCCGTATTCAAGGAGGTCGTCTGTTTTTAAAATGTTCACGCTAACAAACATGCTAACTAGCCTAGCAAGATGTAGCTCTGCCTCTCGCCCGTGGCTGTAGACTGGACTAACTCATTTTACGTCCCATTCACAACCAAGACAAATTGGTAAGATCAATTTGTGAACGTTAGATAATTGATTCTAATACTACTAAAGACAAGTAAAGCAAAAATAAGTAACTCGTGCCCCTAGAGGCCATAAGCGCCACTGCAGGTGTCGTAGCATGTTGTGTTTTGTTTACTCATTAATTGTCCGTGAGAGTAAATACTACACTGACAGAAAAGACAAAGGGACAGAGGGATATTGTGCACAATGGAGATCTTTTTTCCCCCCACTCAAACTTGGCTGTATATAGAGTTCGGGAAATTCCACAGTTACCATGGAGATCCGCCATCTTTGCAGCTGTTAGCATACATTTCCATTGACTAACATTAGCTAAAAACAGTATAAAAAGTAGAGAAAAAAGCCGTGGAACAACTCCGTTAGCCCCTGAGTTACTGCTAGTAAATACATCTAACACACTGTGGTGTCCAAGTGTTTTAATGACTCCAGTATTTTAACTTTTTAAAAATCTCCATTAGATTATAATTGCTGCTAATCCCATGATATCACATTCCCGAACTCTATAGTGTTTAAGTGGCGCTAGCCCGCAGTTAGCTTTGTCCAACACGTCGCCATTGTGGAGGGAGACGATATTGACCTATCGACACACACAATAGATATAGCGTGGTATCATTTGTGTGTGTTGATATAATATTGCACCCTCCACAATGGCGACGTGTTGGTTTTTTGGTCTATTGTGCTGCCAAAATATAAACTCTTGGTTCTGTGAGAAATATCTATTCGTTTGTAATAGCCCACTTGAAAAACAATGCTCGAACGATACGAGGAAATTGATAGAACATGTTTTTTGTTTTGTTTGTCGTTGTATTCTTTACTTAGTTTACTTAAATCTTTATTGAAGGAACATGAAAGGCATCATGCAGCTGGAATGTTCATTGACTTGAAAGCAGCATTTGATTCTATATTATTTTAAAAAATAGATACGGCGTACGGGGAGTGGGTTTGAGTTGGATTCAAAGCTATTTCACTGGGAGACAACAGTATGTGAAGATGGGGGAGTTTACATCAGGATATTTGGACATTGCTTGTGTTAGACTCAGGTCCCTCTTCACCACAACAGTCCGATACAGCGACCGCATCACTGCTGACGCCGCACCGATCTGCGGCAGAGGCCCGACCACCAGACGCTCGCATTTGAGCCCCAACCCCAGGCTTGGCTCCAGGGTGGGGCCCCCGGCTGCGCCATACCGGGCGACTTCACGGTCCTTGTTATTGTACTGTCCATAGAAGTCTTGGAATGTCCAAATATTCAACATTTCAAATCAAGATGTACAAAAATGATATGGTCAGAGTACAGGAAGGAGGAAATGGGTACTTGATTGCTAATGGGTGTTACAAAGTGATATATACTTTAAAGGACAGATCAAGCTAATGAAGTCTATTGTTGTTGTTACTATTGTACTATGGTAGTTGTTATTCTTGTTATTATTGTAAGAGGACATAACATGTAACTCAGTAAATAAGAAAAACTAAGTGACTATATTGTATTGGTAATATCTTATATCAACTATATGACTTGGATTCTTTTTTTTGTTTTGTTTTTCAATCAGAGAAAGGGATGTGCTGAACCAGACAATAGCTAGTTTTCATTCACCTTAATTGTTTCACCTAATTCAATCTTTTCTATTATCATTATAGGTGTCCAGATTTTCGAAGACAACAGTTCAGTCCTTCACTTGAAGAAAGAAGAACCAGAGGAAGTGGAAATCAAAGCGGAGCCGCAAGAGTTCCAACTGATACCTGTGTGTGTGAAGAGTGAAGAGGAGAAGCCAGAGTCTTCTCTCCTTCATCAAACAGTGAAAGAGGAGACCAGAGAGGACGCTGATGGAGCAGGTTCAGACAAACATCCAGAGAGTGAAGAACATGGAGAGAGTTCTTCTGACACTGACGACTCTGCAGACTGGACTCCTTCAGCTGAAAGGCCCACTCCACAAACTCACACTGAGTGGGAAAAGGAGGAACGTGCTGAAGAATGTTGCAGCTCGGATTCCGAGTGGAGCTGGGAATTCAACCTTCCCGCAAAGACCTCTTCCAGGAGTAAAAGAAAGATGGAAAATTATCCCAACTGGACTCCTTCAGCTGGTGGGAGCGACGCTAGAGCTGAGTGCCGCACATGTGAAAAGGGATTTGGAAGCATCACTGAATTAAGAGCTCATGTACGGACTCATACAGGAAAGAAAGAATTCAAATGTTCAGCTTGCGAAAAAAGTTTTCCACAAAAACGTGATCTGAAACGACACGTGAGAAGTCACACAGGGGAGAAACCATACCAATGTTCTGTCTGTGATCTACGTTTTACACAAAAGCCAAATCGAGACCGACACATGAGGACTCATACAGGGGAGAAACCATTCAAATGCTCAGTCTGTAAAAGAGGTTTTACACAAAAGTCAAATTTGGACCTACACACGAGAACTCATACAGGGGAGAAACCATTTAAATGTTCAGTCTGCGGAAAAGCTTTTACACTTAACAATGATCTAAAAAAACACATGACGACTCACACGGGTGAGAAACCGTACAAGTGTTCGGACTGTGATAAATGTTTTGGACTAAGACGTGATCTAAACGTACACATGAGGATTCATACAGGAGAGAAACCATTAAAAAAACAACTGTGTACAATCTGTGAAAAAGATTTTGAACTTAAAAATGATCTAAGACGACACATGAGGACTCACACAGGAGAGAGACCATTCGAATGTTCAGTCTGTGCAAAACATTTTAGAGAAACGAACAGTCTAAAAGTACACATGAGAATTCACACAGGGGAGAAACCGTTCAAATGCTCTGTTTGTTCAAAGGGTTTTACTGTAAAAGGGAATTTAAATCTTCACATGAGGACTCACACAGGAGAGAAACCATTCAAATGTCCAGTCTGCGAAAAAACATTTAAACAAAAACATGACATGAAAGTGCACACGAGGTCTCACACTGGGGAGAAACCGTACAAGTGTTCAGACTGTGAAAAATGTTTTGGACTGAGACGTGATCTAAACATACACGTGAGAACTCACACAGGAGAGAAACCATTAAAAAAACAATCGTGTACAATCTGCGAAAAAGATTTTGAACTAAAAAGTGATCTGAGACGACACATGAGGACTCACACGGGAGAGAAACCCTTCGAATGTTCAGTCTGTGCCAAACATTTTAGAGAAACGAACAGTCTAAAAGGACACATGAGGACTCACACGGGGGAGAAACCGTTCAAATGTCCGGTTTGTGCGAAGCGTTTTGCCTGGACGAGCAGTTTACACAAACACGTGAAGTCGTGCGCTGACCTGCAGGAGCGAGATTGATATCACGGCGCCGATAACACCCAGGGCGGCGCCGATAACACCCAGGGCGGCGCCGATAACACCCAGGGTGGCGCCGATAACACCCAGGGCGGCGCCGATAACACCCAGGGCGGCGCCGATAACACCCAGGGCGGCGCCGGCTTCAATCGCTCAGATCCAAAACGCAGCAAATCCAATGTTTAGCTTTGGACAAAATGCACGTGTGTTATGTGCTGCAGCTTACCTGGGGTGTTTTGCCAGAACAATGAAGGAGGTTCAAGATGGAGTATAGTGTGTTTGTAACCTCACAAGGAGGAAGATAAAGGCTCACAAAAGCAAAGTTACTAAATGCATGAGGTTCCTGGGTTAGGGCGGGATATTTATACAGGGGGAAATTCTGCCCGTTTTAAACCTCACAATTGAACTAAAAAGTACAGCTGCAAGTTCTGGATGTTTTTCTTGTTTTCCTTGGTTTCATTTTGTACAGCATAACCACTTTTGTATTATAATTAAATGTATTATTATTTTTTTAAGAATAATTAGGACTAGAACAAAATATATTTCTTTCCCAATCCCAGTTTAACATTTTAAACTTTTAAGCTTAAACATTTTGCTAAATCTCTACAACTAATTGAACAAAAACATGCAAATATTCTTGAAAGTTTTCTTATCAATTTTGGATTACCTGAATGATTTTGATGATGCTTTTCATGCATATTATTATTATTTTGTTTTTTATTTTTTGCTACTGACTTTGACAATGTAGGCATAACGTAGCTTGTTTGTTTGTATTTGTACATTGCAATAAATGGATCAATATAAATCTTCATCTTTACCAGAGCACATGAAGGCAGCAGTAGCAAACCCTGGCCACTCGGGGGCAGTGTGAGCGTGCATGAGCAGAGAGAAGAAGACCATAAGGAAACCTGGCTGACGTGGGCGTTAGCTCTAAACAAAACTGACACTCAAGAGGAACATGTCCCAGGTGGAGGAGCAGGAGCTGTGGGAGCCCGCGGAGGTGACGCAAGGTACTGTCCGTTTTAAAATCAAGATTCTTGCTGCATAATTGCACTCATTTGAGGGAAAAAACAAGAATATCGTACTCACAGCTAACCTCTGAGTCTGTTGTCAGCCGCTAGATGTGAGTGAGAAAATACTGATTCATAAGTTTGCATCAGTATTCTAAAAAGCTTTTCTGTTTTCTAAATATTCGAACATGCTAACGGTTAGCCTAGCCAGACGTAGGGCCGCCTCACGTCCGAGAACATTCCAGAGTGAGCTTTGGGGATGGGCTGTGAAAGGCCTCGTGCAGACTGTTTATCCAAGAGCCGCGCGGTTTATTCACACAGAGCCCCGGGGAAGAGACTGCAGCCTCTGGGTTTCCCTGGTGAAGATGTTCAGCTAGGGCTGGGCGATATGGACCAAAAGTCATATCCCGATATATTTAGGTTGAATATCGATATACGATATATATCCCGATATTTTTTCCACAAAGTGAGAGCTGTGAAATGAAATGTTAAGTCAAAGTCACTGCCAAATAGGAGTGTTTTAATATTGCAATTTTTATTGTATTTATTTTTCTTCTACCCCATTTGCTGTTAATAACTTTATGTTGCATATAACTAAACTAAAGCCTAAACTGAGACAATGAAATATGACTTATTAAAGTATTACTTACTTTTTAGTCCTTAATAATCATGAAATATAATGAATAAATAGCCCAAATAATTTCTTGATATTTGCCCTTGATTTACCTGTGTTTTAGTCAGTGGTTTTGAGAAGTTCTTATCTTTATCCAAAGCATTCCCAAACATAAGCCTCCTAAACTGAGCCACAAACGACTCTTTACTCTTTACAAGCAGCACAGGCTCACCATCTCTGCTCATCAGAGCTCAGCGAGGGACTGGAGTGATTAGCGTAGCGGCTAACGCAATGCTAACGGGGAAAAAGCGATAGTCCTTCGCGGTGGCAGCATTACAAACGCTGATATTTTCACAGTACATCCACGATCTACCGCGAACCTTAACTAGACTGAGAAGTAAACAAAAGCACATGGCGCAGCGCACGTCGCCGCCATATCTCGCCGCTACATTCACTTCTGTCCAAACCATCTCCAAATGATGGAGCCACTGGTTTTTGTTTTACCAACCAAGGGGCTCTCCTCCGCACGCTTCACAGACATTGTTGCTTTCTTCATGTTTGTTGAAGAGTGCCGGCGGAGTGCCTGTTCCTGCCCCATCTCCCCCCGCTCCGCTCCCCTCGACGAGGGGCGGGGCCGGGGCGCTGGGAGCAGTGCAGAGCTCCGCTCAGCGGGTTGCCTGAAGCAAGTATTACAGCGCAAATTTGGACTATATCGATATATACGATATGGTCTGATTCCATATCTCTTTTTAAAATATATCGATATATCTTAAATATCGATATATCGCCCAGCCCTATGTTCAGCCTCAGGAGGGGAGTGTTTCCCCACAGAACTGATCTAAAGAAGCAGAAAGCTCATTAGTGCACTGACCGAGCCAAGATCCTGTGGGACGTCCAGATACAGACGGACAGAAAGGTAATGAGAGCAGAGGAAAGCCGTGGAGGTCGACATAGTAATACCAAGACTTCAACATCAGGAAAAAGGAACACAAGAAACTAGAGAAATACCAGGGGCTGAGAGAAGAGCTGGAGAGGGAAGGCATCAGTGGTCCCCGGGGTCATGGGGGCACTCGGGGCAGTGACCCCCAAACTGGAGAAGAAGAGAACCCAAGATTGGAGGAAAAAGAGAGACCGCCCGCGGAGGGTGAGGAAGAGTTTTTATTTAATTATAAATATAATTTTTTTTTTTTTTTTTATACTTTTTATTTGTATTTTTCTTAATAACAAACATACAGAACAAAACAAAATGGGGCACTGTTCAAAAGAATATTAAAGATATAACTGACAGACTGGGTTATACAGAGACTTCAAGCCCTTGCTTATATTCATGCCATTTAGACCAACGTTGTATAAAAGTATGTCCTCTTAGCCGAAGAAAGAAAGTCAGTCTCTCCATCGAATATATTTCTTCAATAATCTCTAGTACTTGCTCTGCTCGGGGAGGATCAAACTTAAGCCAATTTCTTGTTATGGCCTTTTTCGATGCAATCATAAAAATTTTAAAGAGGTATCGGTCCTTTTTTGGGAATACCTCCTTGGGTAGCAGACCCAATAGGAAGATCTTGGGATCCTTAGGAACGGCATAAGCCATGATGTCATCCGTTAGCTTAAAGATACTATCCCAGAATGGTATTAAATGTTTACATGTCCAAAAGATGTGAGAGTGATTGGCTATTGAGTGACCGCATTGTCTCCAGCATTGTTTCTTTTCCCCCTGAAATGTATTAGTAATATGGGGAGTAATAAAGTATCGAATTAGGTTTTTCCACCCAAATTCCCTCCACCTTTTAGAACTAGTTGATGTGTGTTGCGTGGTGCACATTGTAAGCCAATCACTCTCTGACAATACAATTTTCAGCTCCGCTTCCCATTTCGATTTCACATACAGTGTGTTATAACCATTTTGTTCTTGTAGGCCTTTGTAAAGCTTAGACACAGTTTTAGTTGGCAGGCGTTTGTAGGCATCTGTAAATACTTTGACCAGATCAATTTCAGGACAGGAAGCACCTTCTCTTACATCCGAGTTATAAAAATGACGTACCTGCAAATATCTAAACAAATCGGTATTTTCTAAGTGAAATTCTGTTTTCAATTTTTCAAAAGATTTGAAGGTGCCTCCTTCCACAAACAGACATAAGGCGGTTAAACCTTTTTCATTCCAACTTAAAAAATGTGGATCTGACCTACCCGGTAAAAACCTTTGCGAAAAAGAGGGCCATGACAGGATTTTAATGTTTTTCATCAAATCATATTTTTTGACGGCTTCATGCCAAATTAAAAGGGTATTTTCCACGATGCAATTGCCTATATTATCGATATTTATTTTTTCTCCCAGTTGTGTTTGGGGTGGGGACTCTCCCATGCTCAACTCGATTTTTTTCCATTGGGATTCCACTTCTGGGGAGCACCAACAAACTATGTTTCTCAAATGGGCTGCCAAATAGTACTCCTTCAAATTAGGGAGGGCTAGACCACCATGTTCTTTATTGATTTGAAGGGTTTTAAATTTTATCCTTGGCCTTGCGCCAGCCCATATAAATCGTGATATTAACTTGTCCCAAGCATTGAAATGTGAATCTGAGATTTTAACGGGTAAAGCCATAAAAAGGTACAGAAACCTAGGCAATAGATTCATCTTTACAATCTCAATTCTCGAGCTGAAATCAAGAGTCAGTGAAGACCAACGAGTTATATCTTTTTGTATTGAGTCCAGCAGTTTGTCGAAATTCAGAGGGAACAAACTGTTGAAATCCTGCGAAATGTAAACTCCGAGATACTTCATTTTAACTGCATCCCATGCCAACTTATAGTTTTGTTTTAATGATTTGCTTGGGGAGTAATTAACTGTTAAGATTTGTGTCTTAGTGATATTTAATTTATAACCAGACAGGTGTCCGAACTCTTTCAAAGTTGACATGAGTTTAGGGAGAGTTACATCAGGATTCTGAAGGTAAGTGATAATATCGTCGGCAAACAGGGCAATTACATGTTCAGTGTTGGATATAGTAATTCCCTGTAATTCTGGATTTTGTCTTATTGCCTGGGCTAAAGGCTCTATGAATAAAGCAAAAAGCGAGGGGCTGAGCCCACAGCCCTGCCGGGTACCTCTATTCAGTTGAAAACTACTAGTCAGGTGTCCATTTATCTTTATCCTGGCCATTGGATTTCTATATAATGATTGTATACATTTAATGAATTTGTTATTGAATCCTAGCCGTTCCAACACTTTATACAGAAAAGGCCAGCTGACCCGATCGAAGGCTTTTTCAGCGTCGAGACTTACTAAAGCCATGCTAAGGTTTTGTTTTTTTGCCTCTTCTATAATGTGGAGCGTTCGTCTAATACTATCATGTGTTTGACGACCTTTTATGAAACCCGTCTGATCTTCATGTATTAACTCCAGCAAATGGTCTTCTAGTCTTTTGGAAATTATTGAGGTAAATAACTTGTAATCTACATTCAAAATTGAAATTGGTCGGTAAGATTCGCAGTGTTCTTTATTTTTACCTTCTTTAGGAATGACCGATATTACCGCTTCTCGCCATGATGGAGGAATTTCAGCTTTGTCAAGAGTCCAATTGAAAGACTCGAGCAGAATGGGAGCAAGTTCCTCTTTGAAAATTTTATACCACTCATTTGTAAATCCGTCGCAACCAGGGCACTTATTAGCTTTTAAATTACTGATTGCGTTGTCCAATTCTTTTCTAGTTATAGGTGCATTTAAGGCTTTATTTTGTATTGATCCTAGAGAGGGAAGGTCTAGCGATGATAAGTATTGACTCAAAGCACTTTCTGTTATTGGTGTCGAGGATGAATACAACATTTTGTAGTACTCATTAAAAATGGTGTGAATTTCTTCTGCATCATGAGTCAATTTACCAGTAGAAGGATCCCTAATCCCGAGGACAGCCCGACTTAACTCCTGCTTCCGAACACGTCTCGCTAACATTTTTGTGGCTTTGGGGCCTGATTCATAGAAGGATTGCTTGCAGAAACGTAATCTCTTTTCCAGATCTTCCTGCACAAGTGTTTTTATTTTGTTTTTGACTACCCTAATTTTATGGACCAAACTTTGATCTTTACCATTTTGTTGTAGATTAATTTCCAAATTTCTGAGATCTTTTTCAAGGGTGTCATAGGTTGCCCTTTTGGTCCTCTTTAGATAAGCAGTCCTCGATCAGTTTCCCCCTCATCACTTGACTGTGTCCCATACTATAGTAGGCTTGACCTGGCCATTGTTATTGTCTCCTATGCAATCAGCAATTTCTGTTTTAATCTCCTTTATTATGGACTCTTTATTAAGTATACTTGTATTTAATCTCCATAATGTAGATTTTTGAAAACTCGACAGTTGTATGGACAAATAAATCATATTATGATCCGATATATCTGACGTACCAATCGAACAATCCTTTACTTTGTGTCGATCAACAGCGTTCATCAGAAAGAAATCAAGTCTGGAGTGAATTTGGTGCGAGAATGAGTAATGAGTAAAATCCCTGACTTTTGAGTGGAGGGTTCTCCAAACATCAAACATACCACTTTCTTTAATCAAAATATTCAGGGCCTTTGCTCGGCTTGTCTTTTGTTTCTTACAACTTGTTGTATCCAAGTTAGAATTCAGAATAGTATTCCAATCTCCACCACAGATTAAAATCCCTTCACTCACTGTGATTAAAATGTCAAAAAAGGACTTTAAAAATGTACTGTCACACTCAGGAGGAACATACACATTGGCAAATGTAATTACAACATTATTAATCCTCCCTTTAACAATTGAATATCTGCCCTCCTTATCACTAACCTCAGCAAGCAGATCGAAGCTTAGTGAGTTAGAAATAAGAATTGCTACCCCTCTCTGTCTGCTGTTGCTACAGGAACTGTAGAAAGAATTTGAATATCCAAAATGTTTAAATTTAGCATGTTCTTGTTTTGACATATGTGTCTCCTGCAAGAGAGCCACATGTGATCCATCCTTTTTCAATTTTTCCAGAATTCTTTTTCTTTTGATCGGATTACCCAAGCCGTTTACATTTAGAGAAGCTATGTTCAAATTATTCAACATTCAGTCAGTACAATAAGAATATGTACAAAAGAAGCAGTGACCCCATAAACTTAACAAAACAGAAACAAAACAAAATAAAACGAACAGTAATAAACTGACTTCCATAACTAGAGGAAGCTCTTGCTCCTCAAAAAAGACCCCGTTGGTGGGTCGAAGGGAAAGCCTCTCAGAGTGAGAGGGCCCAAAAAGGAAAATGGCTGCGTCTATAGACGTAAGCGTCCTCATCCTATTTGTCCAACGTGCTACAACATATCCGGAAAACCAACTCTCCCACCGGGTTGCTTAATGAAGTAAGGCCAAAACAACGTCAAATGGAGGCTTAGTTGTCATCTAATCCACTGGATCCCTCTGGAAACCCTGCAGCTTGGCTTTTGCTCTTCTTGCCACGTCAAGACCGTTGCCTGGCACCGCCTGCCATCCCAGCAGCTCTGGAAGTCGCGACGCTGCATTCGGCCTGTCCTCGTCATCTGCAGCCGGATGCCCGACCGGGAATCCACGTTTCCTTAGTTCGCTGTAGACATCAATGGCGCATTTGTATGTGCGTGTGCCGGACTCCCAATGTATCCTCATGTTTGTAAACGGGGTTTGGAAACGTATGTTTTTCTCCTTCAGTATTTTCTTTATAGCGTTATATTCTTTGCGTTTTTTGACTATTTCAGCTGGGTAGTCGTGGTCAAAATTTATGAATCTGGAGCCCACCTTTATTTTCTTTTTCCATGCTTCTCTCAAGACCATCTCTTTCGTTGAGTATTCCTGGAAGTTAATGATAAAGGGTCTTGGTGGTGCCTCCGGTAGAGGTTTACTCGCCAGGGAGCGGTGTGCGCGTTGGATTTTCAAGTCGAAGCCCTCGGGTATTTGCAGGTGGGTCTTCAAAAATGTATTGATGAATTGTGGTACAGGGTCTGTTTCTTCTCCCTCGGTCACTCCGAATATACGGATGTTGTTTCTTCGCGACCTTGATTCCAGATCGATTATCTTTAGCTTTAGACTTTTCTGTTCCTCCAAGCTTGTGCGGAGGGCCATGGTCGCCTCCTCTGCCCAGCGCTCGAGCTGATTCACCCTGGACTCCGCCTCGTCCATCCGCTCCGACAGACCCTGTATGTCCCCAGCAATATTATCCAACTTGCTGTTGATTTCTTCACCAACTTTATCCAGCTTGGTATTAATTTCCTGGCTCAGTTTTTCCATATTTTGTTTGTTGTCCTCTTGAATCTCTTCTTTTAGATTGCTTAGAGCTTTGAGTATCTCCGAGTCTTTGTTAGCTGCTGCGTTAGCTTTAGCCGTCTGCTCGTTAGCTTTAGCGGTCGATGCGCTTTTGTCTTGCGGTTTCGGCATCTTTCTCCTCCTTTTGTGGCCTGGTATGAATCTTGTCCCTTTCGATTGTTGAATATGTGGAAAAACATCCAAATAAGGGATGTCCAAGTTTAAGGTGGGAGAGCGGCTCTCCGACGCGACCGCTTACTCCATAGGTTAAAGCGGAAGTCCTATAAATATAATTTTTATTTATTTTTTAGCCCTGGTCCTCTATACATATCAGCAAAACCAGACAATATATATTATTTATTTATTTATTGGTTTATTTGGTCGGGACAGTGCACTAGTGAACATACATGGGTCTCATGCATGTAAACAAGCCACACCGGATTGTAGCCTTGGGCTAATTTCCATCCGTCGTCCCCCATGTGCACTCTCAAACACACTCTCATTCATCCTGGCCTATTGTACATGTTTTTAGTGGTAGGGGAAACCGGAGTACCCGTAGGAAATCCTAACCCTACGCAGACACGGGGAGAACATATAAAATCCACACAGGAAGGCCCCGTCCAGGTGGTAATCGAACCTTGATTGCCTTAACTTCACATGGTCTTATTTATTCTATTTTATTGCCTTACGGTTTAGTGCAGCCCTGTGAGGCAACTCCTGTTGTGATATTGGGCTTTTAGCTTATGAACCTTCACGGCCCCTTCGCTTAACAGAAAGACTCACGGCGAGGCGTCTTTCCAATATTATGGCCCTCGCCTCTGGAACGACCTGAGGAGGAGCTCAGGACCACAGAGAACGTTCATGTATTTAAGAGCAGGCTCAAGACCCACCTCTTTAGCTTAGCTTTTGTGCACGTACACATGTATCGGAAAAACACTGTAATTGGTTCCTAAGTTCTAACTGTTTCACTGATGCAATACAATCTTTCCTCTGATCATTTTAGGTGTCCAGATTTTCCAAGACAACATTTCAGTCCTTTACTTCAGCGAAGAAGAACCAGAGGGAGTGGACATCAAAGCAGAGCCACTAGACTTCCCACTACCTGTGTATGTGAAAAGTGAAGAGAAGGAGCCAGAGTCTTCTCTCCTTCATCAAACGGTGAAAGAGGAGACCAGAGAGGACGCTGATGGAGCAGGTTCAGGCAAACATCCAGAGAGTGAAGAACATGGAGAGAGTTCTTCTGACACTGACGACTCTGCAGACTGGACTCCTTCAGCTGAAAGGTCCACTCCACAAACTCAGAAACGGACTCGCACAGGAGAAAAAACATTCAAATGCTTAGTCTGTGAGAAAGGTTTTACAACAAAATATGTTTTGAAAGTCCACATGAAGACTCACACAAGGGAGAAACTTTACAAATGTGCAGTCTGTGAAAAAGGTTTTACACAAAAACAACATCTCAAAGTGCACATGAAAACTCACACAGGAGAGAAACCATTCAAATGCTCAGCCTGTGAAAAAGGTTTTAAACATAAACAAAATCTATACCGACATATGAAAAATCATACAGAGAAGACACCTTTCAAATGTTCATTTTGTGAAAAGGGTTTTACACAAAAACATTGCTTAAAAATACACATTCAGTGTCACACAGGAGAGAAACCATTCAAATGTCCAGTCTGTGAAAAAGGATTTAAACAAAATAATGATCTAATAAAACACACAAGAACTCATACAGGAGAAAAGCCATACCAATGTTCAGTCTGTGGCAAATGTTTTACACAAAAACAAATTCTAAACAGACATGTGAGAACTCATACAGGGGAGAAACCTTTCAAATGTGCAGTTTGTGAAAAAGATTATACAAAAAAGCAAAGTCTAGACATACACATGAGGACTCACACAGGGGAGAAACCGTTCAAATGTTCAGTCTGTGAAAAATGTTTTGTACAAAAACAAATTCTAGACAAACATATGAAAACGCACACAGGAGAGAAACCTTTCAAATGTTTAATCTGTGAAAAAGGTTTTATACAAAAGCCAAATCTAGACCTACACATGAGAAATCATACAGCAGAGAAATCATTCAAATGTTCAGTCTGTACCAACAGTTTTACAGATATGTGCAGTTTAAAGGTACATATGAGGACTCACACAGGGGAGAAACCGTACAAATGTCCACTTTGTGCAAAGCTTTTTACCTGGGATACCAGTTTATACAAACACAAGCGGTCGTGCACAGGAGAGAGATAATCCAGCTTTCCCGTTTGTGCACACATATTCAACAGTTGTCTTCTACAGAAATATTTACTGTGTAAATATAAACTGCTCTGATGATCAGTTTGAGAAGTTGATCTAATTTTAAAACATATTGCCATGTATATTTATATAGCGCCTTTCACAGACATGGTCACAAAGCGCTTTACATGAGAGCATTTTACATTCACTCCAAGCTTTGTTAGTAGCTTCAATTTCCCCTGGGGGAGACTGACATGTAACCCACGTAAAGTAGCCGCCCACATCCTGTGCCTTTTATTTTGGCGGACTGATTTCCTTTAAAGCGCCCTCTCCCCCTCGTCACTTCCTCCTGCTCCACTCCCGCTATTTCCCAAATAGCTGCTGCTGCTGTGGCGTGGCCAGGATAGCGTTTTTCACTCTGAAAACCCGAACTACTTTGAAATAATAGACCACGACTGAGCCGACTCATTCAGCGTGTCTATTCCGTCCCAATATTCTCTCCGATTCTCATGAATCAAAAAGTCAGGACCTACCGGTTGCCTGACTATCCCTGCTACTCATCGGTCAGGTTTTTTTTTGTTGTGTACCCCCTCCCTGAAACCTTGGTTGGTTTTATTTCCTAACCGATCAACCCTTGGATGGCGAGCCTGAAACCCACTGCTCTCGACCTGCTACGTGGTGTGGTAGGACAAGCACACTCTTGTTTTTTGTTATTGGATTATAACCCGGACTCTATGCCCACCATCGAACTTTTCAAAAGCAAACTGAACTATACCAAAGGAGACAAGCCCTTGGATCATCAACCATTGCTGTGTTTTTTTGTGTTTTATGTTTGGACAAATTGCTGTTTAGAATTGAGCATATTTAACCTATCTATAATATAACTTATTATTATTATTATTATTATTATTATTGATTGATAACTATTCACATCACTATTAATATATATATATATATATATATATATATATATATATTATTATATATATATATATACCCACCTCAATACAAGTACTTGAAACTAATATTTTGTCTGGGTCTTATTCACACACTTGGCTCCGTGGCCGGACCTTTTTCTGGTTACCGACGAGCACCTTCGGCCGCAGTCCACGCCTAGCCCTAAAGCGTTACATTTGGCGAGCCAGCCAGGAGCCTTGTTGTGTGAATACTTTTGACTATTAATAATAATTTTGGGTTCATAAAAAAAAAAAAAAAAAAAAAAAAAAAGAAACAATTTTTTTTTTTTACAATGGATTTCATCGTAGACTCTGGCGTCGACATAACGCGCTCTGTTCTTGTTACGGGTGTAACTGTTACGGGTGTAACTAACACTAGCGCCGATGACGACGTACATGATTATTTGCGAAATTATGGTTCCCTTAAAACCCTTGTATACGTTAGTGACCCGAAAAGCCCATTTTACAAAAACCTGATCGCTGAGTATGAAAACGCGAGCGCGTTCGCTGAAATAAGATTACTCCTCCCATACAATTATAGACCCGATTCAGATCCTGATCGTGCGTACCGCATTACCACCCTCGCGAGTGAGTGCGGCGCCACAGCAGGGAGCAGCTATCCACCCTCTGATCCAACCCCTGATTTCATGCGCGGTTTTAAAGAAATAGCTGACCGCAGTGGAACACGTTTCGAGGACGTGCTAAAGACAGTGATGACTCAAATTCATCAGCATTTAGAAATGAGTGGGACCGCTGATAATAAAAATACGGGAAATGAAACTGATGAGATAAATGGAGAGGGAGGACAGGATTCAAAAGTTGACATCGGAGTCACAGCACCGCCCGTGTCTGAGCCATTGGTGTCACTGCCTGTGCACCAACCCTCTCTACCATCCTCTCGTCTGTCCTTCACTGGTCAGTCAGGAGCGAGACCTCGAGAAAACTATCCAACCGAAACAAGGGGACCTGGTTACAATCCAAGGGTTTCCCTCTCCCGAAACGACCTCAACCCCCCAGAAATACAGAGGGTTGTCGTAGAACATGTTGTTCGAAATGCTGACCTGGGTGCTCCTACATCGCTTCGCCTCCGCTCATTCTCCGGGCGCCTACCAAAGCCCAATAATGAAGCAGACTATGAATCATGGCGTTCTCAAACTGACCTACTGCTTGCTGATCCAACTCTGTCTCCTTTGCATGTTACCAGACGCATCATAGAGAGCCTGCTGACACCTGCGGCTGACCTGGTAAGAGGATTGGGACCTGACACCCTTCCCGTTGAACTGCTGCGCGTTCTGGACTCTGCTTTTGGGACGGTACAGGACGGGGAGGAGTTGTACGCTCAATACCTGAACATTCTGCAAAATCCTGGGGAGCGACCCTCATTCTACCTCCAGCGGCTTCAGCTCATGCTCAACGTCGTGGTAAAGAGAAGAGGAATTTCAGCTGCTGAGACAGACAAACATTTGCTTAGACAGTTTGTGCGTGGGTGCTGGGACAATGCGGTGCTAATGAAGTTGCAATTGGAGCAGCGCAAAGACAATCCACCGCCATTCTCTGAACTCCTGCTGTTATTGCGCACAGAAGAGGACAGACAACAGGCTAAAGAATCCCTGATGAAGAAACACATCAACTCCAGTACTTCTAAGCCAAAAGCTGATATTAAGTCGCAGAGTACCTGTTCCTGCGGCCATACCAGTTCCAGCGAGCTGAAAGAACTGAAAGAACAAATGAAACAGCTCCAGCTCCAGATGTCTGCCTTTTTGTCTGCACAGAAGGTTCCAAATCCAGCAGGACCCAAGCTAGCACCACGCCAATCCAGTCGCTTTTCAGCCACGTCTGTATTGAAGCCCAAACCATGGTACTGCTTCAACTGTGGAGAAGATGGCCATATGTCCTCATCATGTACCGACGTAGCCAATCCTAGCCTCGTTGAGCAGAAGAGGAAGCAGCTTCGCCAAAAACAGCAAGCATGGACCAATAAGAACACCCAGTCAAACTAGAAGCAGCTTCTTTGATGGGACACTCAGGAGCTGCAACCATAACTAGTCCCGAGGAATTACTCAGAGTGCCAAGGTTGCCAAGAGGACTTGTGGGAACGAAGAGTACAGGACAAATCCAAATAAAGGGGACCCACTTCAACTGTCTACTCGATACTGGCTCCCAGGTCACCACCGTGCCTCACTCGTTTTACAACACTTACCTTTCTGACCACGAGATCAAGCCATTAAATGACCTGTTGGAAATAGAAGGGGCTAATGGACAGTCTGTGCCTTATTTGGGATACATTGAACTAAGTATTACGTTCCCACCTGCTTTTCTCGGATCCACCATTGCTGTTGACACTCTGGCTCTTGTGGTTCCCGACCTAAAACAGTCTCACCCATTGATCCTTGTTGGCACCAACACCCTTGACTCCGCATATGTTGAGCTTTGTGACAGTCACCCTGATCAGCACTTCCAGGCCGCTGCCTCCGGTTATCAAGCTGTGGTCAAGATTCTCCAGCACCGTCACAGTCACAGCCTGGATGACCAGTACGCCACCCTGCAACTCAACCACTCGTGCACCATCGTTGCTGGCCAAACTGCTGTCCTCGAGGGATTTCTGGCTACGCGGTTGCTGCAGGGGGAACCGGCTGTTGTGATTGAGCACCCGGTTTCGTGCGCTCTGCCCGGTGGTCTCATTGTCAAGGCCTGTCTCGCTGATCTGCCTGCACGCCAGCCATGCCATCTGCCAGTAGTGGTAACCAATGAGTCCGACCATGACGTCACCATCCCAGCCCGAACAATCATTGCACGAGTAAGTGCCTTTCAAAACATTTGCGCCAACAAGCAAAGTGTCCATCCAGTCCAACCTGCAGATACTCCGCCTCCACTATCATACGACTTCGGAGACTCTCCTCTACCATCTGAGTGGAAGCAGCGGATAGTCGACCACCTTAACGCAATTCCTGAGGTCTTCGCAAAGCACGATCTGGATTTTGGCCGGACAGACATGGTAAAACATCAAATAAAAATGTCTGATCCCAGCCCTTTCAAGCAGAGGCCCAGGCCAATCCACCCTCAGGATGTCGACGCTGTGAGGAATCATCTCAAGGAGCTGTTGGAGTCTGGAGTTATCCGAGAGTCCGACTCGCCTTTCGCATCTCCAATTGTTGTTGTGCGCAAGAAAAATGGGAGTGTGCGGTTGTGCATCGACTACAGGAAGTTAAATCTGCAGACAATTAAGGACGCTTACCCACTTCCCAAACTGGAGGACACCTTTTCTGCACTTTCGGGGTCCAAATGGTTTTCCGTGCTTGATCTGAAGTCCGGGTACTACCAGATCGAGATGGATGAGGCTGATAAAGCAAAGACTGCCTTCGTATGCCCTTTGGGGTTCTACGAGTTCAACCGGATGCCGCAAGGGGTGACCAATGCTCCAAGCACGTTCCAAAGGCTTATGGAGAGGTGTATGGGGGATCTGCACCTAAAGGAGGTTCTGGTCTTCATCGATGACCTCATCATATTTGCACCAACTCTTGAGGAGCATGAGAAGCGACTGATGAGAGTTTTAAATCGTCTGAAGGAGTTCGGATTGAAATTGTCAGTGGAAAAATGCTCATTCTTCCAAACTTCCGTCAGGTATCTTGGGCATATTGTTTCTCAAGACGGTATCAAGACGGACCCGGACAAGATAAAGACCCTGACATCGTGGCCAGTCCCCCAAAACCTTAAAGAATTACGGTCCTTTCTTGGTTTCGCTGGATATTACCGGAGGTTCGTTCAAGGTTACTCTACAATCGTAAAGCCACTACATGACCTCACTTCGGGATATCCTCCGTCACAGAAGAAGTTCAAGTCTAAGATCCAGCCCAGTGCCTACTTGAACCCGAAAGAGCTGTTTGGAGGACGTTGGTCAGAAGAATGCCAGGGAGCTTTTGATACAATCATCAGCAAACTTACCACCTCACCTGTCCTAGCGTTTGCGAATCCCCGAGAGCCATACACGCTACACACCGACGCAAGTGCCATCGGTCTTGGAGCTGTACTCTACCAGGAAAATGATGGGATGAACAGAGTTGTGGCTTATGCCAGCCGTGGTCTTTCCAGGAGCGAAGCCAACTACCCTGCCCATAAATTGGAGTTCCTGGCTCTTAAGTGGGCGGTTTGTGAGAAGTTTAATGATTACCTCTATGGCGCCCAATTCACCGTCCTCACAGACAGCAACCCGCTAACATACCTGCTGACCTCAGCCAAGCTCGATGCCACCAGCTACAGATGGCTGTCTGCTTTGTCCACGTTTGACTTTAAGATCACCTACCGAGCTGGAAAGCAGAATGCAGACGCTGATGGGTTGTCCCGCAGACCTCACGGTGAGCTGTCTGATGACTACACATCAAGAAAAGAACATGAACGCATTATGAAATTTGCCCAGCAACACCTTGATTACCCTGCAATCGTCTCTCGACCAGCAGATTATCAAAGCCGTCTCCGACCGTCATCTGCTGTTCAATTCAGACCCTGGTCCCAACCATGCCCTTGTGCTGTCCATGTCTGTCAATGTCGATAGTGTTCCCGACAGTTTTGTGGATGACACACAGTTCACCTCTTCTCTACTCCCTCAGCTCTCAGTCACCGAACTTGCCTTCAAGCAGCGAGCCGACTCCATACTTCAGCACGTCATTGCGCAGCTCGAGCGTGGAGAGTCGCCGCCACCATTGCTGAGAGAGCAACTTCCAGATCTGCCTCTGTTACTGAGAGAAGTTAATAAATTGGAGCTCCGTAACAACCTTCTCGTCAGGAGGAGACAGGTGGGAAGTGAGCACACATACCAACTAGTGTTGCCAGAGGAGTACAGGGCTGACGTGCTTCACCAGCTCCACAACCAGATGGGCCATATGGGGATCGAGCGAACTCTGGACCTGGTTCGTTCCCGGTTCTACTGGCCACGGATGTCCGTTGATGTGGTCAACAAAATCAAGACCTGCGAGAGATGTGTGCGAAGGAAGTCCTTACCTGAACATGCTGCGGCTCTTGTCAACATCCAGACATCCTGCCCTCTTGAGCTAGTTTGCATGGATTTCTTGTCGGTGGAACCAGATGGAAGGATCAAGGACATCCTCGTTATGACAGACCATTTCACGAAGTATGCTATTGCTGTGCCAACTCTGAACCAAAAAGCCACCACCGTTGCCAAGTGTCTTTGGGACAATTTCCTTGTGCATTACGGCATTCCGGAAAGGCTTCATAGTGACCAAGGCACCGACTTCGAGTCAAAGATCATCAGAGAACTCTGTCAAATGGCTGGTATCCACAAGACAAGAACTACTCCCTACCATCCGAGAGGAAACCCCGTGGAGCGGTTCAATAGAACATTGCTGGGTATGCTGGGAACACTCACAGAACAAGAAAAATGCCATTGGAAAGACTTTGTAAAACCTCTTGTGCACGCATACAATTGCACAAAGAATGACGTCACGGGATTCTCACCTTATGAACTCATGTTTGGCCGTCAACCCAGGCTTCCTGTGGACCTCGCTTTCGGACTGCCACTGAATGATGACAGGCCTGACTCTCATTCACAGTACGTCCAGAAACTAAAGTCCCACCTGGAAGACAGTTACAAACTGGCCATTGAGAATTCCCAGAAACTTATGGACCGAAACAAACTCCGCTTTGACCGTCATGTGACTCCGTCCGAGCTGGGTGTTGGCGACAGGGTGCTGGTCAGGCATGTGCGCTTGAGGGGCAAGCACAAGCTGGCTGATAAATGGGAGCCTGATGTGTACATTGTGGTTAAGAAAGCCGGAAATCTTCCCGTGTACACTGTAAAACCAGAGGGTAAAGACAAGCCATTACGAACCCTGCACCGAGATCTTCTCCTTCCTTGTGGGTACCTGCCTGCTCAAGTGAAAGACTTGAAGGACTTACCTGTGAAGAGGAGAAATGAAAAATCCCTTACCTTGCCTCCCACAGATCCTGTTGACAACGATGAGGATGATGACTGTCCAATCATGCATGTGCCATCCCCACTCGAACCTTGGACCTTTTCGACTGTAATTGACTTACCCACTGCCCAGCGGTCTGCACCTTCTTTTAAACCACCTGTGGATCCTCCTCCATCGCCAGGCCCCATCATTCAAGAAGAAGATGGAAAGGCTGTGGATGCGGAAGAGCCCTTGGTTGCTGAAGAGGAAGTTCCGGCTGTGGATATAGTGGACCCTGAAGTGGTACTCGGAAATGTGGACTCTGAATCTGAACACTCTGAGCCTGTTGATGCCTCCAGACAGGACGAAAGTACTCCTCCTCCTTCTCCGGAGCTCATCAGTAGCGACCCAGAACATGATTCATCTGTGACCTCTGAACTGTCGAGTCCTGTGCCCCTGCGTCGCTCAGCTCGCTCACGGAACCCACCTGACCGCCTGCAGTATTCACGTCCTGGCCAGCCATTGCTGAAAAGTATACAAAGTCTACTGTATGGCCTGAGCTCTGCCTTTTCCTTCGCTCTTGAGGAAGGCGTGGATGTGATTCCTAACCCCAGTCCATCAACTGTTCGCTGCCAGCCTGGTCCATGTCCGAGGACGTACATGGGATCAGCGGGGGAAGGTGTAACCCACGTAAAGTAGCCGCCCACATCCTGTGCCTTTTATTTTGGCGGACTGATTTCCTTTAAAGCGCCCTCTCCCCCTCGTCACTTCCTCCTGCTCCACTCCCGCTATTTCCCAAATAGCTGCTGCTGCTGTGGCGTGGCCAGGATAGCGTTTTTCACTCTGAAAACCCGAACTACTTTGAAATAATAGACCACGACTGAGCCGACTCATTCAGCGTGTCTATTCCGTCCCAATATTCTCTCCGATTCTCATGAATCAAAAAGTCAGGACCTACCGGTTGCCTGACTATCCCTGCTACTCATCGGTCAGGTTTTTTTTTGTTGTGTACCCCCTCCCTGAAACCTTGGTTGGTTTTATTTCCTAACCGATCAACCCTTGGATGGCGAGCCTGAAACCCACTGCTCTCGACCTGCTACGTGGTGTGGTAGGACAAGCACACTCTTGTTTTTTGTTATTGGATTATAACCCGGACTCTATGCCCACCATCGAACTTTTCAAAAGCAAACTGAACTATACCAAAGGAGACAAGCCCTTGGATCATCAACCATTGCTGTGTTTTTTTGTGTTTTATGTTTGGACAAATTGCTGTTTAGAATTGAGCATATTTAACCTATCTATAATATAACTTATTATTATTATTATTATTATTATTATTATTATTATTATTATTATTGATTGATAACTATTCACATCACTATTAATATATATATATATATATATATATTATTATATATATATATATACCCACCTCAATACAAGTACTTGAAACTAATATTTTGTCTGGGTCTTATTCACACACTTGGCTCCGTGGCCGGACCTTTTTCTGGTTACCGACGAGCACCTTCGGCCGCAGTCCACGCCTAGCCCTAAAGCGTTACAGACAGAAGCGCTGTCGTGACTGCACATCTGACCACCACCATACATTCACACACACATCATTCATCCTGGCCTATTGTACATGTTTTTTGGTGTTGGAGGAAACCTACGCAGACACGGGGAGAACATGCAAACTCCACACAGAAAGGCCCCGTCCAGGTGGTAATCGAACCCGGGACCTTCTAGCTGTGAAGCGAGAGCGCTAACCACTGTGCTACCGTGCCGCCGAGAGGGTCTGCTGCGCATGTTAAACAAATTTGATGTCCACTTTTTAAACCTCACAACTGAACCAGAAATATGCAGGCAGGAATGTTCTGGATGTTTTGTCATTAGCTGTGGGTTAACAAAAGTGTATTTCTGTATTTGGTTTAGACATTCATTTTGCATAATCACTTTATTTGTATATGCTTGCAATTCTAATCATAGCTATAACTGCTCCCAAAGTATTTTGTTTGTACAGATAAAGCCACGCTGCAACTAATGTTTAGTCGCTTTATTTTGTCACAGGGCCATTTTGACCTTCGCTTTAAGGTCTACTTATAATATGGTACATTTATTTATGAAGTTTTATGTATTTTTGGTTAAAATTGGATGTATTGTAGATCTGTTGGGTGTGTCTTGAGAGTGGAGCCAGGTGCGCCTTTAATACAGACAGGTGGGGAAGCTGTGGAAGTGGAAGGGCTTAAGGCCTAATAGCTTGTGACTGTGTTCTTTGCCTTGTGTAACTGTGGAATTGTGGATTATGTAAGGAAATTATCTCCATTACCTTCAAGTAAACAAAAATAACATTATCTGTATGTCTCTGGACATTCTTTTCATTACTCACCCCGTTGAAGCACTTTAGCACAAGCTAAAGCCCAGGGAGCTAAAGTGGCGGAATACAATCTCCATTCTGCCACTACACCATCTGTTTCTACACAACTGAACATGTGACTTTGCGCTGTTATTTCAAACCACATGAGCTCAGCAGTGCAACACATGCTATTTATTATGTCTATGGTTATGCTATAACATTACTATTCAGTGGATATATAATTTAATTATAATACTATAAACAAAAAATAAATACATTTCCACCGCGACGGGTACAACAATTCCTGAGCAGTGAGCGCTAGAGGGCAGTGTGAGCGTGTATGAGCAGAGAGAAGAAGAGCAAAAGCATAAACAAACATGGCTGACGCGTGGCATTAGCTCCGAACAGAACCGACCCTCCTTAAAGCGGACAGAGCCTCTGAAACATGAACCAGGTGAAGCTGGAGGAGGAGCAGGAGCTGCGGGAGCCCGCGGAGGTCAAACAAGGTACTGTGCGTTTGAAGTAATATATTAGCTGCACCATTGTTGACAAATCCAAATATCTAGGCATGCGTGTGCTCATTTGAAAATTATAATGATAATAATAATCCACCCACAACTACCCTCTGAGTCTGTTGTCAGAGGCACAATCGTAGGTTTGAGTCAGTATTCTGAAAAGTTCTTCTGTTTTGAAATTACGCCTAGCCTAGCTAGCTGTAGCACTGGCTCTTGTGGCCGTAAGTTATGAGAACATTTCTACAAAACAGAAGAAAAAATACGTCAAAGGCCACTGTGTTCCACACGCATCCGCATTTTGGGTCGATCGTGCAGTCACTGAATAACTTTATGTGTGGAGAGATGATCGAGGAAGACGCAGCCCCACCGCCCCCTCGCTCTGACAGATTCTCCCACCCCCATCTCCATCGTTGACTCCTTCGGTTTCCTGGTCACCACCATCACCCAAAGCCTCAAATGGGAGCCAACCATCAGCTCCAGAGCCGGCGCTGGCCCTTCTGGGGCCCTAAGCAAAAATCCACACGGGGGCCCTACAGAACCTACGCATCCCGTGGCTATTCGAAGAGCAAACCTGTTTACGGTCAAAATCAGTTCCACTGTGCAGTAGTGCAAAACAGAAGTGGAACATAATGACCTCAATTCAGTCCCTATCCCTATGTTTGAGAACCACTAACCATTAAGCCACTGTGAGACTGGGATTCAGGACTATTACTAGTCTATTTCTCCCACTTTTTAAAATGGTAAATGGCAAATGGTCCCATTCTCTCATCTTTGGTTCCTGACCCACAGTTTGGGAACCGCTGATTTAAAACTAACTGAAACCTGCACCTGACGGTTATTTCTGTCTCACCACTGAGAATTAGCCTGTGAGTAGTCCAATTCGTTTTAGACTGTGCATATTCAGAGAACCAGAGTTACTGTAAGTAACTGTGCTCATGAGAGCCCGGGAGACATGCAGCCGTGGCCCATGCAGGAGGGGAGGCGAGCACCGGGAGACAAACGGCAAAGCGGGGACGCGAAGAGGCGAAGCACCTGGAGTGACGGGTAGAAGGCGGTCGGTCTCTCCTGCTCTTCCACTTCAGCAGACTGCTGAGTTTTGGTGTTATACAGGGCCTTGCGAAAGTATTCGGCCCCCTTGAACTTTTCGACCTTTTGCCACATTTCAGGCTTCAAACATAAATATATAAAACTGTCATTTTTTGTGAAGAACCAACAACAAGTGGGACACAATCATGAAGTGACACGAAATTTATTGCATATTTCAAACATTTTTACCAAATAAACAACTGAAAAATTGGGCGTGCAAAATTATTCAGCCCCTTTACTTTCAGTGCAGCAAACTCTCTCCAGAAGTTCAGTGAGGATCTCTGAATGATCCAATGTTGACCTAAATGACTAATGATGATAAATAGAATCCACCTGTGTGTAAACAAGTCTCCGTATAAATGCACCTGCTCTGTGATAGTCTCAGAGGTCAGTTTAAAGCACAGAGAGCATCATGAAGAACAAGGAACACACCAGGCAGGTCTGAGATACTGTTGTGGAGAAGTTTAAAGCCGGATTTGGATACAAAAAGATTTCCCACGCTTTAAACATCCCAAGGAGCACTGTGCAAGCCATAATATTGAAATGGAAGGAGTATCAGACCACTGCAAATCTACAAAGACCCGGCCGTCCCTCTAAACCTTCAGCTCATACAAGGAGAAAACTGATCAGAGATTCTGCCAAGAGGCCCATGATCACTCTGGATGAACTGCAGAAATGTACAGCTGAGGTGGGAGACTCTGTCCATAGGACAACAATCAGTCGTATACTGCACAACTCTGGCCTTTATGGAAGAGTGGCAAGAAGAAAGCCATTTCTTAAAGATATCCATAAAAAGTGTCGTTTAAAGTTTGCCACAAGCCACCTGGGAGACCCACCAAACATGTGGAAGAAGGTGCTCTGGTCAGATGAAACCAAAAGCAACACAGCTCATCACCCTGAACACACCATCCCCACTGTCAAACACGGTGGTGGCAGCATCATGGTTTGGGCCTGCTTTTCTTCAGCAGGGACAGGGAAGATGGTTCAAATTGATGGGAAGATGGATGGAGCCAAATACAGGACCATTCTGGAAGAAAACCTGATGGAGTCTGCAAAAAACCTGAGACTGGGACGGAGATTTGTCTTCCAACAAGACAATGATCCAAAACATAAAGCAACATCTACAATAGAGTGGTTCACAAATAAACATCTCCAGGTGTTAGAATGGCCAAGTCAAAGTCCAGACCTGAATCCAATCGAGAATCTCCGGAAAGAACTGAAAACTGCTGTTCACAAACGCTGTCCAACCAACTTCACTGAGCTCCAGCTGTTTTGCAAATATTGTCTCTCAATGTGCAAAACTGATAGAGACAAACCCCAAGGACTCACAGCAGTAATCGCAGCACAAGGTGGCGCTACAGAGCATTCACTTAAGGGGATGAATAATTTTGCACGCCCAATTTTTCAGTTGTTTATTTGTTAAAAATGTTTGAAATATCCAATAAATTTCGTTTCACTTCATGATTGTGTCCCACTTGTTGTTGGTTCTTCACAAAAAATGACAGTTTTATATCTTTATGTTTGAAGCCTGAAATGTGGCAAAAGTTCAAGGGGCCGAATACTTTCACAAGGCACTGTACGTGGCAGAGAGTGAGTGAGCGCTGTCAGAGACCCTGTCCTGTAACAACGCGTTGCTTAATCAGTGAAACAACACCGTAGTTTGACTGAGATGCAGAGGCCCTACGCACCTTGCTTAGTTTGCGTTTAGGAAAAACCGAGTTTGTCCTAGTTTGTGAAACTGTTCCAAACGATGGCAATAAATACTATTCTGATTCTGATTGTGTTTGGTACTGGCATTGTATGTTTGTGTATTCGCCGCGCATGTGCATGCATATACTGAGGGGAGAGAGATTTTCTAATGTCTTTTTCGGATTGATTATTTATAATTGTTTATTTGTAGAATATTGAATACGTTTCTAGCTTTCTTTTTTCATTTTTTGTTGTTGTAAACGTCTCTTGTTGCTTTGGAAACTCGTGTTTGTATTTGATGTTATACTTACATGGAAGTGGAGGAAAGAAAGTCCTATGTTCTAACTGTTTCATTGATTCAATACAAGCTTTTCTCTGATTATTTTAGGCGTCCAGATTATCCAAGACAACGGTTCAGTCCTTCGCTTCAGAAAAGAAGACGCAGAGGAAGTGGAAATCAAAGCAGAGCCGCAGGAGTTCTCACTGATAACTGTGTGTGTGAAGAGTGAAGAGGAGCAGCCAGAGTCTTCTCTCCTTCATCAAACAGTGAAAGAGGAGACCAGAGAGGACGCTGATGGAGCAGGTTCAGACAAACATCCAGAGAGGGAAGAACATGGAGAGAGTTCCTCTGACACTGACAACTATGCAGACTGGACTCCTTCAGCTGAAAGGCCCACTCCACAAACTCACTCTCAGGTCAACAAACAGCTGCAAGGACCAGATCACAGGACTCATGTTGGTGCAGATAGGAGCGATGCTGGAACGAAGCACCACACATGTTCCCACTGTGGAAAGGGGTTTGGATCCATCTCCAAATTAAGAACTCACGAACGGACTCACACAGGAGAGAAACCTTACAGATGTTCGGTCTGTGAAAAAGATTTTACACAAAAGCAAAATCTAAACCGACATATGAAAAGTCATACAGGAGAGAAACCATTCAAATGTCCAGTCTGTGATAAAGGTTTTGCACAAAAGCAAAATCTAGATGTACACATGAGAACTCACACAGGGGAGAAACCATTCCAATGTTCAGTCTGTAAAAAATGTTTTATACAAAAACAAATTCTAGACAGACATATGAATACTCATGCTGGAGCGAAATCCTTCAATTGTTCAGTCTGTGCCAACAATTTTACAGATACAGTCTGTGTAGTTTAAAAGTACACATAGGGACTCCCACTGGGAAAAGACAGTTCAAATGTCCAGTTTGTGCAAAGCTTTTTACTTGGAATTGCGGTTCATACACACATAAGAATATGTGCAAGGTTAGAAATAATTCGGATGCCCCATTTTGACACACGTTTTTTCAAAATTTTAAAACATAGTGCTTGAGAGGGTCTTCTGCATAGAACAAAGCCATGTTGGATAAATGTTATGTTAACAGAAGAAAAGTTACTACGCCTTTTACGTTGAAAATTTAACCAGTTTTTTAACTTAAAACTGTACTTTTTAGATCAGTTATTAAGTTCTGGTCTTCTGGGTGTTTTGTTGTTTTCCTTGCATTTGGTTTGGACATTCATTTTGTACTGCATGACCACTGTAGTTTTTTGTATGCTTAAAATATAATTATATTGAACAAATAACATGTCATGTGAGTTATTGTGTTATAGCAACCCCTGAGCACTTGAGGGCAGTGTGACCCTGTATAAGCAGAGAGAAGACCAAAAGCATAAACAAACATGGCTGCCGTGTGGTGTTAGCTCTGAACAGAACCTGATCGTCATCCCGGCCGCTTCACACTCGGCTGCAAACCGCCCCAGTGCAGCTGAAGGTCCTGATTTGATGAAGCCAACAGAACAGCAGAGATGAGATTCTGAGGTTCCCAAACCGGACACCCTCCAGCCCCTGGCTGCGCCTAGAAATTCTGTCCATATAGGTAATAAACAGAACCGGTGACAAAGGGCAGCCCTGTGGAGACCAACACGCACCGGGAACAGGTCGGACCTACTGCTGTGTGAATGTCAAAGTCATTCCAATCAGTGGATTTTTTATTCTTGAAAGCTTTAACTATTTTCATTATTTCATTTTCATTTATTGCCGTAAGAAAAAAGGAGTCTACATTCACATTTTTGTGTTGAGAGACCTCACTGTTTGTGATGGGTCACGTCCTGTGATGTCTTTATTTGGACACTATGTTTGTTGTTGTTGGACAATATACAGTAGGTGGCGCTATGCGCTTTTGTTTGGCCTGCACTGAACTTTAAAGAAGAAGAAGAACCGCTGATGGTGATGTCACTTCCCCTTCCCCTGGGTGAGGACGGTCGAATTGGGCAAATGCTCGTTCACTAACTTTCAGTTCATCCCATGAAAGGTTAAGGATTCGTTGCTAGTGTTAGTACTTAGAGGCTACGATTTGATGGTTTCGGATGCAACACTCGTGTTCTCTCCTTCACCAACCTCTGTTCAAGAATCTAAAGTGAAGTAAAGTGATTTTAGTGAACACAGAAGAGGGCAGCATTACGCTTTTCTAACCTGCCGTAAACCATTCGGAGAAAAAGAAGAACAAACATTGCTGCCGCGTGGAGTTAGCTCCGAACAGAACCGACCCTCGGAGCCTCGAAACTTCTGTTTAAAGAGGACAGAGCAACTGAAACATGGCCCAGGTAAAACTGGAGGAGGCGCAAGGTACTGTGCATTTGGAAATGATAATTCTTACTGCACAATTGTCGACACAATTCAAATATAGGCATATTTGAACATGCTAACAGTTAGCTTAGCTAGATGTAGCCTCTCGTCGGAGACAATAAATAATATAAACACTGAAACAAACTCTATTATATTCATCACCCATCAGCATTAGGTGGTATGTTTATTTCACAATCGTTTATAATAATTGTTATGACAAACGTTAATGCCATGAAGTTCGATGAATTGTCACTGCACATGCGTAGTTGTGTTGGGCCCCAGTCCGAATGCCCCGGCCGTTTAACTTTTATCGGTGAATTTTACGGTAATTGGGCCCCATTAATTACGCACAAAGATACCGTAAGATTCTCCATATATTAATAACATCTAACGTTTCTTTATCAACACTTGCCTACTGACTCGGCTCTTTGATTTATTTATTTTTTGTCTCCAATGTTGATTGAACGTAAAAAGTCCAGTTGTGTTTGTTGTCGACAATCGTTGTTCCGCCAACGACCGCACAGTCACTGTATAACTGTTGTGTGAGAAATATCTTCTATTCTTTTGTAATAATCGACATGTAAAAATAGAGTACGGGAAATTCCACAGTTACCATGGAGATGCGCCATCTTTGCAGCTGTTAGCATACATTCCCATTGACTAACATTGGCTAAAAACAGTATAAAAAGTGGAGAAAAAGCCGTAGAACAATTCCGTTAGCTGTTGAGTTACTGCTGGTAAATACATCTAACACACTGTTGTGTCCAAGTGTTTTAATGTGAACAATAACTCCAGTGTTTTAACTTTTACAATTGCTGCTAATCCCATAATGATTAGCGATATGACACACATTCCCGAACTCTATTCCTAGATTTTTTTTTATTCTAATGTCTGGAAATACAATACGTTTGGTGACAAGTTCTATTCTTATATTGTTTTGTGCTGAAAGAAATATTTGCCTAAATTCTATGAACGACACTCATCCAACTTTTTGTGTGTTTGTTTTTCTTTGTAAACTCGTTTTTGTGCTTCATACTATGAGTTTATGTATCTGATCAGGAACAACGCACAAAAGACATAGTCTAAAAAGAACACATGACATATTCCAGGTTATAGCTAAAAATAAATGAATGTTTGATGTTGATGATATACTTGCATGGACATGGTCGGCAGCATTAAATCAGGAAAGATAGTTGGTCTAAGTTCTAACTTTTTCACCTGATTCAATACAATCTTTTCTATGATCATTTTAGGTGTCCATATTTTTGAAGACGTCATTAAAAAAGAACCAGAGGAAGTGGACATCAAAGCAGAGCCACTAGACTTCCCACTACCTGTGTCTGTAAAGAGTGAAGAGAAGGAGTTTTCTCTCCTTCATCAAACAGTGAAAGAGGAGACCAGAGAGGACGCTGATGGAGCAGGTTCAGACAAACATCCAGAGAGTGAAGATCATGGAGAGAGTTCTTCTGACACTGACGACTCTGCAGACTGGTCTTCTTCAGCTGAAAGGCCCACTCCACAAACTCACACTGGGGTCAATGAACAGCTGCAAGGACCAGCTCACAGGACTCGTGCAAATGGAAGCTACGCTGGTGTCAAGCGCCACACATGTTCCCACTGTGGAAAGGGATTTGTATCCATCTCCAAATTAACAGCTCACGAACGGATTCACACTGGAGAGAAACCATACAAATGTTCAGTGTGTGATAAATGTTTTACACAAAAGCAAACTCTAGATCAACATAGGAGGACTCATACTGGAGAGGAACCATTCAAATGTTCAGTCTGTGAAAAAGGTTTTGTTCAAAGACAATATCTAGACCGACATATGAGAACGCACACAGGAGAGAAACCATTCGAATGCTCAGTCTGTGGAAAATGTTTTATAATAATATATGATCTAAGACGACACATGAAAAGTCATACAGGGGAGAAACCATTCGAATGCTCAGTCTGTGGAAAATATTTTACGCATAAACAGGATCTAAGACGACACATGCAACGTCACACAGGAGAGAAACCATTCAAGTGTTCCATCTGTGGAAAATATTTTACGCATAAACAGGATCTAAGACGACACATGAGAACTCACACAGGGGAGAAACCATTCGAATGTCTAGTCTGTGAAAAAGGTTTTGCACAAAACCACAATCGAGACCGGCACATGAAGAGTCACACAGGGGAGAAACCATTCAAGTGTTCAGTCTGTGTAAAATATTTTACACGTAAACAGGCCCTAAAAACACACATGAGAACTCACACAGGGGAGAAACCATTCAAGTGTTCAGTCTGTGTAAAATATTTTACACGTAAACAGGATCTAAAAACACACACGAGAACTCACACTGGGGAGAAACCATTCAAATGTCCAGTCTGTGAAAAAGATTTTTTGCTTAAGCATTATCTAAAAAGACACACGATGAGAACTCACACAGGGGAGAAACCATTCGAATGCTCAGTCTGTAAAAACAGTTTTGCACAAAAACGTGTGCTTAAAGTACACATGAGATGTCACACTGGGGAGAAACCATTCACATGTCCAGTCTGTGAAAAAGTTTTTTCACATAAAGATGTGCTTAAAGGACACATGAATACTCACACTGGAGAGAAAACATACACATGTTCAGTCTGTGAAATATATTTCATTCAAAAACCATGTCTAGACCGACATATGAAAACTCATACGCGCACGGTAGCGCAGCAGTTAGCGCTTCTGCGTCACAGCTAGACGGTTCCGGGTTCGATTCCCACCAGGACGGAGCCTTTCTGTGTGGAGTTTGCATGTTTTCCCCATGCGTAGGTTTCCTCCGGGTCCTCCAGTTTCCCCCCACCTCTAAAACATATACAATAGGCGAATCCTCCAGCCAAGTGATTCTGACCATCAGCCTGGCTCCACATCTGGAGATGGGTCCTGCTCCTTACAGGTTACCCCAGTGTATATCTTGTTGTATATCTTAATAAAGTATGTTTAATGCACGTGTTATACTGATAATGAGAGTGGAGCCTATGAGTCACGACCCACAGGCTGTGAGTCACGCCTCATCATTGCTCCTATGCTATAGATTGAGTTTATATGAGATATATGGCATTATGAACCGATTGTGTACTGCTGTATCTCTTAATAAATTATGTGTTTTAATGATACAATGAGAGTGGATCTGTGCCATGGGTCGTGACTTCTAATACATAATTAATTATGTTATGTGTTTTAATGATACACATAACATATGTGTATCATTATGTTTGTTGTGGTTGGACAATATACAGTAGGTGGCGCTATGCGCTTTTGTTTGGCCTGCACTGAACTTTAAAGAAGAAGAAGAACCGCTGATGGTGATGTCACTTCCCCTTCCCCTGGGTGAGGAAGCTCGTTCACTAACTTTCAGTTCACCCCATGAAAGGTTAAGGGTTCGTTGCTAGTGTTGGTACTTAGAGGCTACGATTTGATGGTTTCGGATGCAACACTCGTGTTCTCTCCTTCACCAACCTCTGTTCAAGAATCTAAAGTGATTTTAGTGAACACAGAAGAGGGCAGCATTACGCTTTTCTAACCTGCCGTAAACCATTCGGAGAAAAAGAAGAACAAACATTGCTGCCGCGTGGAGTTAGCTCCGAACAGAACCGACCCTCGGAGCCTCGAAACTTCTGTTTAAAGAGGACAGAGCAACTGAAACATGGCCCAGGTAAAACTGGAGGAGGCGCAAGGTACTGTGCATTTGGAAATGATAATTCTTACTCAGGTCCGGCCCTAAACAATTTGGTGCCCTAGGCAAGATTTTAAGTGACGCCCCCATCGCAGTACAGTACTTGCACTGCTAGTGTACATATACTCACAAGAAACTTAATAGCTTTGTTTTAGACATTCTTTTATTTAAATAAAACAATTGCACATTCAAAAAACGAATTATAATAATATTAATTAAAGAAACAACTAAAAAAAATTAACTCAACATATGAAATACAATATAGATTACATAAAGTATTACATTTAAATACTCCCGAAAGTGTAAACAAGTGACATTAACTTAAATACAATAGAAATACGGCACTGTGCAAAATAAGACAGTAGTATCTTATCATATCTATCTTACAATTACAAAAACAATTGCACATTCAAAATACTTATTATAATAGAATATCTTATCTTATCTATCTTACCTATCTATCTTATATATCTCGTCTATTAGTATCTTTAGGCACAAAAATACTACAAGGATGTGAATAAAAAAAAAAGAAAAGATCTTAAAAAGAGCTCTATTGGTGTTTTTGGTTCTGCCTTAAATTACATTAAACTACAGAAACTACACCACCCCCTCCTTAATCTCACATGACTTGCTACCAGTGTTGGGAACGTTACTTTTAAAAAAGTAATTAGTTATAGTTACTCACTAGTTGTTCCAAAAAGTAACTGAGTTAGTAACTGAACTACTCTATAATGAAAGTAACTCGTTACCAGGGAAAGTAAATTTACCAGTAAGTGTAAATGAGTAGAACAGACAGGTGTTTGTACTATCATGTACAAGATGTTCATAGTAACTGAATGAACCGAATGGGGGGTAGAGTAGAGGGGGGGCCTCTGTGACTGAACGGTATTTGCGCCGCTGTTTTATTAATGTAGGAATACGGCCGTATTTAAAGAGAATGAGGAGGAACAGGAGTAAAAGAAACATGTGCTCACGCAGCCAACGATCAGGGCAGACTTTACGCACAGGCATTGTGGGGGGGGAGACGCGTCTTTGGGTTAAAAATAAGTTCCAACACTAGATCAACGATCATCAACTCGATTGTCCCCCGCGGCCGCACCGCGCTGTGGGGAGGACGAGCCGCGGGTCGGGGACACACATAGTTTTTGGAGCAGAGAGCACGAGCTCTGCACACACAGGCAGCGCGAGTCTCCGTGAAAAAATAACGTCGTTACCTAACGCCGTTCTTTTAAACGGCGTTATTCCAAACACTGCTTTCTTGAGGCAAAGTCATCTACAACATCATCATATTCCTGTGCATTGTCAATGTAAGTGCGCGCACATGTGCGGGTGATGAGTGTGCGTGGCGGCAGGTGCCTTGGAGCTGTGGGAATCAGCGGCAATGCGCACCCGCTTTTCAGAGCGCGTGGGGAGGCCGGAGGAGTAAAAACACAGATTCGCAAAAAATGTATTGAATTTGGAACATCATAACCACTCCTACTACATCATATCTTCACAAGTGAAACGAGACTCTGTCTGGAAAGAGGGAATCTTCATGTCAAGCAGCAGCAGCGGTTTGAAATGCCTTTCCCGAGCCCAGGCATTCGGATCAGAGGAATCATATGGAAACACGTGCGCGATCAAAATAAAGGATGCACTGGATTACAAACATTTTTTAAGTGGATTTTATCATGACCTGATCGCTGGACAGACAGGTAGGTACTACACACTCCAAACCCACACGTACTGAAATAATATCCAGGAGAGGGAGAGAGCCTGTTTCCTCTCTCCCTCTCCATTTGCCTGAAGTGTCAGAGAAATGTAGGCTCGTAAAACTATATATACTGTCACCAAAGAAGCAACAGCACGAGCGTTGTGGTTAGGTCTGTAGACGCCATAATGATATCAATTAAATATTGTGCGGGTAGCAGCTACCCGCAGACCCGTCCCGCATACCCGCGGGTAAA
Organism: Proterorhinus semilunaris; assembly: GCA_021464625.1. NCBI lineage: Eukaryota > Metazoa > Chordata > Actinopteri > Gobiiformes > Gobiidae > Proterorhinus > Proterorhinus semilunaris. Next base: position 21,883,322 of record CM038355.1, on the reverse strand, counting down.
ATTCCAGGACGTAAAACCTGCCCGTTTCAGCAACTTTTGCGGGTACCCATCCGATACCCGTGGGTACCCGACCCAGTGCAGGACTCTGCCGTATTGTAAGAGTTTGTAAGACAAAGTCAAAGACATGTAAATACTATTTTTTAAACCATTCGTTGCAGTGTCAATGAAATACAATAAAAGCAGAAAGTTCATTACGCGGCTCTGGCGCCCCCTGGATGTACGGCGCCCTTAGCATTTGCCTATACTGCCTATGCCACGGGCCGGCCCTGTTCTTACTGCACAATTGACAAAATTCAAATATAGGCATATTTGAACATGCTAACTGTTAGCTTAGCTAGATGTAGCCTCTCGTCGGAGACAATAAATAATATAAACACTGAAACAAACTATTATATTCATCACCCATCAGCATTAGGTGATACAAGTTTATTTCACAATCGTTTATAATAATTGTTATGACAAACGTTAATGCCATGAAGTTCGATGAATTGTCACTGCACATGCCTAGTTGTGTTGGGTGCCAGTCGGAATGCCCCATTGAAGTAAATATATGGAAGAGGCATGCTGTCCCACCTCTTATCTCTTTCAATGGTTGTGCTCAGTGGCGCATGAAACCAGTTTTGTCCGCGATAACGGCCCATTGTCCCGTATGACGCTCACCTGTATCTGGGCTCAAGCGGGTGAAGGCAGCGTGAACGCGCACGGCTGCCGACGAAGCCTCAGAGCGGAGCGGACGCCATTACGCTGAGTCAGATCTCTTAATATCATCGTTCTTTAAATACAAAATGAATGTTTAAGGCCATTTCAGGCGATGAAGCTACAATGTTAAGATGAGTTGGGGGGTCAGTTTGTCAGGGCGGGGCTTAATAAGCTCGATAGCCCCGCTCTTTACAACAACCGGAGCAGCTGCCCTTCGAACGCACGTCGCCGCGCTAATGTGCTCTCGCTCGGCCACTTTTCCGAGAAGTTTCGTAAGTGCCGTCTTCACATTGCGATAGAAATGATACAAATCTAGTTTTTACTTCACTGTATTTGCTAGTATAACATCACCACTAGAATTGTTTGGCTGAAATACAAATAAGTAGCGCTACAAAAGTGTTCTATATTACATTATAATTAGTATAATTTGAAGTATTGTTTTTATACAGCATTTATCTGCACTGGATCCAGGGCAGGTGCAGAAATCTTGCATATTTTGTTATGTTTCAATATAGGATTTATTGGTACTGTAGCTACGTTATCTGAAAAATACAAACATCACCACTGAAGTAACTTGAATGATTTACTTTTTCTTTTCTTTTTTTTTTCTTTTTTGTATCACAACATTTATACACAATTGAGTTACAAGTGCGTTTTTCAACATGAACAATTGAAAACGTCAGCTTTGTATATATATTGTGCTGTTTCTGTTTCTGATCCAACTTAACAAAAGGTTATGAAGAGGATCACCTTGCGAAAATAAATGCGCTTAAAAAACGATTTAATTTGTACTTTTTATTTTTGCTTTGCACTATTGGACAGCATCACATTATCGAACCAAAAAGCTATTTTCAAACCCGTGCAGCCTAATCAGAAAAACGATCACGTCTCCATTAGTAAAGTACTTTTTAACATTTAGACATGCTTGCCATGTGTAGGTTCGCAATACATTTTATTAATGAGTAAAGAAAAAACGTACTTCAGGTGTCTGTTAGCGTTTATGCTAGTCCAGTCCCTTCATTTCCGTATTATTGTCTGTTTGGCTCTCAGACCTCTGCTCGTTCATGAGTCTTCACGCACACGCTTGCGCACGTCCACAGCACTGGTGACGTCACGTCATTGGAAAACCTTCTAAAAATAATTTTTGATGCTTTACAATTTTTTTACGAAGAAAAAAAGTCCATGTCCTAAGAATAGTAATTTTAAATAAATATATTAGCCTTAGTCTGAAACTCCAGATGCCCCGTGGACCATTTTACAGGCTGCTACTTTTACATTGTTGGCTATGGCAAAAAAAAGCTTTTGAGCCGTGGGGTGCAATATCACGGCCTGCCACTAGCACAACTCATTTCAGAGGAAAAGGGGCGGACCCCCCCACTGGAATGCCCCACTGCCCCAGTCCGAATGCCCCACACCCATTGGTCTGAATGCCCCGGCCATTTAACTTTTACTATCAAGCAATTCAACAGCTCTTTTATCGGAGAATTTTACGGTAATTGGGCCCCATTAATTACGCACAAAGATACCGTAAGATTCTCCATATATTAATAACATCTAACGTTTCTTTATCAACACTTGCCTATTGACTCGGCTCTTTGATTTATTTATTTTTTGTCTCCAATGTTGATTGAACGTAAAAAGTTCAGTTGTGTTTGTTGTCGACAATCGTTGTTCCGCCAACGACCGCACAGTCACTGTATAACTGTTGTGTGAGAAATATCTTCTATTCTTTTGTAATAATCGACATGTAAAAATAGAGTACGGGAAATTCCACAGTTACCATGGAGATGCGCCATCTTTGCAGCTGTTGGCATACATTTCCATTGACTAACATTGGCGAAAAACAGTATAAAAAGTGGAGAAAAAAGCCGTAGAACAACTCTGTTAGCTGTTGAGTTACTGCTGGTAAATACATCTAACACACTGTTGTGTCCAAGTGTTTTAATGTGAACAATAACACCAGTATTTTAACTTTTACAATTGCTGCTAATCCCATAATGCTTAGCGATATGACATCACATTCCCGAACTCTATTCCTAGATTTTTTTTTATTCTAATGTCTGGAAATACAATATGTTTGGTGACGAGTTCTATTCTTATATTGTTTTGTGCTGAAAGAAATATTTGCCTAAATTCTATGAACGACACTCATCCAACTTTTTGTGTGTTTGTTTTTCTTTGTAAACTCGTTTTTGTGCTTCATACTATGAGTTTATGTATCTGATCAGGAACAACGCACAAAAGACATAGTCTAAAAAGAACACATGACATATTCCAGGTTATAGCTAAAAATAAATGAATGTTTGATGTTGATGATATACTTGCATGGACATGGTCGTCGGCATTAAATCAGGAAAGAAAGTTGGTCTAAGTTCTAACTTTTTCACCTGATTCAATACAATTTTTTCTATGATCATTTTAGGTGTCCATATTTTTGAAGACAACCGTTCAGTCCTTCACTTCATTAAAGAAGAACCAGAGGAAGTGGACATCAAAGCAGAGCCACTAGACTGCCCACTACCTGTGTGTGTGAAGAGTGAAGAGGAGGAGCCAGAGTCTTCTCTCCTTCTTCAAACAGTGAAAGAGGAGACCAGGGAGGACGCTGATGGAGCAGGTTCAGGCAAACATCCAGAGAATAAAGAACAAGAAGAGAGTTCTTCTGACACTGACGACTCTGCAGACTGGACTCCTTCAGCTGAAAGGCCCACTCCACAAACTCACTCTCAGGTCAATAAACAGCTGCAAGGACCAGCTCACAGGACTCGTGTTAGTGCAGATCGGAGCAAAGCTGGAACCAAGCACCGCACATGTTCCCACTGTGAAAAGGGGTTTGGATCCATCTCCCTATTAAGAACTCACAAACGGACTCACACAGGAGAAAAAACATTCAAATGTTCCGTCTGTGAAAAAGTGTTTACTCGAAAGGATGATCGAGACCAACACATGAGAACGCACACTGGGGAGAAACCATTAAAATGTTCAGTCTGTAAAAAAGATTTTTCGCGTAAACATGGTCTAAAAACACACATGAGAACTCACACTGGGGAGAAACCATTCAAATGTTCCGTCTGTAAAAAGGCTTTTACACGAAGGGATTATCGAGACCAACACATGAGGACTCATACAGAAGAGAAACAATTCAAATGTTCCGTTTGTGAAAAAGGTTTCGTACAAAAACTAATTCTAGACCGACATATGAGAACGCACACAGGAGAGAAACCATTTAAATGCTCAGTCTGTGAAAAAAAATATGCACAAAAAAGTGATCTAAAATTACACATAACGGCTCACACTGGGGACAAACCATACAAATGTTCAGGCTGTGAAAAATGTTTTGGACAAATACGTGTTCTAAGACGACACATGACGGCTCACACTGGGGAGAAACCATTCAAATGTTCCGTCTGTGAAAAAGTTTTTACACGAAAGGATTATCGAGACCAACACATGAGGACTCATACAGAAGAGAAACCATTCAAATGTCCAGTCTGTGAAAAAGATTTTTCGCGTAAACATGGTCTAAAAACACACATGAGAACTCACACTGGGGAGAAACCATTCAGATGTCCAGTCAAAAACATCTAAAAGCCACATGAGAACTCAGGCAAAACATGTTTCATTAAAAAAACCACGTCTAGATTGTTGGGGAGTCTGATGATGTTATATTTTTACGTAATTTTACAATTGTATGGCTGTGGTATGTGTGTAGAATTAATAAGGATCATTTTTAGTTATATACTTTTTAACGTTTTATGACGTGTACCCCCACTAGCCGCTGTTCGCTTGTTGGTGTCCCAGGTCCAAGGCTGACCAGCTATTTTGTGTGTTGCACAGATAAAAAAATACTTTTCGAAACAACCCCGTCTTCTGGCCGTTACTGTTTCCACTACACAACACAACGCAGACTCGACCACGTTACACATGCACTGATGGGTCTAAGTAGCAAGATTTGTTCATGAAAGTGTGATAAAAGTACACCTGATTTAAAAACAGACACATGTAAAATGACTCATTGTGACTTTTCAAATGGCTATATCAAGTTGCAGTAGTTTGTATCAGTTCAACTCTTATGAGTTTTTTATTATTATTATTAAACGTCAGTGCAAAATCATGTATTAAACAATCAATGAAATTCACAACAATAAGATTGTATTCAAGAAGGTAGATGGATATAGTTTAGTCAGACTAAAAACCTTGGGTTAAAGAAAGATTCTTTTGGTTTGGACATTCATTTTGTACTGCATAGCCACTGTCGTTTTCTAATATTGGCCAAATAAAAGGCAGAAAGAGTTAAAGAAACCCCTGAGCACTAGAGGGCAGTGTGAGCTTGTATGAGCAGATAGAAGAAGACCAAAAACGTAAACAAACATGGCTGCCGTGCGGTGTTAGCTCCGAACAGAACCGACTCTCAGAGCCTCAAAGCTTCTCTTTTAAGAGAACTGAGCCACTGAAACATGGCCCAGGTGAAACTGGAGGAGGAGCGAGGTACTGTGCATTTGGATATAATAATTCTGGCTTCACAATTGTCGACAAATCAAAATATAGGCATATTTGAACATGCTAACGGTTAGCCTAGCTAGATGTAGCTCCGCTTCGCGTCCAAGACTATAAATATAAACACTGAAACAAATTCTATTGTATTCATCACACATCAGCATTTAGGTGATAAGAGTTTATTTCACGATCGTTTATAATAATTGTTATGACAAACGTTAAGGCCATGAAGTTCGATGAATTGTCACTGCACATGCGTAGTTGTGTTTGTTGTCGACAATCGTTCTTCCGCCAACGATCGCACAGTCACTGTGTAACTATGTTGTGTGAGAAATATCTCCTAATCATTTGTAATAATCGACATGCAGAAATAGAGTTCGGGAAAATCCACTGTTACCATGGAGACCCGCCATGTTAGTGTCTTTTAGCATAAAAAGTGGAGAAAAAAGCCGTGGAATAACTTTGTTAGCAGCTGAGTCACTGCTGGTAAATACAACTAACACACTGTGGTGTCAAAGTGTTTTAATGTCAATAATTCCAGTATTTTAACTTTAACTCCATTAACTTATTATTGCTGCTAATCCCATGATGCACGGTCGTATATGTTTGGTGACGAGTTCCATTTATTCTTATATTGATGTAAATTCTATGAAGGACACCCAACCAACTTTTTGTGTGTTTGTTTTGCTTTGTAAACTCGTTTTTGTGCTCCATACTATTTTAGTTTATGTATCTGATCAGGAACAACAAACAAAAGACATAGTCTAGGAAAGAAAGTTGGTCCTAAGTTCTAACTTTTTGACCTGATTCAGTACAATCTTTTCTCTGATCATTTTAGGTGTCCAGATTTTCCAAGACAACAGTTCAGTCTTTCACTTCAAGAAAGAAGAACCAGAGGAAGTGGACATCATAGCAGAGCCGCAAGAGTTCTCACTGAGACCTGTGTGTGTGAAGAGTGAAGAGGAGCCAGAGTCTTCTCTCCTTCATCAAACAGTGAAAGAGGAGACCAGAGAGGACGCTGATGGAGCAGGTCCAGACAAACATCCAGAGAGTGAAGAACATGGAGAGAGTTCTTCTGACACTGACGACTCTGCAGACTGGACTCCTTCAGCTGAAAGGCCCACTCCACAAACTCACACTGAGGTCAACAAACAGCTGCAAGGACCAGCTCACAGGACTCGTGTTAGTGCAGATGGAAGCGACGCTGGAGCCAAGAGCCACATATGTTCTCAGTACGGAAAGAGATTTGGAACCATTTCAAACATAAGAACTCATGAACGCACTTATAGAGGAGAGAGACCATTCAAATGTTTAGTCTGCGAAAAATGTTTTGCACAGAAATGCCATTTAAACTCACACATGAGAACTCACACAGGGGAGAAACCATTTAAATGCCTAGTCTGTGAAAAACGTTTTGCACAAAGATATGTTCTTAAAGTCCACATGAAGACTCACACAAGGGAGAAACCATATAAATGTTCGGTCTGTGAAAAAGGTTTTATACAAAAACAACATCTAATTCGACACATGAGAACTCATACGGGAGAGAAACCATTCAAATGCCCAGTTTGTGAAAACATTTGTACAAATAAACATGATTTAAAAACGCACATTCGCACTCACACTGGGGAGAAACTATACAAATGTACGATCTGTGAAAAAAGTGTTACACAAAAACATGATCTAGAAGTACACATGAGGACTCATACTGGGGAGAAACCTTACATATGTACAGTCTGTGAAAAAGGTTTTGTACAGAAACCGCATCTAAACCTACACATGAGAACTCACACAGGAGAGAAACCATTCAAATGTTCATTTTGTGATAAAAGTTTTACACAAGAACATAATCTTAAAGTGCACATGAGGGCTCACTCTGGGGAGAAACCATTCAAATGTTTAGTCTGCGAAAAATGTTTTGTACAGAAATCCCAACTAAACCTACACATGAAAACTCACACAGGAGAGAAACCATTCAAATGCTCAGTCTGTGAAAAATGTTTTGCACAAAAATATGTTCTTAAAGTCCACATGAATACTCACACAGGGGAGAAACCACACAAATGTTCGGTCTGTGAAAAGGGCTTTATACAAAAACAACATCTAATTCGACACACGAGAACTCATACAAGAGAGAAACCATTCAAATGCTCAGTCTGTGAAAACATTTGTACCAATATACATGATCTAAAAACGCACTTGAGGACTCACACTGGGGAGAAAGTTTACAAATGTTCATTTTGTGAAAAACGTTTTACACAAGAACATAATCTTAAAGTGCACGTGAGGGCTCACACTGGGGACAAACCATTCAAATGTTTAGTCTGCGAAAAATGTTTTGTTCAGAAATCCCAACTTAACCTACACATGAGAACTCACACAGGAGAGAAACCTTTCAAATGCTCCGTCTGTGAAAAAGCTTTTGCACAAAAACATGTTCTTAAAGTCCACATGAGGACTCACACTGGGGCGTAAGTGTTCAAATGTCCAGTTTGTGCAAAGCATTATACCTTGATTAGCAGTTTATTAAGTTTTGCACATAATGCAATCTTATTTTCTGCACTTTGCTTTTGCACAGTATTTAAGCACTTTCTTTTTTTATTATTTGTTTGTTTGTTTGTATACTTTAATGTCCCCGTGGGGAAATTTGTCCTCTGCATTTAACGTTGATGCTACTTTACAAAAACATTCCAAAGACATACTTCATAGTTTTCATGTGAAACTTACTGTAGTTACTAATTGTATTAACAGCACCGACTGTGTAACATGTTATAGCTGTGGGAATAATAGTTTGGATTTTGGGCCTTTGATGCATAAAAAGACCATTCGGCACATGTGGTCCATTTCTGTGCCAAACGACACCTTTGCTTTCTTTGAAGGGTGCAGCTCTATAACCGTGGCACTGGAGGCTCTGGGATGCTTTTATTTTGAAGGTGTGAAGCAGGGGAAGACAGAGACATCTGACATCGTGTGTATATATATATATATATATATATATACACACGCCCGATGAGAAGGAGATGTTGATGAAGTCATGCACAATAGCTTATATGTATTTATGTGTATGTATTTAGTCCTAATACGAATAATATACATTTTGAATATTGAATTATTTTTACAACACAATGTTGTTATATAGGAAAACTGATTTAATTTTTCTATTCTAAATATTATAACAAATGGAAAGAGTACACGCACTTCTGGGTTGTACGAGAGTTAGACCTCCAAAACCAGCCCTGAAGGAAATAACCGGCCTTTTCTGTTTATTAGTCTGCTTGTATTGACAACACTGTAGAATATTTACATTTTGGGTAAGACATAGACATAAAATGTAAATATAGGAGTTTTGTGAAGGTGAAGCTGATAAAAATGATATATAACACTTGCATATTCAGTCATATTTTTCCTACCACATCGCAAGTAAGTGTAAATACCAGAACCCCCCCAGATGTTCCATCTGTGAAAAAGGTTTTACACGAAAGGAACATGAGGACTTATTCAGAAGAGAAACCATTCAAATGTCCAGTCAAAAACAACATCTAAAAAGCCACATGAGAACTCAGGCAAAAAATGTTTCATTAAAAAACCACGTCTAGATTGTTGGGGAGTCTGATGATGTTATATTTTTACGTAATTTTACAATTGTATGGCTGTGGTATGCGTGTAGAATTAATAAGGATCATTTTTAGTTATATACTTTTTAACGTTTTATGACGTGTACCCCCACTAGCCGTTGTTCGCTTGTTGGTGTCCCAGGTCCAAGGCTGACCAGCTATTTTGTGTGTTGCACAGATAAAAAAACACTTTTCGGAACAACCCCGTCTTCTGGCCGTTACTGTTTCCACTACACAACACAACGCAGACTCGACCACGTTACACATGCACTGATGGGTCTAAGTAGCAAGATTTGTTCATGAAAGTGTGATAAAAGTACACCTGATTTAAAAACAGACACATGTAAAATGACTCATTGTGACTTTTCAAATGGCTATATCAAGTCACAGTAGTTTGTATCAGTTCAACTCTTATCAGTTTTTTTTATTATTATTAAACGTCAGTGCAAAATCATGTATTAAACAATCAGTGAAATTCACAACAATAAGATTGTATTCAAGAAGGTAGATGGATATAGTTTAGTCAGACTGAAAACCTTGGGTTAAAGAAAGTTTCTTTTTCCATTTGGTTTGGACATTCATTTTGTACTGCATAGCCACTGTCGTTTTCTAATATTGGCCAAATAAAAGGCAGAAAGAGTCAAGTGCGTTATTGTGTTAAAGAAACCCCTGAGCACTAGAGGGAAGTGTGAGCTTGTATGAGCAGAGAGAAGAAGAACAAAAACGTAAACAAACATGGCTGTCCTGAAGCGTTAGCTCCGAATAGAACCGACCCTCGGAGTCGACTTCGCTTTTAAGAGAACTGAGCCACTGAAACATGGCCCAGGTGAAGCTGGAGGAGGAGCGAGGTACTGTGCATTTGGATATAATAATTCTGGCTTCACTATTGTCGACAAATCCAAAGGCATATTTGAACATGCTAACGGTTAGCCTAGCTAGATGTAGCTCCGCCTCTCGTCCGAGACTATAAATATAAACACTGAAATAAATTCTATTATATTCATCACACATCAGCATTTAGGTGATAAGAGTTTATTTCACGATCGTTTATAATAATTGTTATGACAAACGTTAAGGCCATGAAGTTCGATGAATTGTCACTGCACATGCGTAGTTGTGTTTGTTGTCGACAATCGTTCTTCCGCCAACGATCGCACAGTCACTGTGTAACTATGTTGTGTGAGAAATATCTCCTAATTATTTGTTATAATCGACATGCAGAAATAGTAAGCGGATACAAGAGTATTGCTAGACTTTATTTTGTTCTGATGTCTGAACATATAATCTGTTTGGTGACGGGTTCCATTTATTCTTGTCTGAATACTATGAAGAACACTCATCCACATTTTTGTGAGTTTTTTATTTTTAGTTTATTTTTTGGTTTGTAAACTTATTTTTATGCTCCATACTATGAGTTTATTTATCTGGTCAGGAACAACGCACAAAAGACATAGTCTAAAAATAAGACATGACAAGTTCCAGGTTATAGTAAAAAAAAAAAAGTTTATTTCCACCCTGGACTGGTTGATCTTATACTTACATGGACGTGGTCGTCAGCATTAAAAGAAGAAAGAAAAGTGGTCGTAAGTTCTAACTTTTTGACCTGATTCAATACAATCTTTCTATGATCATTTTAGGTGTCCAAATTTTCCAATACAGCAGTTCAATCCTTCACTTAAAGAAAGAAGTACCAGAGGGAGTGGACATCAAAGCAGAGCCACTAGACTTCCCACTGATGCCTGTGTCTGTGAAGAGTGAAGAGGAGGAGCCAGAGTCTTCTCTCCTTCATCAAACAGTGAAAGAGGAGACCAGAGAGGACGCTGATGGAGCAGGTTCAGACAAACATCCAGAGAGTGAAGAACATGGAGAGAGTTCTTCTGACACTGACGACTCTGCAGACTGGACTCCTTCAGCTGAAAGGCCCACTCCACAAACTCACACTCCGGTCAACAAACAGCTGCAGGGACCAGCTCACAGGACTCATGTTAGTGGAGATGGAAGCGACGCTGGAGCCAAGGGATTTGGATCCATCTCCAAATTTAAAACTCACAAACGGGCTTATACAGGAGAGAAACCATACAGATGTTCAGTCTGTGAAAAAGGTTTTGTACAAAAACAAAATCTAGACCGACATATGAGGACGCACACACGAGAGAAACCATTCGAATGTACAGTCTGTGAAAAAAGTTTTGCATATAAACATAATCTAAAAGTACACATGAGGGCTCACACTGGGGACAAACCATTCAAATGTTTAATCTGCGAAAAATGTTTTGTACAGAAGCCCCATCTAAACGTACACATGAGAACTCACACAGGAGAGAAACCATTAAAATGTTCAGTTTGTGAAAAGGGTTTTACAAGAAAACATGATCTAAAAATACATGCGAGAACTCACACAGGGGAGAAACCATTCAAATGCTCAGTGTGTGAAAAATGTTTTATACAAAAACAACAGCTAAACGTACACATGAGAACTCATACAGGAGAGAAACCATTCAAATGTTCAATTTGTGAAAAGAGTTGTACACAAAAACATTGTCTTAAAGTACACATGAGGACTCACACAGGGGAGAAACCATTCAAATGCTCAGGCTGTGAAAAATGTTTTGTAATGAAACACCTTCTAAACGTACACATGAGAAGTCATACAGGAGAGAAACCATTCAAATGTTCCGTCTGTGGAAACCGTTATCGAGATATGTGCAATCTAAAAGTACACATGAGAAGTCACACTGGGGAGAAACCGTTCGAATGTCCAGGTTGTGCGAAGCGTTTTACCTGGGATAGCAGTTTATACAAACACAAGAAGTTGTGCACAGGAGAGACATAATTCAGACGTCCCGTTCATACAGTGGATCTTGTAGAACATATTGCTTGAGTGGCTGCTGCGTAAAACAAAGCCATGTTAAACAAAGTGGATGGTTCACAAGAGCAAAGCTACTACACTTATAAGTCCATGCATTAGGTTTCTATAGAGAATATACTCCCACCTGGACGGGGCCTTACTGTGGAGTTTGCATGTTCTCCCCGTGTCTGCGTAGGTTTCCTCCGGGTACTCCGGTTTCCCCTACCACTAAAAACATGTACAATAGGCCAGGATGAATGAGAGTGTGTTTGAGAGTGCGCATGGGGGACGTCGGATGGAAATTAGCCCATGGCTATAATCCGGTGTGGCTTGTTTACATGCATGAGACCCATGTATGTTCATTAACATGCACTGGCCTGACCAAGTGATAAAAAAATGTGATTTGAAAAGGGAAACGTATACGGGGAGAATTCTGCCTGTTTTAAGCCTCATAACTGAACTAAACGTACAGCTGTACGTTCTGAATGTTTTGTTGTTTGCTTTGGGTTACAAGAAGAATAGAATGGAACTTTATTGTCTGTTCAAAAGAGCAGAAATGCGTCTTTCAACACGGCCAATTAAAATACTTAAGTAAAAACACACACAACATCATTAAAAAAGTACCACATAAAAAAAGTACAGTGCTACCGGGTGCTATTTAGGACAGCGCCGGCAGATGGAATGAATGATTTCTTGTGGATATGTTTATGGGCCAGTGGGTTTTGTATCTTCTGCCTGATGGCAGCAGAGGGGAGTGATGTACAGGGTGGGTGGCTTTCCTCTGCACTGATTGCTTGTACAGTTCGCAGAGTGGGGTCTGAGGGGTTTGGTTGATCTTACTCTCTTAGTTTACTTTACTATTGAGCTTTGTTTTGTGTTGCTTAAGTGTTAAAGAAAGTTTCTTTATCCGTTTGATTTGGACATTCATTGTACTGCATAACAACAGTGTTTTTCTATGCCTAACATTCTAATGATATTGGACAAATAAAAGGCAGATTAAAGAGTCGATTAAGTTATTATGTTATAGAAACCCCTGAGCACTAGAGGGCAGTGTGAGCTTGTATGAGCAGAGAGAAGAAGACCAAAAACGTAAACAAACATGGCTGTCCTGAAGCGTTAGCTCCGAATAGAACCGACCCTGGGAGTCGACTTCGCTTTTAAGAGAACTGAGCCTCTGAAACATGGCCCAGGTGAAGCTGGAGGAGGAGCAAGGTACTGTGCATTTGGAAATAATTCTGGCTGCACATTTTTTGCCAAATCCAAATAACAAGGCATATCCAAACATGCTAATAGTTCGCCTAGCTAGATGTAGCTCCGCCTCTCGTCCGAGACAATAAATTATATAAACACTTAAACTCACCACACATCAGCATTTAGGTGATAACAGTTTATTTCACGATCGTTTATAATAATTGTTATGACAAACGTTAAAAAGCCATAAGGTCCGATGAAATGTCACTGCGCATGCGTAGTTGTGTTATCGAGAGTTGGGCTTCCCGCCAACGATAATTTTTTCCCTTCTTTTTAAATAAATGCATTTATTTAACAGAAAATGGATGGATGCCTAAATTCTATGAATGACTGCTAATTGCATATGTGACATTTGTATGTTGTTTTCTATTTTGTGTTGAAATAGTTTTTTAGATTACATTGTACTAATGAAAAGCACTACGCTTCAGCAGGTGCTGTTTTAAAGCGCTATACAAATAAAGGTTGATTGATTGATTAATTTTATTTATCTAAAAGAAAGAAAGTTGGTCCTAATTTGAAACGTTTTGACCTAATTCAATACAATCTTATCTGATCATTTCAGGTGTCCAGATTTTCCAAGACAACAGTTCAGTCCTTGACTTCAGCAAAGAAGAACCAGAGGAAGTGGAAATCAAAGCAGAGCCGCAAGAGTTCTTCCTGATACCTGTGTGTGTGAAGAGTGAAGAGGAGCCAGAGTCTTCTCTCCTTCATCAAACGGTGAAAGAGGAGACCAGAGAGGACGCTGATGGAGCAGGTTCAGACAAACATCCAGAGAGTGAAGAACATGGAGAGAGTTCTTCTGACACTGACGACTCTGCAGACTGGACTCCTTCAGCTGAAAGGCCCACTCCACAAACTCACACTGAGGTCAACAAACAGCTGCAGGGACCAGCTCACAGGACTCATGTTAGTGAAGATGGGAGCGACGCTGGAGCCAAACACCACACATGTTCTCACTGTGGAAAGGGATTTGTATTCATCTCCAAATTAAGAACTCATGAACGGATTCACACAGGAGAGAAACCACACAAATGTTCAGTGTGTGGAAAAGGTTTTATACAAAAACAAAATCTAGACCGACATATGAATACTCACACTGGAGAGAAACCATTCCAGTGTTCAGTCTGTGATAAAGGTTTTACTAAAAAACCTGATCTAAAAATACACATGAGAAGTCATACAGGGGAGAGACCGTACAGATGCTCAATTTGTTCAAAGGGTTTTACTGACAAGGGGAATTTAAACAAACATATAAGAGTTCACACTGGAGAGAAACCATTCCAATGTGCAGTCTGTGAAAAATGTTTTAGACATAAACAAAATCTAAACCTGCACATGAGGTCTCATACAGGCGAGAAACCATTCAAATGTTCAGTCTGTGATAAAGGTTTTACATTAAAACATGATCTAAAACGACACATGAGAAGTCACACAGGAGAGAAACCATTCAAATGTTCAGTTTGTTCAAAGAGTTTTACCGTAAAAGGGAATTTGAACAAACACACAAGACTTCACACGGGGGAGAAACCATTCCAATGTCCAGTCTGTGAAAAATGTTTTATGCAAAAGCCAACTTTAAACCTGCACATGAGGACTCACACAGGCGAGAAACCATTCAAATGTTTAGTTTGTGAAAAAGGTTTTACACTAAAACATGATCTAAAACGACACATGAGAAGTCACACAGGGGAGAAACCATTCAAGTGTTCAGTTTGTTCAAAGAGTTTTACTGAAAAGGGGAATTTAAACCTACACATGAGGATTCACACTGGAGAGAAACCATTCAAATGTTTGGTCTGTGATAAATGTTTTACAAAAAAACACGATGTGAAACGACACATGAGGGTGCACGCAGGAGACGCGTAATTCATATGTTTTTTTCCAAAAAAACTTCCTCTAGAGACGAGAGGAGGCATAAAGGAAATAATAAAACCAGTAACACATATTTGTAACCTGTCCTTCTCAACTGCTACATTTCCATCTCTTATGAAGACAGCAAAAGCAATACCAATTTATAAAAATGAAGATAAACACTTTCTTAGTAATTATAGACCTATATCATTGTTGCCACAAATATCCAAAATACAAGAATTTTTGTGCAGTTCGATTAAATGACTATATTGATGTGAATAATTTATTGCATGAAAGCCAGTACGGGTTTACGGAAAAACGTTCCACAGCTTTGACACTGATGGACTTGGTTGAGGAGGTAAGTAACTGTATTGAAAACAAAGACTATTCTATCGCCATTTTCATTGACTTCACAAAAGCTTTTGATTAATCATAGTATCTTAATTAAAAAGTTAAAAAGTAATGGTATCAGAGGCTGCCCACTACAGTGGCTGAACTCTCATTTATCCAACAGTCAGCAGTTTGTCCAGATGAACGAATACAAATCTACCATGAAATACATTTTGTGTGGGGTACCACAGGGGTTAGTGCTGGGCCCAATTCTCTTTTTACTGTACATCAATGACTTATGTTTTGTCTCTCACAAATCTAAACTAGTCCTCTATGGAGATGACACTACAATTCTGTTTTCTGGAAAGAAGTTGGAACAATTATTTTCCGAGATCTCAACAGAAATGGGAATGGTTTTACTGTAACAAATTGACATTGAACTTGAAAAAAAAATGTATGGTGTTTGGTAACAGGAGAATTGATACTGAACTAAAAATTACACTAAACAATGAAGCAATAGAATATGTTGATAAATATAATTTCCCTGGTGTCATCCTTGACCACAAACTAAACTGGAAATCACACCTTAAATTCATTCAAAATAAAATTGCAAAATGTATTGCAATCATGGGAAAATCTAAATACTTACTTAATGAAAAAGCTCTTCATACTGTTTACTGCACATTGATCCTACCTTACACCAGTTACTGTACAGAGATATGGGGTAATACCTATAAAACCAATCTTAATCCAGTTCACATTCTGCAGAAAAAGGCTGTCAGGATAATATGCAGCTTCTTAGACCAAGGCGTCATCCACTTCACACCGATGGACAAAGGACCAGCCGTTTAGAGTTTCTCCACGCTCAATCTTCGGCTACCCAGACGAATTTACCCTAATTACAAAATGATTCAATAAATATTGCCTAACTTAAAAATAGTGCTAATTTTTCCTCACTCATGTAGCTCCATAGGTAGAGTGCTGGACTCCCATCCATAAGATTGTCTGACTCCTATTATTTTTTTTATTTTTTTAAACTGGGCACCCACTTACTAACAACTTGTATAAAGACAATGTCTCGTCATTCCCTCATAACCCCCCAAACCGCTAGGCACCGATTTAAGTTATTCCCAGTGGGGGCCTAGTTTAAAAAAAAAATAAAAATAAAAATTAATAGGAGTCGTAATTGGACTGACAGCTCATGGATGGGAGTCCAAAGCTCTACCCATGTGTTGTGTTCTATGCTTATGCCGCTAGAGGGCGCCGCTACTCTATACGATGCTATGCACTGCCGAGGAAGTGAGAGTTTTCAATAATGCATTGATGTTGAACTGACAGCTGAAAACCTGCTCTGAAAAGTTCCTATATAAATCTACAAGTGATTTAAGATGCTATGGGCTTCTTCATTCATACTATGTTATGCGCCGCTCTTTTGTAAAGACGCGTCTCTGCTGCGCATCCGCGTCGCGCACTTCCGCTTTGTTTTCGCTACGTTGATCTGTCACAACGTGTGGCGTTAGCTCTGAACAGGACCGACCCTGGGAGCCTCAAAAAGCTTCGCCTGAAACATGGCCGGGGTGAAGCTGGAGGAGGAGCTGTGGGAGCCCGCGGAGGTGAAACGAGGTACTGTGCATTTGGAAATAATGATTTTAGCTGCACAAACATCTAGGCAATCGTGTGTTCATTTGAAAAAAATAAAATAATATCCCTGTCACAACTAGCCCCTGAGTCAGTTATCAGAGCCACAATCATAAGTTTGAATCAGTATTCTAAGCAGTTCTGTTTTCAAAATATGTATCCTATTTTTAAGTGTCAAAATTGTTGTGCGATGTGTCTTTTATATGTGCTTAGTTTAGGATAGCTCAGTGTGTGTGAACACGAGTGAGTGAGTGAGTGAGTGAGTGAGTGAGTGAGTGAGTGCGCGTGTCCGAGGCGCGCCCCGCCCACGAATGAGACCCGCAAAGCGGACGGGTGTGTTGCAGTCTGATGAGTATGAGAGTATGACCGGAGGGAAAGATACGGCGACCGGTGCAGGTAGAGAGTTAAATGGCCCTGTATGTTAGTACAGCCAAGCAAATAAAGCACACCACTCTTCAGCACGACGGCCTCCGTGTTTCTGTATGCCACCACCACACGTACAGCGAGAAGTTGAGGGAGTTAAACCCCGGGAGAAGTACCGGCCCTGGAGAAGACGGATCTCCCCTGTGTCTCCCAACCACGGTTAGGGGACGAGAAACAGGAAAGGTTTAACACTGGCGACCACGAAGGGACCTTCACGTTGTTAAAAGACTGGTGAGCATCGAAAATAAAAGGAGAATAAAGGCAAAGCCGAGTGACTGTAATACAACTGTAATAGCGGAGGAGCTAAGCTAATACAACATGGCGGCCGCTCGCTACCCCTCCGATGTTTACGGACAAGAAACCAACTACTCAAACCCGTTCATGTCGTTCACCAATGTTGAGGACAACAGGCAAGGTGCAGTGGAAACTTATGAACGCAAGGCTGAGAGAAAATGCGAACATTATAACCCATTTCTATGTGATGAAAGCTGCGCTAACACACTTGCTAATGGAGAAGATCTGTTCGCGCCGTTCGACAGCCCCACTCGTTATGCGCCCACAAATCCCTTTTTCGGGGCCAACAGTCAAAGCCACGGCTCCGTGGAAAGGCCAGATATTAACATTGTTCCGTATCCCGCTCCTGTCATGCCATTAAAGGGGCATTATGAAGTCACAAACCCCTTTGCCACTGCTCATATGGGAAGTTTTGTACATAGCACACCAGCTACATCCAAACCTGAAGCCAGTACGCTTCCCATGCCCTATGACTGGATTAATCCAGACGTGACTGTTAAACATGGACATTTCCCAGTGCCCCGTCTCTCATCTCCAACACGTAAGAGCTGCTCTGTACCCCGCGCTGCGTCGGACAGTGATGAGGACTACAACCCCAAAGAGAGAGTCCCCACTCTACGTCCCGGCCAGTATGACGGCAGTACACCCTGGAGAGAGTTTCTGCACAGGTTCGAGAGCTGCGCAGAGGCAAATCACTGGTCGGCCAAGACAATGGCAATTCAGCTGAAATTCTGCCTCACCGGAGCTGCAGGTGCCATCGTCCACAGAAACCATCGTTCCTCCAGGTGGGACTACCGCCGCCTGCTGGAGGAACTCGAAACTGCTTACGGCCCTTCTTCAGATCATGCAGCGGCTGTAGCAGTGGAGCTGAGGCAAAGAGTGCGTAAATCTGGTGAGGCGCTTCATGTGTTCAGGGATGACATTTATGGGAAAGTAGCTGTAGCGTATGGTGATTGGTCAGAGAATGAGCAAGACGCTATAGCTGTGGAAGTTTTCACAAACGGCCTGGGCGATGCGGAGCTAGTCCAAAGACTGTTAGAAAAACGTCCAGCTACACTAGCCAAAGCTTACGAGATAGCCCATCGTCATGACACCACCAAGAGAGCTGCTTCCTATGTCACCAGCATCATGCAGCCGGGAGCCCGCAACCTCACTGAACGCAGGCCCCGGGCAGCTGTTGTCAGAGAAAGAGAAAACGATGAGACTGTAACTACCACTACACCTGCAGCTAGCCCATCACCCGATCGTTTTGTCCCACGCACATCTGGAAAAACACAAAAGCAGCACAAGAACTTTAAGAAGGGTGACATCCGCTGCCATAACTGTAATGGTTGGGGTCATAAACAGATCCAGTGCTCGTCCCCTAAAAGAAATAAGACTTTCACTCCGAGCACCGCCAAACAAAGGCTGCAGACCACTGTGCTCCACCTTAAGGGTCAAAATCGTGAAATGAACATTCACGTGCGCATATTTGAGCTGGAGTTGTGTGCAGTCCTGGACAGTGGAGCGCGGAGGAGCGTGCTGCCCCTTCATCAATACAACGCCATTCACCAAGACATGAGACCTCCGCTTCGCCCATCCATCGTAGAGACTCTGCTCGGGGTGGGACCAGGAGACGTGCCAGTTTTTGGTGAGGCCAAAGTACCTGTCAGCATTAACAACCGTCAAGTTGAAGTGGACTTCCTTGTAGCGGACATAGAGGGCAATGAAGTACTGCTTGGCCACCCTTTCCTCACTCAAGCTGAGGCCCGCCTTGATTTCGGTAAGCACCGCATAGTTCTGTTTGGAGAAGAAGTGCCCTACTTTCATCCAGAGACTGTTCCAAAGTCACACGCTGTGAGAGTAGCCAGAACTGTAGTGGTTGAACCGGGACAAGAGTACCTAGTCAAGGGCAACGTGCATTTTAGCAAAGAAGCTCAGGGGGACATGATGCTTAGCCCTACAAAAGGCTTTGTTGAAAAGCACAAAGTACTCATTGCCAGAGCCCTGGTCAACGCGCAGCCCACCAACATCGTCCCATTACGTCTCTTCAACCCGGGCAACAAAGCTGTCACCATTAAAGAAGGTGCCATTGCAGGCCTACTCCAACCAGCTGAAGCTCTGTCCTCGTCCAGTGTCCCCACAGCGGCAGACTTTCCAACCAGCTCCCCTGCGGTCCCAGGGCACCTCCAGGAGCTCTATGCCCAGAGCTCCACTGACTTTAATGATAATGAAAAACTTGAATTGTCTAACCTGTTGTGTGCCTATGAAAGTGTCTTTTCCAGGGGACCTGGTGATCTGGGCCGGACCAGTCTCGTGCAGCACGACATCATAACCCGGCCTGGACCTCCAGTAAAGCAGCATCCTCGTCGTATGGCTGGGGAAAAGCAGCAAAGCGCAGACCAGCAGATCTGTGAGGGCCTCCAGAGCGGCATCGCCAGCCGCAGCCACAGCAGTTGGGCCTCACCGATTGTAATGGTGCGTAAAAAGGATGGGACTTACCGCCTTTGTATAGACTATCGGGCACTCAACAGCCGCACCATCACTGACGCGTACCCGCTACCCCGAATCCAAGACACACTGGACACTCTCTCCACCGCCAAATGGTTCAGCACCCTGGATCTCGCTTCAGGTTATTGGCAAGTCGAGCTGACGCCAAGAGCCCGCCGTGCAGCCGCCTTTTGCACCCGTAACGGACTGTTTGAGTGGAACGTTATGCCGTTTGGTTTATGCAACGCGCCGGCGACGTTCCAACGCCTTATGGACCGCGTCCTCGCTGGCATGCAGTGGGAGATCTGCCTCGTCTACCTGGACGACATCATTGTGCTGGCCAAGGACGTGCCCGAGATGCTGCAGCGGCTGAGCCAAGTGTTCCAGAGACTTAAACAGGCAAACCTCAAACTAAAACCAGCTAAATGCTGCCTGTTCCGCCGCCAAGTTACCTATCTAGGTCACATTGTGTCCGAGCGCGGTGTGGCTACTGACCCCAATAAAGTCAACAAAGTTCAAGCTTGGCCCACTCCCGCATCAGTCCAAGAGGTCAGACGTTTCATTGGCCTCGCCTCCTACTATCGCAGGTTTGTGAAAGACTTTGCTTCCATCGCCGAACCGTTACACAACCTGACGAAGAAAAATGCACACTTCCAGTGGCACGCTGAACACCAAGCCGCCTTCGACACGCTTAAGCACCGCCTCACCACGGCCCCTGTCTTAGGCTATCCACTGGACCATGGTGAGATGATCCTGGACACCGATGCCAGCGACACAGGTATCGGCGCTGTCCTGTCTCAAATGCAGGGTGGCACAGAACGTGTGTTGGCATACGGCAGCCGCAAACTAGCCAAAGCTGAACAGAACTATTGCACTACGAGACGAGAGCTGCTAGCCATTGTCGATTTCACATCTCATTTTCGACAGTATCTACTTGGGCGGCCTTTCAAGGTTCGCACTGATCACAGCAGCCTGCGCTGGCTCACGCGAATGAAAGAGCCAGAGGGTCAATTAGCCCGGTGGCTTGAGAAGCTAGCAGAGTACGAGTTCGAAATCCTTCATCGCCCAGGTCGCTTACACACTAATGCTGACAGTCTCTCCCGCAGGCCCTGCCGCCAATCCTGTCCTTGTAATCTGGAGGACCCTTCCTTGCAGCCGAAACACACGAGTCACCAAGCAATTCAGTGTGATTTGGACTCTGACACCAGCTCCCTGTTGCCGAGTCCGGTGGGGGTAGAGACACGCCCTTCGAGTACAGCTGTGAGTCCGGTGGGGGTAAGCGCTGTCAATGTTACCAACACAGACAATTTAAAACAAACAGAGACTATCTATGTGACAAACACAAACGAAACCGTACTGTTCCCTGGTTGGACTATGGAGGAGTTGCGCCAGGCTCAAGCTGCTGATACGGACATTGCACAAATCAGAGCTTGGTTAGAGGCCAGCAGTGAGCGCCCCCCTTGGACCGCAGTCTCCCCATGCAGCCCAGCCACCAAAACGTACTGGAGTCAATGGAAAAGACTGTATTTCAGAGATGGAGTACTGGTCCGTCGCTTTTATTGTTTAGACGACACACAGTTCTATCCTCAAATTGTTCTCCCACGTAAAATGCAACCCGACGTTATGCGCCAAATGCATGAGGGGCCAGTAGGTGGACATTTTGGTATTGAAAGAACTGTGGCCAGACTTCAAACCAGATACTACTGGTACCACATGAGAGAAGATGTGGCCCTCTGGTGTCGGACTTGTACAAACTGTGCGTGCAGAGCCAGACCCCACAAGACTCCACAAGCGCCCATGGGAACTGTCAGAGTTGGAGCCCCCATGGAGCGCATTGCACTGGATATTATGGGCCCACTCAATGAGACAGAACGCAAGAACAGTTACATACTCGTGATTCAGGAGTATTTCACAAAATGGACTGAAGCTTTTCCAATTCCTGATGAAAAGGCTGTGACAGTGGCAACCGTTGTTGCAACAGAATGGGTGTGCCGCTTTGGAATGCCTCACTCTCTGCACAGCGACCAAGGACGCAATTTTGAATCAGAGGTATTCCAGGAAATGTGCTGTTTGTTTGGCATCGACAAAACCCACACTACACCATTCAGACCGCAGTCCGACGGCCAAGTTGAACGTTTCAACGCCACACTCCAAAAGATCCTGGCCTCCACGGCAGAACGCTGTCACTGGGATTGGGACTTGATGATCCCATATGCAATCATGGCCTACAGAGCGACCAAGCACAGCGCTACTGGTTTCACCCCCAACTTCATGATGTTCGGCCGTGAAATAAGTGAGCCAGTGGACCTTGTAGCTGGTTTGCCCCCGAACTCTGACCATGCACCTTCAGCCCCCGAGTATGTGCAACAAATGCGTGAGCGGCTGGAACTGGCTCACAACATCACCCGAGAAGCCCTCGGCAAGTCAGTCACATGTGCAAAAAGACAATACGACAAAAACGCTTGCCACACACAGTACAAAGTCGGTGACGCGGTGTGGTATCTTATCAAAGGAACACGTTATGTCAAAAACAAAGTCAAAAAGTTTCTCCCTGCCTACGAAGGACCTTACTTTGTTATGGGACATTTGGACGATCTAGTCTACCGGATCCAAAAGAGCCCCAGAGCTAAGGTCAAAGTTGTCCACCATGATCAACTCAAACGCTACCGCAGCCGTGAGCCCCTGGACAACACTTGGGTCCCGGACCAATCCCAGAACTGGACACCTTCTGAGATCCTTCCACCAGCTGTGGACGGGCACTCTGCAGACCAGGAGGACCTCGGCCTGCACAGCCTCTACTCTACTGCCTCAAGTGACGGCTCAAGCGACTTCCGGCCGTCCACTCCACCTGCTGCTGAATCGACCATGATCGGGGCTCCTCCATCCACTCCTTCCCATGTGATACTTGACCATGGTGGGGGTGCGGTGGGAGAGCCACACCACCAGTCTCCGCACGAACCTCGGCCCCAACGTCAGCGCCGAGGACCGATCCGGTATGGGGACTGGGTTACTGAGTGACTCATGTATGACAGTTCATATTTGCACTAGAGAGTTTGCGGTTTACATTTTTGGACTCTAGTGTACTTGTTCAATACTTTTGCTACAAAAAGCACATTTTTCTTTACATTTATAAAAAAAAAAAAAAAAAAAGAGGAAAAGCTGAAGAGACAATGCTTTTACATTGCACTTTATTGCATTTGGATGTATGTTATGATTACGGTTAGTCAGACAGTATTACCCCCGGTCGCCAAAGAATAGAACTTATATTGTGATGTTCTCCTATGTTTACTCCTGTGTTCACTGTTAAACGAGCTTTAAAACTGCATCACTTTAGACACTTGTCAAATTAGTATAACCTACCTACTCATTTGAACTCACATAATATTTGTTACACAGCTATCTCTTCACATTTTTAGGCCTACAGATATAGAGATTGTGTACTAAGTTTTGTATGGAATGGAATTCGTGTTAATTGCCAGTCCATGGTGGGGGTAGTGTTGTGCGATGTGTCTTTTATATGTGCTTAGTTTAGGATAGCTCAGTGTGTGTGAACACGAGTGAGTGAGTGAGTGAGTGAGTGCGCGTGTCCGAGGCGCGCCCCGCCCACGAATGAGACCCGCAAAGCGGACGGGTGTGTTGCAGTCTGATGAGTATGAGAGTATGACCGGAGGGAAAGATACGGCGACCGGTGCAGGTAGAGAGTTAAATGGCCCTGTATGTTAGTACAGCCAAGCAAATAAAGCACACCACTCTTCAGCACGACGGCCTCCGTGTTTCTGTATGCCACCACCACACGTACAGCGAGAAGTTGAGGGAGTTAAACCCCGGGAGAAGTACCGGCCCTGGAGAAGACGGATCTCCCCTGTGTCTCCCAACCACGGTTAGGGGACGAGAAACAGGAAAGGTTTAACAAAATAGAGACACAGATGAGACAAAAACGAAGAGGAAAATCCAACAAAAGAAAGACACAAATGTGAGAGAAAAAAATAGACGAAAAAGCCACAAAATAGAAACAGAAAAGTGACAAAAATGTGCAACAAAAACCAATGAAAAAAAAGAAGAAGAACCTCACAGTGATGGTCAGGATGCTCTCTATAGTCCCTCTGTAGAAGAACCACACAGTGATGGTCAGGATGCTCTCTATAGTCCCTCTGTAGAAGAGCCACACAGTGATGGAGCTGGTCAGGACGCTCTCTATAGTCCCTCTGTAGAAGAACCTCACAGTGATGGAGCTGGTCAGGATGCTCTCTATAGTCCCTCTGTAGAAGAGCCACACAGTGATGGAGCTGGTCAGGATGCTCTCTATAGTCCCTCTGTAGAAGAACCACACAGTGATGGTCAGGATGCTCTCTAAAGTCCCTCTGTAGAACATAACAGAGGCTGGGACTCTGGCTCTTCTAAACTTGTGGAGAAAGTAGAGACGCTGATTACTTAAATTCTACATAAAACACCCAGCCATGTTTACACAAATATAACTGAAGCAGAACAAAAATAAAGTTATTTATAAAATATTTTTCCTTGTTGAAAAAGTTATTAACGTTGAAATTGTATTTGTATCGCAAATGTTTTTTCTTCTGCCTCGTAAACCCGTGTTTGTTCTACAGAGTCCGCTTGCATTATCTTAAGGGGAGCTGCTGTGAATATCTGAGCGGGAGGCAGGTCAGAAAAGGAAGACGTCTGTAGGTTTTATGATTCTTTTAGGCCTGGCACCAAGGTCATGACCACCTAGATACTCTGGATTGGTTGACCCATGGTGCTGGGGAGGAGGTGTAACGCTGGGCTCAACCTGATTCACAGGAGCAGATGGCACAGGCGGAGGTTGGGGCAATGCAGAGTGGCCTTCTACTGCAGCACAGGGCAAGGTTACCTCCAGTCCACCCTGAGCTCCATCCACCAGCCCGGAGCTCTCGGCTGGGGCCGGGGCATCAGTAATCTGGCTCGAAGGACCAATTGTTTTACTTGTTGATCCTCAATCCCCATGTGCATCCTGGTCTGTTGGGATAATTCCTGAAACATTCCCAGGATCTGATGGAAAGGTTTGCAGTGACGGAAAGGAATACCTGCGCCCGGTTTCAAGGCTGATCCCATTACCGCAAATAACTGAAGATGACGATACATGAACGTATTTGTTGCACAAATCCGGTGGCAGCTGTCAGAAACTACACAAGAAACGATTCAGTGAACTGTAGTACCCGTTTTCCCCACAAGATGGTGGCACCTGCGACCACCGTGCCACACCCCGTCCACAGTGTGGCTTGAACTGCACACCAGGCGTTTCTGAGCCTCTGGCCTATGTTCTGTTCTCCTCCTTTTGTTTGTTGCCCATGCGTCCTTTATTTTCCTCAAATGTGAGTAATACTTTCTTCGATGTTTTGCAAAGTTATGTTTGTGCATACAACAGAACCATGGCAGATAAACTTAAACTTCGAGGAATAAATCAACTTAAACTATGGTAACCGCCCCCGGGTGGTTTGTGGTTCCAGTATGAACTTTTAATACCCCGTTATTTCAGGAAATCAAAGGATGCATGGGCAACAAACAAAAGGAGGAGAACAGAACATAGGAGGCTCAGAAAGGCCTGTGTGCAGTTCAAGCCACACTGTGGACGGGGTGTGGCACGGTGGTCGCAGGTGCCACCATCTTGTGGGGAAAACGGGTACTACAGTTCACTGAATTGTTTCTTGTGTTGTTTCTGACAAATACATTGTGAGGCAACTAAACCTGAGGGTGCAGGCATTTTAAAATGCAATGCACCTTTTGCATCCCTGTAGATCCGTGCCTGCATATCCTGATTGGATATGGTCACGAGCAAGTAAAGGAGGAAAGAAAGAAATTTGATCCATTTTCATCTGATTTATTACAATCTCTTCTCTTTAATTTTAGGTGACCAGATATTAAGAGACAACAGTTCAGTCCTTCAATTCAAGAAAGAAGAACCAGAGGAAGTGGAAATTAAAGCAGAGCCGCAAGAGTTCTTCCTGATACCTGTGTCTGTGAAGAGTGAAGAGGAGCCAGAGTCTTCTCTCCTTCATCAAACAGTGAAAGAGGAGACCAGAGAGGACGCTGGTGGAGCAGGTTCAGACAAACATCCAGAGAGTGAAGATCATGGAGAGAGTTCTTCTGACACTGACGACTCTGCAGACTGGACTCCTTCAGCTGAAAGGCCCACTCCACAAACTCACACTCAGGTCAACAAACAGCTGCAAGGACCAGCTCACAGGACTCATGTTAGTGGAGCCAAGCACCACACATGTTCCCACTGTGGAAAGGGATTTAGATCCATCTCCAAATTAAGAATTCATGAACGGATTCACACAGGAGAGAAACCACACAAATGTTCAGTGTGTGGAAAAGGTTTTACACAAAAACAAAATCTAGACCGACATATGAATACTCACACTGAAGAAAAACCATTCCAGTGTTCCGTCTGTGAAAAAGGTTTTGCAAAATGTCTTGATCTAAAAATACACATGAGAAGTCACACAGGGGAGAGACCGTACAGATGTCCAATTTGTTCAAAGGGTTTTACTGACAACGGGAGCTTAAACACACACATAAGAGTTCACACTGGAGAGAAACTATTCCAGTGTTCAGTCTGTCAGAAATGTTTTAGACAAAAACAAAATCTAAATGTGCACATGAGGACTCATACAGGCGAGAAACCATTCAAATGTTCAGTCTGTGGAAAATGTTTTATAAAAAAGCAAAATCTTGACCGACACATGATAAGTCACACGGGAGAGAAACCGTTCACGTGTCCAGTCTGTGAAAAAGGGTTCACAAAAAAAGATGATCTAAAAATACACACGAGGAGTCATACAGGGGAGAAGCCATACACGTGTCCAATTTGTTCAAAGGGTTTTACTGTAAAGGGGAATTTAAACAAACACAATGTAAGACTTCACTCTGGAGAGAAACCATTCAAATGTTCAGTCTGTGAAAAATGTTTTATGCAAAAGCCAAATTTAAACGTGCACATGAGGACTCACACAGGGGAGAAACCATTCAAATGTTCAGTCTGTCCAAAGAGTTTTATTGAAAAGGGGAATTTAAACATGCACATGAGGGTTCACACTGGAGAGAAACCATTCAAATGTTCAGTCTGTGATAAATGTTTCACAAAAAAACATGATGTGAAACGACACATGAGGGTGCACGCAGGAGACGCGTAATTCAACTGTAGGTCTTTTCATTTATTTATGTAAAGGAATGTGGGGAGATACCCACACTGTCCATCGTTTCTCCCCTTTAGTTTGAGCTGGACGTTGTAACGGCAACACTTGATCGTATTTTTATTGTTGTCTGCCAGGATTAAACGGAGACAGTCTCCAAAGGTTTCCGCAGTGTCCCGTGGCTCCTTAATGCACCACAAACTGCACAGATGACACAATGCAGACGTTCACTGGTCACACTCCCTGCTGGATATCTAATATGAAAAGAGTCATGCATGCAGTGTTTTTAACCTCATAACTGAACTAAGAAGTACAGACAGTTGAAAGTTTGGGGTTTGTTTGCCGTGGGTGTCTTTCTGTATTTGGTTTCGGCATTCATTCTGTACTCCATCACCACTTTATTTGTCTATGCTTTAGAGGAACCGGCCACTGTTCTTCCATACTGAGATGTTCTTACCGGAGCTTAGACCAGTTGATGCGCACCAGTCTGGCCTTGGTGCCCGTGGGAGAGCGTGGTCGCTTCCATCTTCACCCCCGTTTGGAGCCATAGGAATATACTGGGAGAGGCCAAATGCTAACAACATCTTTGGTCTCTTTGCGTGACAGAGCACACGCACAAAGACCAGACAGGTACGCATCAACTCGTCTAAGCTCAGGTAAGAACAGATCTCAGTGTAGAAAAAACGGTGACCTGTTCCTTTAAGCATAGAAAAATATTATTATTTATAAAGCATTTGTATACATTTCATGGAGGATAGATTTCTTGCATGTTTTGTGTAAGTGCAAGAGTGAAATGTGCCTATAATCCTCATGTCCCAGGGAAGAACCGGGATGCTACAAATATGTTAGGAAAATTGGCTCAACCAGCATTTTAATGTTTCATTTTTATAAAAAATAAATAATCAGGTGGGGGCCTTTAAACTTCGAATGATTTTGGCCAAATAAAAAGTAGATTAAAGAGTCGAGATTGTGTTATAGCAACCCCTGAGCACTAGAGGGCAGTGTGAGCCTGTATGAGCAGAGAGAAAAAGTCACAAAACATAAACAAACATGGCGGCCGTGTGGCGTTAGCTCGTTAGCTCCGAACAGAGCCGACTCTCATTGTCTCAAAGCTTCGCCTTAAAGCGGACGGAGCCTCTGAAACATGACCCAGGTGAAGCTGGAGCTGTGGGAGCCCGCGGAGGTGAAACAAGGTACTATAGGCATCCATGTACTCATTTAAAACAAGAATATCCCATTCACACCTAGCCTCTGAGTCAGTTAGCCTCAATCATAAGTTTGAACAGGAATTCTAAGAAGTTCTTCTGTTTTCAAAATATATCCTATAGTTGTTGTCAACAATCTCCTATTCTTTAACTGACTTGCCAGAAAATAGCAGGCGCTATGATATATTGTTAAAAAAAATATTCTCGTCTCTGTAATCATAATAAAAAAGGGGCAAATAATGTTTGAAGTGCATATGACATGATGTAATGTTTTTGTTTTTTTGGGGTGGGCGCTCATAAGCCTTTTGCTTCGGCCCACTCCTTTTGAGCAGACCAACTGCTCAAATAAACAAATAAACTAAACTAAAATATGAATTATTTATAAGGGTTTAAAGATTCATCTAAAATAGATTAAAAAATCAGCTGCTTAAAATGTGAATTGATGTATAAAATAAAAGAATCGTTACAGTCTGATACAAGGACAAACATGCCTGATGCTCCCGCGAGCGCGAGGCGTCTGGAGCGACTCATGTCTCTAAGTGACTTCCTGTCAGTGTCCAAAAAGGAAGTGAACTTTACATCTAAAAAAATGTGTCATATGCCTATATATGTCTAAATTCTACATTAAACACCCATCCATGTTTAAACAAATGTAACTGAAGCAGAACAAAAATAAAGTTATTATTTTTATTAGAAAATAGATTCTTTTTTATTATTATTTTTCTTTTTTTATTATTGACAAAAAATATAGCCAGGGGTACACAAGACAAAATACAATACAAACACAAATAACAGAACAAGAAACTACATAACAGTTATACAGCATTTTGTTACATTTTATATAAATGCATTTTCCAATCTTAACACCTCAAACCAGAGTCAAGGGGCATTTGGTTTACCAACCTCGAACATATGGCTTTGTACACACACACACACACACACACAACCACACACACACACACACACGTACACGCACACACACACACACGTTAAACTTATCGCAGACATGTTTAGCTTTGATCGCCTTAAGATTTTCTATAAAATAGATTCTTTATTGAAAAAGTTATTGACGTTTGTTGAAACTGTATTTGTATCACAAATGGTTTTCTTCTGCAGAACAATCTGTTCGAACATCGTTAACACTGAGGGTGCAGCCATTTTAAATCATGGTTGCAATTAAAGGTGGGAGATTATATCGTTTAGACGATAATATCGAAATTGTTGTCTGGACGATATGCAAAATTAGGATATCGGATATTTATTTTATTATTTTTTTTACCACTGTTTTTTTGGACGTTGCCGCATTGTCCTTGTGGGTTACCGTAGCGCAGTGCGAGCCGCCCCCTCCCCTCAAAAGAACAACATGGCCGCGTGGAGCGATTACAGAGATTAAGAATCTAATGATATGAATGTAGTTTGTCTCTTGAGTCGCTCATATTTGCGAGGAAAGGGCTCAGGACAAGTTGAGGGAGAAACAGGGAAATCCTTTGAAAACTACGAACACGTCCCAAACACGTGAATCCTCACAGGTCGATCCTCAGTCTGCGGACAATAAAACACAAGTAAACTGTCCAGAGGCCGGAGAACTTACAGGAGAACTTCACTGGGATGGAGATGAAGGTGCAATATTAGTTTATCTTATCTTCTGTGTTCTTCCAGATGAAGGTAGAGATTTAGACGAACAAATAGAATAAAAAAGCTTTAAATGAATTTGCCCTATTGTCTAAAGGCTTGATTTTGAAGTATTTTTTCCGGTGTAAATATACATAGTTTTTTTTCATACTGTGACATACATTTTTGTTCATGTCGCGCCGCCCTAATGTTTAAATCAATAATGTGTCATATCTTTATACTAGTAATTCTACACAATGATAGGTCAGATACAGCAAGTCAAAAGACCAACTGGACCTTCTTTGCCAGTTTGCACACACAAGGATTGCAAAAATATCGTCTGAATATCGAGATATTTAAAAAAAATATTGAGATGTTCATTTTTGTCAATATCTCCCACCCCTAGTTGCAATGCACCCTTTTTCACCTGATTTATTACAATTTGGCCCAGATACTACTCGGACCCCTCCAGTGTTCACTTTCCCTAACCTATGTGTTCCTATTTTACCGATAACAATATTCAGTACTTATTACCACAGACCTGGGTTAAGTCATGAACCAGTACCCGCTTAAAAACTCCCACATTTAGATAAGACCTCAAAATGTCTTTTTGTGATTTTTTATTTTTGATGGATCTTGTTGACAGAAAGGAAACCCTAACTAGTTACCAAACTGTAAGACACTGACTGTCCGGGAAGAGTCCGCTCTTTTCCACAGAGGTGTGAGAGATGCGTCAACTCTTTTTGTTATCTTAAGTTTAGCACAAATGTCGCATAAACGAGGGCAGTCTGACACTATGAAGGCTTGATCAGAAAGATAGGACAGCGTATC
This sequence comes from Proterorhinus semilunaris, assembly GCA_021464625.1. Lineage (NCBI taxonomy): Eukaryota > Metazoa > Chordata > Actinopteri > Gobiiformes > Gobiidae > Proterorhinus > Proterorhinus semilunaris. The sequence continues at coordinate 21,852,592 of CM038355.1, read as the reverse complement.
AAACAATGACAGCGTTTACACCAGCCCAAGCTCAGTGTCAGCAATTGCATCGAGGACACACTCAATATTTCGTAACATCCTGTGCTCAGCGGTCGACACGATTCCGAGAAACCTGTGGTTTCAGGTTTCGTTTTCTATGTTTTGAACATATCACTGCGTTGCTATGGCAGCCAGATCCTGTCACTGGGCAGAACACAAGGTCACAGGGCGGCTCTTCTAGTTACAGCATATTATTGCTAGGGAGATTTCGCACATGTCCAGGTTCCTTAACACTTCTATAATCATTTTAGGTGACCAGATATTAAGAGACAACAGTTCAGTCCTGGACTTCAGCAAAGAAGAACCAGAGGAAGTGGAAATGAAAGCAGAGCCGCAAGAGTTCTTCCTGATACCTGTGTGTGTGAAGAGTGAAGAGGAGCAGCCAGAGTCTTCTCTCCTTCATCAAACGGTGAAAGAGGAGACCAGAGAGGACGCTGGTGGAGCAGGTTCAGACAAACATCCAGAGAGTGAAGAACATGGAGAGAGTTCTTCTGACACTGACGACTCTGCAGACTGGACTCCTTCAGCTGAAAGGCCCACTCCACAAACTCACACTGAGGTCAATAAACAGCTGCAGGGACCAGCTCACTGGACTCCTGTTAGTGGAGATGGAAGTGACACTGGTGCCAAGCTCTGCACATGTTCCCACTGTGGAAAGGGATTTGGATCCATCTCCAAATTAAGAATTCATGAACGGACTCACACAGGAGAGAAACCTTACAGATGTGCAGTCTGTGAAAAAGGTTTTACACAAAAACAAAATCTAGACCGACATATGAATACTCACACTGGAGAGAAACTATTCAATTGTTCCGTCTGTGAAAAAGGTTTTACAAAAGATCTTGATCTAAAAATACACACGAGAAGTCACACAGGGGAGAGACCGTACAGATGTCCAATTTGTTCAAAGTGTTTTACTGACGAGGGGAATTTAAACAAACACATACGAGTCCACACTGGAGGGAAACCATTCCAATGTTCCCACTGTGGAAAGGGATTTGCAACGATCTCCAAATTAACAGCTCACGAACGGACTCACACAGGAGAGAAACCATTCAAATGTTTACTCTGTGAAAAATGTTTTACACAAAATCGTGATCTGAAATTACACACGAGGACTCACACAGGAGAGAAACCACACGCTTGTTCAGTTTGTGATAAAAGTTTTACACAAAAGCAAAATCTAGATCGACACATGAGAACTCATACAGGGGAGAAACTGTACAGATGTTTGATCTGTGAAAAAGGTTTTACACTGGTACATAATCTAAAAGTGCACACGAGGGCTCACACTGGGGAGAAACCATTCAAATGTTTAGTCTGCGAAAAATGTTTTGTACAGAAACCCAAACTAAGCCGACACATGAAAACTCACACCAGAGAGAAACCTTTCAAATGCTCAGTTTAAGCACCATCTAACTCTTCAAAGGAAACCCATCCAGAAGAGAAAGCATTCGAATGTTTCATTTGTGTACTGAAATAACACAGTGACCTTTCACCCACCACTGGGAGATGCGCTTTCCACCTTCACCTGGGCTTCCACCCGGTAACTAGAATAATAAAGATCTGTTACTCACCAAGAATTTGAGTATTGTGGTGTTTATTAAAATAAAGGTTTAAATCAGTGCTTAATTTGATCCCCCGTTTGGGGGAACACATTCCTTTTGAAACATGGCCCAGGTGAAGCTGGAGGAGGAGCTGTGGGAGAGGTGATGCAAGGTACTGTGCATTTTACTATAATTATTTTAGCTGCACAATTGTTGACAAATCGAAATGTCTTGGCATTAATGTACTAAATTGAAAACAATATTACCCTATTTGTAACTTGCCTCTGAGTCTGTAATCAGAGGCAAGTTACACGTTTCTAAAAAGTTCTATCTTGAAAATATTTGAGCATGCTAACGATTAGCCTAACTAGCTAGGCGTAGCTGTAGTTTGCTCGTTTGCTTTACTGTTGGACTCCCTCTACAATGTGATATAATGCTTTATTGCTAAGTTTTTGTACTTTTTTGTAAGTTGCTCTCTACATCTGACAAAGGCCTACAGAGGCTAATTCTATGTTATACAGTTGCACTTTGTTAATATGCACTGTCCTGTAAGAATAATTTATAATAAACAAAATAAGAGACCAACAGGCCCGTTTGGAACCGTTTGGAACCATGAGGCCGTCCTCCCGTGGACCCACCACCTGCAGGAGGAGCCATAGGGGCATGGTGCTATGTGACTTGGGCAGCTCCAACAGCTGCCCCCACGACCCGGCAACGGACAAGTGGGAGAAAATGGATGGATGGATGGAAAATAAGAAAACGCAGTCCCTGGACAGGTTGATGTTATACTTAGATGGACGTGGTCATCAGCATTAAATGAAAGAAAATTGGTCTTAAGTTCTAACTTTTTCACTTGACTCAATCTTTTCTATGATCATTATAGGCGTCCCGATTTTTGAAGACAGCAGTTCAATCCTTCACTTCAAGAAAGAAGAACCAGAGGAAGTGGACATCAAAGCAGAGCCGCAAGAGATCCAACTGATAACTGTGTGTGTGAAGAGTGAAGAGGAAGAACCAGAGTCTTTTCTTCTACATCAAACGGTGAAAGAGGAGACCAGAGAGGACGCTGATGGAGCAGGTTCAGACAAACATCCAGAGAGTGAAGAACATGGAGAGAGTTCTTCTGACACTGACGACTCTGCAGACTGGACTCCTTCAGCTGAAAGGCCCACTCCACAAACTCACGAACGGACTCACACAGGAGAAAAAACATTCAAGTGCTCAGTCTGTGAAAGAAGTTTAATATAAAAACATCTGAAAGTACAAATGAGGGCTCACACTGGGGACTAAGTGTTCAAATGTCCAGTCTGTGCAAAGCGTTTTACCATGATTTAAGTGAAACGTGGACCGAATGGGTCATATCAATCAGGAAGTGTCAATTCATTCAATGATCCATTCACATCTAACTTACTGTTTGTCTAGTCACATTCTAATGTCACAACTCTCAAACCCATCAGACCCTGTACAAACGCACCATAAAAACACTCTCATATCATCACTGTCCACTATTACAAAAGCATCATTTACTCAGTTGGGAAAACGTGGTCAAATACTCTCATCTCTGCCTCATCTATAAAATCATAAAGGGTTTGTCATCACCTCCACTCAGACGGTTCATTCACACCAGAACAACAGAACTCAGGAGAACCAGGGCAGCAGCGAGAGGCGACGGCATCGTCCCTCTGAGAAAAAGCCTCTTTGGTCAAACCACCCCCCCCCCCCCCCCCCCCCTACAACGATTAGAAATATCAACACGAGAGGGGGTCACCTCTCGCTGTCGGACTTGTTTCTGTTGTTGAGTCATCCAGGACCCGGAGGCGTGTGGGTCGGATCACAGCTGACCCTTCTCACCCTGGACACGGACTATTCACCCCCCTCCCCTCAGGCAGGAGGCTACGGTCTATCCAGACCCAGACCTCCCGCCACTTGAACAGTTTTTTCCCTCCGCCATCAGACTCATGAACAAAAACAAGTCTCTGTAGCTCAGTCACAGACTCATGGATGTATCTGCACTTGCAGTGTGTCCACACTTAGACCCGCTGCTATCACTTTATAACACTTAATATCACTTTATATGCTACACATCTGTAAATACAATCCCGCTGTTGTTCATTGTCAAATTGTTGTCTTACCATATGTCACTTTATTTTATCTTATTTATTTAATATTTTTTATGCCCCTATAGCCTCATAGTTTAACGTTCTTAGCTTATTTTTTATCTTAATTCTGTGCTATATGTTCTATGTCGCACGTTTGCACCGAGACAAATTCCTAGTTTGTAAACCTTGTTCACAAACCTTGGCAATAAACCTATTCTGAGTCTGATGTTGCAATGTCTGCCATGTTTGTGTTATTGAGAGTGCTATTTTTTATATATTTTACTGTGTTGCATTTTATAAGATTGTGTTTAAACAAACACACCTTTATTGTCCCCGCAGGGAAAGTTATTTACAGAAATGTATATTAATATAATAAATTAAATAAAGTTAAAGTCACTCTTCACACACAGCAGAGTCACTGAGAGAGGAAGATCCGGTGTATTTCAAAATAAAATCTGTCCGCTTACTACTAATTTGGTCTCGTTTACCGCCTGTAAACGCGTGTAACGTCGTAAATGTAAACATGTCTCCATTACCAGTGACACGGGGGCATTAGTGTGTTTAAAGCATCCACTTCACTGGGGAGAGTCGTCGTTCTGGCAGATACGGCTTTAGTTGACAAAAAATACCTATATATGGAGCTATTTATGAGGTGAACTCGCACCAAGAGGGAAACTCACGTGCGCTTCTGTTCTCGCGAGGGCCGTTTCTGTGGCTGCGCAGCTTCTGGCGCCGGAACTGGTTCATTTACTTCAATGAGCTGGCACAGTGTCAGCCGGACTCACTGTGGGTGGTAGTTTGGGGCAAACCCGGACCGGATCAGGACCGAACCCGGACCGAACCGTAGTTAATGTGGGGTGACGGAAATGGGCCACTCCCGGAGTTCCCCAAAATGGCTCCACGAGGCTGTGTTCCTCAAAGGGAGTTTGTCACAGCGGGTCTGACTGAAAGGGGCGCCGTGGTAAGCGACCTTTTTCATAACCACAGTTCTGTGAATGTTCAGGGCTTGAAGATCATCATATTCAGATTAAATAGAAGAAGAATCTTTGATAACAAATACTAGTCAGCTGCAGTTTCCGTTTATTTGCAATCACTGGTTCTGTGAATCAAGGACCGGAAGTCAGATATAAGGGTGCCAGTCGGAATGTCCCGCTCGTGTGGTTTTAATGCCCCGCAATTTAACAGCGGTTTTATCGGAGACTTTTACGTTAAAGATGCCGTAAGATGGGGCTCCATATATTAATGACAGTTGGTTCTTCGCGCGGGCGGGATCATGTGATACAGACACTCATTTTGCACTTTTTACGTTTATCTCAAAATGTTGATAAACCGCATAAATGTGACGCAAAAACGCTCTCATGTAAAGCGCTTTGTGACCATGTCTGTGAAAGGCGCTATATAAATAAAGTTCTTCTTCTTCTTTATTATTATTATTAATTAATATATGGAGCCCTGTCTTACGGCATCTTTTAACGTAAAAGTCTCCGATAAAACAGCTGTTTAATTGCCGGGACATTGAGACTAGGGGTGGAGCAGTGGGGGCTTTGAGGCAACGGTACATTCCGACTGTCAAGTTATTTGTCGGTCTAACTTGAAAAACCCAGAAGGTCCAGAGGACGCTTGGATCAACTCGGCTTCACAACTTTTATTGCAGCAGCAGCAGCAGCAGGTTGAAAACCTTAACATACAGAAAACATATCTTAAGAGTTGTTTTAACATGCAGTTTTTAGCTTTAAGTTATTCCAATGTAAATATTTTAACTGTTGATTCAGATTTTAAATGTAACTTTTTCAACAATTTGATATTTTACCATTTTAGATACTTATGAACTAGACAACTTATTTCTAGTTTTAACACTAAAATAGGACTAGAACTCACGATGGCATCTCTGTTCTCCTGTACATGGACTCAATGCACCAGAAACATTTGGCTCAACTCCTGTCCTAGCGCCATCTAGTGTACAAACTAAAGACTTACAACCATAACAAAAGCAAAACAGAGAAAATAACATAGGAGGAGGAAAATAAAGTTTTAACCAAACACAGACTATGATTCAGATATAGCATAGGCCTGAGGGGAAGTCGCCTATAGTTTATGAAATGATGAGTGAGGGAAGTGTTCTTTAAACCAGAACCAAATGAAGAGAGTGATGCAGTGCTGTCAAATTGTGGGATAGGTTGCCACTGGTGGGGGTGGGGGACCCATGTCTTTCAACTGCCTTGGCCGTGGGTTAACGAAAGTGTCTTTCTGCATTTGGTTTGGACATTTCATTTGTACTGCATAAACCACTGTATGTTCTATACTTAGAATTTAATCAGATATTTGCCAAATAAAAACACAGAGTGTGTTCTTGTGTTATAGAAACCCATGAGCGCAAGAGGGAAGTGTCAGCGTGGACGAGCAGAGAGAAGAAGACGAAAAGCATAAACAAACATGGCTGCCGTGCGGCGTTGGCTCCGAACAGAACCGACGCTCAGAGGGCCGAGCCTCTGAAACATGGCCCAGGTGAAGCTGGAGGAGGAGCGAGGTACTGTGCATTTGGACATTATAATTCTGTCGACAAATCCAAATATAGGCATATTTGAACATGCTAACGGTTAGCCTAGCAAGATGTAGCTCCGCCCCTCGGCTGAGACCATAAATATTGATTGATTGGATTTATTTGAGTGATTATTTACATTAACATTGTTGCAGTGCAGAAAATAAATAAAGTAACAAAAACTCAAAAGGAGTCGGCCGAAGCAAGAAAGCTTATAAGCGCCGACCCCCATATTAAAAATGAATTTACATTCCGGATACAGTGATACAACATCTCGTGTTTACATACAATATAACACTTTACACTTTACGTTGCAAACTGAATTACACAATTACAATTGTCCGCATTAACTTTACGTACAGCAGCATGGCTAAAGAAAAGCATTCATGTTTTACAAGAAGAAAATCACATGATATTTACAAGACTTCCAAAGTAAGAAGACATGAAGATCTAAATGTATGAAGTTTACCAATATATATATATATACATACATTTTTTTTTATTATTATTTTTTTTACAATTTGTACTTTTTCTTTTAATCTTTGATAGAATCTTTGATAGTTGAGGATGTTTAGAGATCGGTCTATAATTTGTGAACTGATGATTATCCCGACTTTTATCAATTGGAACGACCTTGGCATCTTCCTGAGGTCGGGGAATTCACCAGTTAAAAAGGAGATGCATATATGTGTTAAAGGCATAGATGTGTTATGTATTACTTTTTTGATCATGTCAAAGTCGTTCCAATCAGTAGATTTTTTTTATTCTTGAAAGCTTGAACTATTTTAATTATTTCATTTTCATTCATATTTTTATGTTGAGAGACGTCACTGTTTGTTATGGCTATTTCTGATGCCAGGTGAGGCCCAGTATTGACAAAATAGTCATTGAACGCATTAACTACACCCTTCCCTTCTGTCATTTTCTCATCATTATTAATCATGTAGTCTGGGAAACTTAAAGCCTTTGAGTCTTTAGACATTGCATGATTTAAGATTTTCCATAGTCCTTTCATATTGCTTTTATTCATCTCAATCATATTTCTATAGTAATTTCTTTCACAATTGTTTTATTATACTTGTTAGTTTGTTCTTATATTTTTTATATTTAGTTTCTCCAAGCAGTGATTGGCTGTGGCTGTGTGGGTGCTGTCCTGTTGGTGCTCAGGTGGAGGTGTGGTGTGGGTTTCCACACTTGTCCATCTGTACCCAGCCTTATGTATCTATTTATTTTATTCTGTGTGTGGGTTGGTGTGTGAGGGTGTGTGTGCGTAGACAGTGGGGTAAAAGTTTGAGTGTGTAACGTTTGTATATATTCGGAGGGATGGGAGGGTGTGCCAGGCGTATTGTTTTACATGTTGTAATCTGTAAAGCACTTTGTGATACCTTTCAGTATGAAAAGCACTTCATAAATAAAGTTTAATTGATTGATTAAAGGAGGAAAGAAAGTTCAAACTCTTTGACCTGATTCAGTGTAATCTTTTCTCTTATCATTTCAGGTGACCAGATTTTCCAAGACAACAGTTCAGTCGTTCACTTCAAGAAAGAAGAACCAGAGGAAGTGGAAATCAAAGCAGAGCCGCAAGAGTTCCCACTGATAACTGTGTCTGTGAAGAGTGAAGAGGAAGAACCAGAGTCTTTTCTTCTGCATCAAACAGTGAAAGAGGAGACCAGAGAGGACGCTGATGGAGCAGGTTCAGACAAACATCCAGAGAGGGAAGAACATGGAGAGAGTTCTTCTGACACTGACGACTCTGCAGACTGGACTCCTTCAGCTGAAAGGCCCACTCCACAAACTCACACTCAGGTCAACAAACAGCTGCAAGGACCAGCTCACAGGACTCATGTTAGTGCAGATGGAAGTGACACTGTAGCCAAGAGCCACACATGTTCACACTGTGGAAAGGGATTTGTATTCATCTCCAAATTAAAAATTCATGAACGGACTCACACAGGAGAGAAACCACACAAATGTTCACTGTGTGGAAAGTGTTGTACAAATAAACATAATCTAAAAGTACACATGAGGACTCACACTGGGGAGAAACCATTCACATGTTTAGTCTGCGAAAAACGTTTCGTACAGAAATCCCAACTAAACCAACACACAAGTACTCATACAGGAGAGAAACCATTCAAATGCTCAGTCTGTGAAAAACGTTTTATACAAAAAGAACATCTAGTTCGACACACGAGGACTCACACAGGAGAGAAACCATTCGAGTGTTCTGTCTGTGAAAAACGTTTTATACTAAAACAACAACTAAATCGACACACGAGGACTCACACCGGAAAGAAACCATTCAAATGCTCACTGTGTGAAAAGATTTCTACAAATAAACATGATCTAAAAACGCACATGAGGACTCACACCGGGGAGAAACCATTCAAATGTTTAGTCTGCGAAAAATATTTTGCACAGAAACACAATCTAACCCGACACATGACAACTCATACAGGAGAGAAACCATTCCAATGTTCAGTCTGTGAAAAACGTTTTATACAAAAAGGACATCTAATTCGACACATGAGGAGTCACACAGGAGAGAAACCATTCCAATGTTCAGTCTGTGGAAGAAGTTTTATACTAAAACAACAACTAAATCGACACATTAGAACTCACACAGGAGAGAAACCATTCAGCTGTTCAGTCTGTGAAAAACGTTTTATACAAAAACAACATCTAATTCGACACATGAGGACTCACACTGGGGAGTAAGTGTTCAGAGGTCCCCTACGTGCAAAGCGTTTTATCTTGATTAGCAGTTTATACAAACGCTGTAAGTCGTGCACAGGAGAAAGATGATTCAAGAAGTTGCATTCTACACCAACTACAACGAATTCGCCTACAGTTTATGAAATAAGAGAAGTGTTCTTTAAACCAGGACCAAATGAAGAGAATGATGACAGCACAGTGGTGCCAAATTGTGGGATAGGGCCCAAAAATATTGTCTATGAAACTAATATTATGCTGTGGAAAACATTTGTCACTGGAAGGGTCGGGGGTAAGGGGGACTCGTGTGAAAAGTTCTTGTCCCGGGTCAACTGGCCGTGGGTTAAAGAAAGTGTCTTTCTGCATTTGTTTTGGACATTCATTTTGTACTGCATAAAGCACTGTATTTTTCTACGCTTAGAATTGTAATGATATTAGCCAAATAAAAGGCAGAACGAGGCATGTGTGTTATTGTGTTATAGAAACCCATGAGCGCTAGAGGGCAGTGTGAGCGTACGAGCAGAGAGAAGAAGACCAAAAGCATAAACAAACATGGCTGCCGTGTGGTCTTAGCTCCGAACAGAACCGACGCTCGGAGCCTCAAAGCTTCTCTTTAAAGAGGGCAGAGCCTCTGAAACATGGCCCAGGTGAAGCTGGAGGAGGAGCGAGGTACTGTGCATTTGGAAACGTGCTAACTGTTAGCCTAGCTAGACGTAGCTCCGCCTCTCGCCCGAGACCGTAAATATAAACACAAACTCCATCACACATCAGCATTTAGGTGATTAGGAATGTATTTCCCAGTCGTTTACAATATTTTATGACAATCGTTAAAAGCCATAAAGTTCGATGAATTGTCATTGAACATGCGTAGTTGTGTTTGTTGCTAAAAACATTTTTTTAATTGTAAACTCTGCTATAATGTTTGGCCACGAGCTCCATTTATTGTAATATTGATGTTTTTTGTGGAGAAATATTTGCCCAAACTCTATGAACGACACCCATCCAAATGTTTTTATTTTATTTTATTTTTTTGCTTTTGGCTTTGTAAACTCATTTTTGTGCTCCATATTATGAGTTTATTTATCTGATCAGGAACAACGTACAAAATACATAGTCTAAAAAGAACACATGACATGTTCCAGGTTATAGAAAACAATAAAGAAATGTTTATTCCACCCCAGGCCCTAGACAGATTGATGTTATACTTACATGGTCGTCAGCATTATTTATTTCTAGCTTCATTAATTGCTTTTATATAGTGTATATATATATATATATATATATATATATATATATATATATATATATACTGCCCCCTCTGGCTCGGGAGCAGTGATTGGCTGTGGCTGTGTGGGTGCTGTCCTGTTGGTGCTCAGGAGGAGGTGTGGTGTGGGTTTCCACACTTGTCCATCTGTACCCAGCCTTATGTATCTATTTATTTTATTCTGTGTGTGTGTGAGTTGGTGAGTGAGGGTGTGTGTGCGTAGACGGTGGGGTAAAAGTTTGAGTGTGTAACGTTTGTATATATTCGGAGGGATGGGAGGGTGTGCCAGGCGTATTGTTTTACATGTTATTTGTAAAGCACTTTGTGATACCTTTCGGTATGAAAAGCACTTCATAAATAAAGTTTAATTGATTGATTAAAGGAGGAAAGAAAGTTCCAACTCTTTGACCTGATTCAGTGTAATTTTTTCTCTGATCATTTTAGGTGACCAGATTTTCCAAGACAACAGTTCAGTCCTTCACTTCAAGAAAGAAGAACCAGAGGAAGTGGAAATCATAGCAGAGCCGCAAGAGTTCTCACTGATAACTGTGTCTGTGAAGAGTGAAGAGGAGCCAGAGTCTTCTCTCCTTCATCAAACAGTGAAAGAGGAGACCAGAGAGGACGCTGGTGGAGCAGGTTCAGACAAACATCCAGAGAGTGAAGAACATGGAGAGAGTTCTTCTGACACTGACGACTCTGCAGACTGGACTCCTTCAGCTGAAAGGCCCACTCCACAAACTCACTCTGAGGTCAACAAACAGCTGCAAGGACCAGCTCACAGGACTCATGTTAGTGCAGATGGAAGTGACACTGTAGCCAAGAGCCACACATGTTCACACTGTGGAAAGGGATTTGGATCCATCTCCAAATTAAAAATTCATGAACGGACTCACACAGGAGAGAAACCATTCAATTGTTCAGTTTGTGAAAAAGGTTTTAGAAGAAAATTAGATCTAAAAATACACATGAGAAGTCATACAGGGGAGAGACCGTACAAATGTCCCATCTGTTCAAAGGGTTTTACTGAAAAGGGAAATTTAAACAAACACATAAGAGTTCACACTGGAGAGAAACCATTCCAGTGTTCAGTCTGTCAGAAAAGTTTTAGACAAAAACAAAAGTTAAACCGCCACATGAAGACTCATACAGGTGAGAAACCATTCAAATGTTCAGTTTGTGAGAAACAATTTACAGAAAAACAATATCTACATAGACACATGCCAATTCACACAGGACAGAAACCATTCAAATGTCCTGTCTGTGAAAAAAGTTTTATACTAAAGCAACATCTAAATCGACACATTAAAACTCACACAGGAGAGAAACCACACAAATGCTCACTGTGTGAAAAGATTTGTACAAATAAACATGATCTAAAAACGCACATGAGGACTCACACAGGGGAGAGACCATTCAAATGTTTAGTCTGCGAAAAATGTTTTGCACAGAAACGCAATCTAACCCGACACATGACAACTCATACAGGACAGAAACCATTCAAATGCTCAGTCTGTGAAAAAGGTTTTATACAAAAAGAACATCTAATTCGACACATGAGGACTCACACAGGAGAGAAACCATTCAAATGCTCAGTCTGTGAAAGAAGTTTTATAGAAAAACGAAATCTAAACCTACACATGAAGACTCACACGGGCAGAAACCATTCAAATGTTCAGTCTGTGAAAACATTTGTACAAATAAACATGGTCTAAAAGTGCACATGAGGACTGGGGAGTAAGTGTTCAGAGGTCCCGTGCGTGCAAAGCATTTTATCTTGATTAGCAGTTTATACAAACGCTGTAAGTCGTGCACAGGAGAAAGATGATTCAAGAAGTTGCATTCTACACCAACTACACGGATGTGCACATCTGTGTTCTCCGCAGGGATATGCGGATCGGGTCATATCGATCAGAGGTTACACTCACACAGCAGAGTCACTGTCTAACAGAGGACAGTCAGATCTGAACAGTAGTTTGTCAGATAGACGTGAGAAAAGTGGTTGTAGGATGTTTTGTTTATCACAGCGCTTCTGACTGAAGGGGGCGCCGCGGTAACCTACTTGTTTCATAACCACAGTTCTGTGAATGTTCATGGTTTGAAGATCATCATATTCAGACTAAAGAGAAGAAGAAGCTTTGATACAAAAATGTAAGCTTATTTGAAATCAGTGGTTGTCAAACTATGGGTTAGGGACCAGAAGTCAGATATAGCAGGTATGTGGACAACATTTTCAAACTCAATAAAAAGGCAAATAAATAGCTTGAGTGGAAAGACGTAACAGTCCCCTATAGTATACAATAAAACGTGTGTGTGTGTTCAGTATGAAGAAAGTTACAGCGGTTCTAGTTCACAATCAGCATCTGTCTTTAGTCCCACCCAGTCCATTGAAACGAATGGAGATCAGTGTGACCTAAAAGAGAAATTACCAGGACGTTATAAATATTCAAGATTCTTTCATCAAAATTTCAGTAAAGATTGATTTAACATATTTCCATTACGTGTTAAATCATCATTTTATATTTCAGCTCCTTTAGTTCATTTAAACATTGGAGTTTGAATTAATTAGGCTATTTTCAGTTTACCTACAGGTCACCTGTATCAGTGACAGAGAGTATCTTGTAACATAACTTGCGGGGTACCACAAGGATCGGTCCTAGGACCTATACTTTTTCTTCTATATGTAAATGACATCGTGTCTGTGTCTCAGTTACTTAGGTGCATTCTATTTGCGGATGACACCACTTTATTCTATTCAGGAAAAAATATAAAAGATGTCTTACAAATTGTAGAGAATGAATAAAAAAAAATGATGAGGTGGTTCAGTGCCAACAAATTGTCCCTAAATTTTAGCAAGACAAAGTTTATGATTTTTTGCAGTAAAAGGAAATATGTCGAAGCGTCATTGTTTATTAATGGTTTTGGAAATCGAAAGGGCACATGAGATTAAGTTTCTAGGTATTATGATTGATGAACATTTGACATGGAAATCACATATTGATAATGTCAAAGTAAAGGTTTCCCAATTAATAGATGTGGTGCATAAAGTCAGAGATTCTCTAAACAAGAGTGCATTGTTTTTGTTGTATAACTCATTGATTGTTCCATATCTGACCTACTGCATTGAATTGTGGGGAAGTGTCTGCAAAACATACATTATTCCATCCATCCATTTTCTCCCACTTGTCCGTTGCCGGGTCGTGGGGGCAGCCGCCGGAGCTGCCCAAGTCGATTAGAGTCATTATTGGAAAAGGATACAGAGACCATATCAATCCTTTGTTCATACAACTAAAAACGCTTAAATTTAACGAATTAGTAGAGTTTAACCTACTAAAAGTCATGTATAAAGCTCATCTGGAAAATGTATCAAACAATTTGCAAAACAGATTTACTAAGAGAAAAAGGAATTAAAACTTCTAAGTCCATTTACGTGTTTAAGAAGTATGTTAAATTATCCATGTTACAGAAATATGATACTGCGGAGTAGCAGATCAACTTTATTTAGATATTTTTGTGTTTTGATGTCTTGGACCAAAAAAAAAGAAAAGAAAAAAGATGGCTGCATGAGACAGCTTAACAGTGAAATGAACTGGAACTGTAAATGATTTTGTGTTGATAGGGGGCAGACATTATACGTTTTTACTTCTTTCTGCTCCTTTTCATTCATGTTAAATGCTGTTGTTGCATTTGTTTTTAAATGAATGAAATAAATCAAAAAATGAAAAATGAAAAAATTAGTTCTAAGGGCAGTGAAACTGGAGGGTTAGTTAAAATGTTCACTGTGGAAAACAGAACACGAGAATTGTTTCTGCAGTGATGATTTGAGAGAAGAACTTCTCCCTTTCTCCACGCAAAATCTGGTTGAACTCACAAAGCACTTCTTTGTATATCTCAAAATGAACCTGGAGCTTTGACTTGCGCCATTTCTGTTGGGCTTTTCGGCACTCCCTTTTCTGTGCTCTGACCAAATCTTCACTTCTCCAAGGTGCCTTTTGTCTATTGTTAACCATTTTAACCTTGACAGGAGCAATAGTATCCAACACATTTAAGACGCTTGATGTGTAAGAGTCCAACAGATTATCAACATTAGAACATGGAGGATTTTCAAATCTGATCATTTCCATAAACTGTGTCCTTGTTGTATCATTTATGTGTCTTCTCTGAATAACTCCAGGCCCAGCCTCTGGTTTGGGTGTAACAGACAGGTCAAAGAAGACACAGAAATGATCAGATAAAGCAACATCAACAACATTCACATTTGATATATTAACACCTTTTGTAATAACTAGATCTAGAGTGTGACCTTTGTTGTGAGTCGCTTCACTCACGTGTTGAGTTAAACCAAACATTTCAAGAACAGCTCTAAATTCTCTTGCATGCCTGTCATTGGTCACATCCACATGCACATTAAAATCACCTGAAATGACCAAACAATCAAAATCAGTGCATATAAATGAAAGTAATTCAATAAAATCTTTGACAAAACAATTCTGTGGTGGTTTGTAAATAGTCATATAAAGTATGGAAGATTGTTTTATCTCCATTTTGAAAGACACATACTCAAATGATTGAAAAACCCCAAATGACAATTTGTGGATGACTATATTGTCCCTGAATATGGCACAGACACCGCCGGAGCCAGAGCGGACATTGCACAGGGCAATTTGGCCGATACAAATTTATAACAGGTGTTCCAACAATCATAGTCTAATTTTTGTAATTTTAGTGGCTATTTGTCCACAAAACAAATAATACCAAACTTCTCAAATGGCCACTGAGGCTACGTCATGGTTAGGCTTTACGCAGGTTAGAGGAACCAAAAACAATGAATGTCCAAACCAAAAGATGCGTTTAAGGAGGTTTATTCACACTTGGAAAGCTCACAGACATTTTCTGCTGCCTCTCTTACGCTGGTAAAAAACCATATGTCCTCGCAGCCTGAGGTCCCTCCCACCTTGACCTATTTATGCAAATGAACATAACACCATGTGACCAATAAACAATGTAAACGCAAAATAAAACAAATTAATTTTAGCAAGAAAAGAAAGGAAATACATTGGGCTATAACTTAAGCCTAAAATAAACAAAGTGCTAAATAGCTCCAACAGTAATTATACGCCATAGTTATACAAAAATATAATGACAATCAATGTGAAAGTATTCTAAAAGTATTCAAAGTATTCAGAATACAGTACTGTGATTAGACAAAGTAACGGAAGTATTCTCCCCAACACTGGTTGTAACCCACGGCAAACCACATCCAGAACTTTCAACCAGGGATGTGACGATAATGGACATTAAGGTCACGATTATCTTGGCCAAAATAATGCGATTAACTATTTGATTACGATATTTGCTCATGGTTTCAATATATTTATATGACCTGCATTTAACCAGGAAAGAATCTCTTTAACAGGGGAGTCCTGGCCACACATAAAGGCCCCGTCCCAGCAGGAAACTAACCCAGGATCGTCTAGCTGTGAGGCCTGAACACTAACCACTGTGCCACCTAAATTTCATGGAAACTTAAAGAAATTACAGAAATGATGGGAATTGGGTATGGACTGTATGTATTACGTTTATTTTATTTTGGTTGCTCATATTCAAAGCAACACTCTCCATACAAAATCCAAATCATCACAACCAAAAAAGGGTTGGGCAGATAAACTACATCAAGGAACATCAAAACAAACTGTTTACACTAAATACACATTCTATAAGAAAATAACACAAGACTTATGTTTGGTTAATACTTGAACAAATTAAACCTAAAACTCATCAAAACAATTTTTTTTGGCAGTAAATTATAAGTATCTAACGAAAAGCCACAACTGAGAGTAATTCATTGCTGGTTATGTTACTTACACTAAGTTTGCCGGGCTGTTGCTTTGCTTTTGTGAACATTTGACTGGTTTCTTTCCTGTATGAGTCCTCATGTGTAGATTTAGATTCTGTTTTTGTCCAAAACATTTTTCACAGACTGAACATTTGAATGGTTTCTCCCCTGTGTGAGTCCTCATGTGTAGATTTAGATTCTGTTTTGTTCTAAAATCCTTTGAACAAACTGAACATTGGAATGGTTTCTCCCCTGTATGAGTCCTCATGTGCAGGTTTAAATTAGTTTTTTGTCCAAAACATTTTTCACAGACTGAACATTTAAATGGTTTCTCCCCTGTGTGACTCCTCATGTGCAGGTTTAAATTTGGTTTTTGTGCAAAACCTTTTTCACAGACTGAACATTTGAATGGTTTTTCTCCTGTATGAGTTTTCATGTGTAGATCTAGACTATGTTTTGTTCTAAAAGCCTTTGAACAAACTGAACATTTGAATGGTTTCTCCCCCGTGTGAGTCGTCATGTGCACTTTTAGACCATGTTCATGGGTGAAACTTTTTTCACAGACTGAACATTTGAATGGTTTTTCTCCTGTATGAGTTTTCATGTGTAGATCTAGACTCTGTTTTGTTCTAAAAGCCTTTGAACAAACTGAACATTTGAATAGTTTCTCCCCCGTGTGAGTCCTCATGTGCACTTTTAGACCATGTTTATGGGGGAAACTTTTTTCACAGACTGAACATTTGTATGGTTTCTCTCCTGTATGAGTTCTTGTGTGCATTTCTTGATAATATTTTTGTGTAAAACCTTTTCCACAGACTGTGCATTTGAATGGTTTTTCCCCTGTATGAGTTCTCGAGTGCATTTCTTTATAATTTTTTTGTGTAAAACCTTTTCCACAGACTAAACATTTGAATGGTTTTTCCCCTGTATGAGTTCTCATGTGTCGATTTAGAGTAGGTTTAAATTTAAAACCTTTTCCACAGACTGAACATTTGAATGGTTTCTCATTGGTATGAATTTTCATATGTGTGTATAGAATTTGGTATACTCTAAAACTTTTCTCACAGACTAAACATTTGTATGTTTTTTCTCCAGTATGAGTCCTCATGTGTGTTTTCAGAGAACCTTTTTCTGTAAAACGTTTTGCACAGACTAAACATTTAAATGGTTTCTCCCCTGTATGAGTTCTCTTGTGTTGTTCTAGACCAGATTTTTGTGTAAAACCTTTTTCACAGACTGGACATTTGAATGGTTTCTCCCCTGTATGAGTTCTCATGTGTCTTTCTATACCGGATTTTTTTGTAAAACCTTTTCCACAGACTGAACATTTGTGTGGTTTCTGTCCTGTATGAGTCCGTTTGTGAGTTCTTAATTGGGAGATGGATCCAAACCCCTTTCCACAGTGAGAACATGTGTGGCTCTTGGCTACAGTGTCACTTCCATCTGCACTAACATGAGTCCTGTGAGCTGGTCCTTGCAGCTGTTTATTGACCTGAGTGTGAGTTTGTGGAGTGGGCCTTTCAGCTGAAGGAGTCCAGTCTGCAGAGTCGTCAGTGTCAGAAGAACTCTCTCCATGTTCTTCACTCTCTGGATGTTTGTCTGAACCTGCTCCATCAGCGTCCTCTCTGGTCTCCTCTTTCACTGTTTGATGAAGGAGAGAAGACTCTGGCTGCTCCTCTTCACTCTTCACAGACACAGGTATCAGTGAGAACTCTTGCGGCTCTGCTTTGATTTCCACTTCCTCTGGTTCTTCTTTCTTCAAGTGAAGGACTGAACTGTTGTCTTCAAAAATCGGGACACCTATAATGAGAAAAGAAATATTTAATCAGGTGAAAAAGTCACTTTCTTTCTTTTTTTCTTTAATGCTCATGATCGTGTCCCTTATGAAATGCAAGAGTATAAAAGAGAATACTTTATCTTTAATGTTTGCTATAAAACATTCTTTCCACGATCAATGAAGACAAAATGCAAAACTACAATTATTTAATCATGGTAAATTAATCTCACACCACCAAAAACGCAAATGGGTGTTGAAAACAGAGGAGCTTGTGAGATCAATTTTTCTTCAATATAATTCATGGCCAGGTGATTTTATGGCTAAGTCGGAGCTAGCTCGGCTAACAGTTAGCATGTTCGAATACTTTAAAAACAGCAAAACTTTTTGGCAGTGGTGTGCCGTCGGGGCCAGCAGGGCCTTCTCTGCTAGCCCCGACCAAATGAGGAAAAAAAAGTGTAAAATGTTTTAATAGTATATTTAATTTCTAATGTATTTATATAATGTACAGTCGCTTATATTGATTTGGTTGATGTGTAACTGTAATTTCCTGCTCATAAAGGTGCCTTAAACACCTCTGGCGAGCTGCTCCTCTTCAGGGGCTTCTCCACAGATTTTTCAGGCCGTGTTGTCCGGCCGCACACATGATTGACAGCCAGCGTGACTGACAGAATTATCAGCCAATCAGAATTCGATGTACATTGACAGTTCGCCCCCAGGGCCTTCAGTAGCTCAGAAGCTTCCCCTACGTGTTGTTCGCCTGGGAAAACCGCAAATGTAACCGCTCTTGGAAATATCCCAGTGAAGTGGATTTATTGATCACAAATTATTGGGGCCCCTTCCTCATGAAGAGCTTCTAGAGCAGGGATCTCCAACCAGTAGCACGGGAGCTACTAGTAGCTAGGTAGCTAGCCAAAGACTTTCTACATCTCTATACGCATGATAACTCAACTTTTAGATGCATTTTCTGTTTGTTCTGAACATTCTTTGAAATACTTTCTTAGCTACTAATTCTCCAGGGTGTAGTCCACCTAAGTGTTTTTGAATCATAAGTAGCTCTCCGACATTCTGGTTGTGTAAAAGTTGCTCTAAAAAAGCATCTCACACAGCACCAAACTGTGAGTTTAGTATATTTTTATTACGGTGGATTTTGCGTTCGAGTTGATCTCTGGATGTCTTGCTCTGTTTCCATGTTATAACGCGCTCGTCTCCGCCCGTCATGTGTCGCGTGTTTCCGTATTCTAGAACGAGTGTTCCCGAAGGCGTTTGCTTTGGTTTGTGTTGTTGATGCATCCTTTAGCGAACGAGTGCCACGCAAAAAGGCAGTTTTATCCATACGCCTATTGTCGAACAGTTTATAATGTTTTTGACCGCGTGAACCCAGGTTTCTATTGCAGGCCCTGAAGGCCCACCACTGCTTTTTGGAATACCGAATCAAACTTATGATTGTGCTTCTGATTTCAGACTCATAGAGTAGAAGTGAATGAGAGACTTTATTTAGTTATTATTCTTTTTCAGATTGAGATTCATTTATTGTTAGTCTTCCGAGGGAGAAATTTGACTTGGAGGAGAGTCAGCTGCAAACATAACAATTCAAATACAAATACCCGAACAAAAAAACATTACACAAAGACACCCACGCTGGCCCGGCTTAACACAGTCACATAATATTAGTTGTTTTCTTTAAGTAATTTGATGGAGTTTGATGGAGTAGTTGTTATAGCGGTTGTGTGAACAAACGGGGATCCTAAACCTCCCAGGCGGCTCGTACTGACAGTTACGCACATCAGAGCGATGTTTTACGAGCCTAAGTCAATGTGGACAGATCAAAATGTCCTGCAGGGACGTTGGAGGAGTGGACGTCCCCATGATTTTACCAGCCAATTTAACATGTCTGACTTGAAATCTAGTTTTATATCTTAGTCAAATTACCAAACCAGTTTACAATTCCATACCGTAGTACAGTTTCTATACATGCTGCAGAGACAGATTTATTAACAAGAGCAACAATCAGAAGAGCACAAAGTCAGAGCCACGCCATGCTTCGTTTAGAGCACTTTCCCATGTCTCTCACAAACAAGTAGGCCTAAGGAAGTCACACGGATTCACACAGAATGATATCGTTGTTACAGCCTTGCATGTAGTCAAAACAGATACCATTCTCAGGCAGCTGCATCGCATATCCTTGGCTCTCATAACAAATTGTACATAGTTTAGTGTCTGGGGTCAAGTTAACCATAGGATTCTTAAACAAGGTTATAAACAGAATGACATTTTATCTTCTCGCAATCTCATGATTCCCTTGTCACTCAGGTCAGCAGCAGACCTGAACTTAGGTCAGCAGGAGGTCACAAACCTAACATTGTAATACCATTGTAATAAAATGTATCATGGGCTTTCACCCAAAGCTTTGGACCAATACCGTCCTACACAAAAGGTTCAGCCTTATAATGTGCACTGACTGAACTATGTGCTGCCTGATGGGACGCTGCCTATGGCTATGGCACTATAGGTTTTGTTTTGGCTATACAAATACTTAACGTCCTGGACTATGACAGTGTCACTCAGCATGGGTCTATGGGGGAATTTAAGGGGTACCCGACACGATATTTCAGAAACGAACAGTTTGTGAATTTTCCATTTTGCTAAGACCTATTTTTTTCTTTTAACTTTTCCAACGATCTTGTGGCCACGGAATCTAAATTTGTATTTTTTTAAATTAAATTGTCATATTTGTGCATATTTTTTAACATAATAAAGGATAAAAAAAAAAGCCAAACTCCAGCCAAATAACAGACACTGGTGTATAAGATGTGCAGCTGCGTGTAGCTAACGTCGTCAAAACAAAACAGAGAGAGTGGGAAACAGAAGGAAATCTTTGACTGCAGTTTTGCTCTTTGACATTATTACTATTTTCAGGTTTATATTTTGCCAAAAGTAACTAAAAGTAGTGTAACTCCACTATATTTTTGAAACAGTAATATGTAATACAACAATTAATTACATGTGGATAGCTGTAACTACTAATACAAAATATATTTCAATTTTAAAGTAACTTACCCAGCACGGAATAACATTTTATATCATTTTCAAAATGCATGCATAAAAAGACATATCTCCACAAGTACATTCGTGTTTATTTGGATTTGTCGATAATTGTGCAGCTAAAATAATTCTATTCAAATACACAGTACCTTGCGTCACCTCCGCGGGCTCCCACAGCTCCTCCAGCTTCACCTGGTTCATGTTTCAGAGGCTCTGTCCGCTTTAAGGCGAAGCTTTGAGGCTCCGAGGGTCGGTTCTGTTCGGAGCTAACGCCACACGGCAGCCATGTTTGTTTATGCTTTTGATCTTCTTCTCTCTGCTCATACACGCTCACGCTGCCCTCTAGCGCTCAGGGGTTGCTATAACACAATAACGCTCGACTCTTTCATCTTTAATCCACATTTATTTGGCCAATATCATTAGAATTTTAAGTCTAAAAAAATAAAGCGGTTATGTAGTGCAAAAGTAATGTCCATGGCAAATGTGAAAACATCCAGAGCTGACGACTGTACTTCTTAGTTCAGTTATGAGGTTAAAAACAGGCAGAATTTGCACCGTATAGTTATGTCAAATCAAATCCATTTTATTTATTTGGCACATTTTATAAACAAGCGTTTCCAAAGTGATGCACATAAGATTTATGTATTTAGGAAATAAAAAATAAAATCAAGTGAAACCCTTCCAGTCATTCAACTAAAAACAGAGATTTAAAAAAGATTTAAGACATTACAAAAATACTTAAAATATAAATATTGAATTATAATTATAATTCTTCAAGTTTAACATGGCTTTGTTTTACGCAGCAAACCTGCTCAAACAGTATGTTTTAAAAGGAGATGCACAAATAGAACATCAGAATAGTTTCTCTATTGATGTATTAGACAATTTCTTGAAAATATTTTTTTTTATTCAAAACATTTGAATTATTTCTCTCATGTGTTTTAAACTCTGTTTTTTTGTGAAACATTTTTCACAGGTGTAACATTTGGTTTCTCTCCTCCGTGACTTCTCACGTGTCGTCTTAGCTCATGTTTTAGTGCAAAACCTTTGTTGCAAACAGAACAATTGACTGGTTGGAATGGTTTCACGCCGGTGTGAAGTCTCATGTGTTTTTTTAAATTCCCTTTTAGAGTAAAACCCTTTGAACAAACTGGACATTTGAACGGTTTCTCTCCTGTGTGACTTCTCATGTGCAGGTTTAGATCATGTTTTTGTCTAAAACATTTTCCACAGACTGAACATCGGAATGGTTTCTCTCCTGTGTGAACTCTTATATGTTTGGTTAAATTCCCTTTTTCAGTAAAACCCTTTGAACAAATTGTACATTTGTATGGTATCTCCCCTGTATGACTTCTCATGTGTCTTTTTAGATCATTTTTTTGTCTAAAACCTTTTTCACAGACTGCACAATTGAATGGTTTCTCTCCCGTGTGAGTATTCATATGTCGGTCTCGATTTCGCTTTTGTATAAAACATTTTTCACAGACTAAACATTTGTATGGTTTTTCTCCTGTATGAGTTCTCATGTGTACTTTTAGATCAAGATTTTGTGTAAAACATTTTGCACAGACTGTACAATTGAATGGTTTTTCTCCAGTGTGAGTATTCACATGTCGGTCTCGACTTTGTTTGTGGATAAAACCTTTTTCACAGACTAAACATTTGTATATTTTTTTTCCTGTATGAGTTCTCCAGTGTGTTTTCAGATTACTTTTTTGTGCAAAACGTTTTGCACAGACTGAACATTTGAATGGTTTCTCTCCAGTATGAGTATTCATATGTTTATCTAGATTTTGCTTTTGTGTAAAGCTTTTATCACACACTGAACATTTGTGTGGTTTCTCTCCTGTGTGAGTCCGTTCATGAGTTCTTAATTTGGAGATGAATACAAATCCCTTTCCACAGTGGGAACATGTGTGGTGCTTGGCTCCACTAACATGAGTCCTGTGAGCTGGTCCTTGCAGCTGTTTGTTGACCTGAGTGTGAGTTTGTGGAGTGGGCCTTTCAGCTGAAGGAGTCCAGTCTGCAGAGTCGTCAGTGTCAGAAGAACTCTCTCCATGTTCTTCACTCTCTGGATGTTTGTCTGAACCTGCTCCATCAGCGTCCTCTCTGGTCTCCTCTTTCACTGTTTGATGAAGGAGAGAAGACTCTGGCTCCTCCTCTTCTTCACTCTTCACACACACAGGTATCAGGAAGAACTCTTGCGGCTCTGCTTTGATGTCCACTTCCTCTGGTTCTTCTTTGCTGAAGTCAAGGACTGAACTGTTGTCTCCTAATATCTGGTCACCTAAAATGAAATAGAAGAGATTGTAATAAATCAGATGAAAAAGTTTGGATAGAACTTCTTACTTTCCTCGCTCGTGACCATATCCAATCCATAGTGTGCAGGCCCGGATCTACAGGGGTGCAAAAGAGTGCATTGCAACCACATTTAAAAATGCCTGCACCCTTAGTTTTAGTGTCCTCGCAAAGTATGTAAATAACGAGAGTTGTTATTTGTACCCATTAGGAGCTTGGATGCACCTGCAGTCATTTCTCTCAAGACAACATCAATATTTAAAGTGCATTTGACACATTAACACCATCCATCCATCCATTTTCTTCCACTTGTCTGTTGCCGGGTCGTGGGGGCAGCTATTGGAGCTGCACCAGCCCCTATGGCGCCTCCTGCGGGTGGTGAGTCCACAGAAGGACGGCCTCATGGTTCCAAACGGGCCTGTTGGTCTCTCATAAGGGGCTTCATCCATTCACACTCTCATTCATACACCAGTGTACGCAGACACTGGAGGCAAGGAGGGTGAAGTGTCTTGCCCAAGGACACAACGACAGTGTGCACCTTCAGGAGGCTGGATTCGAACCCCCGACCTTCCGATCATGAGACGACCCGCTCTACCATCTGCCACCATCGCACCCTACACATTAACACAATTTACATTTAAGATTTAGCAAAAAACATTTCCCAGCTTTCTTTATATGACATTTTTTGAGATGTAAAGTTCACTTCCTTTTTGGAAGTGACCGGAAGTCACTTAGATAGTGCTTTTAAAATGAGGCGCTCAAGACGCCTTGCTCAGCTCTCGCGTCAATACACAGTACCTTGTTTCACCTCCGCGGGCTCCCACAGCTCCTGCTCATCCTCCAGCTTCACCTGGTTCATGTTTCAGAGGCTCTGTCCGCTTTAAGGCGAAGCTTTGAGGCTCCGAGGGTCGGTTCTGTTCGGAGCTAACGAGCTAACGCCACACGGCAGCCATGTTTGTTTATGCTTTTGGTCTTCTTCTCTCTGCTCATACACGCTCACACTGCCCTCTAGTGCTCAGGGGTTGCTATAACACAATAACTCACCACGCTTTTAGTTTACATTTTATTTTATTTTGGTTGCTCACATTCAAAGCAGCACTTTCCATACAAGATCCTAATCATCACAAGCAAAAAAGGGTTGGGCAGATAAACTACATCAAGGAACATCAAAACAAACTGTTTACACTAAATACACATTCTATAAGAAAATAACACAAGACTTATGTATGTTTAATACTTGAACAAATTAAACCTAAAACTCATCAAAACTAATTTTTTTGGCAGTAAATTATAAGTATCTAACGAAAAGCCACAACTGAGAGTAATTCATTGCTGGTTATGTTACTTACACTAAGTTTGCCGGGCTGTTGCTTTGCTTTTGTGAACGTCTGACTGGTTTCTTTCCTGTATGAGTCCTCGTGTGTAGATTTAGATTCTGTTTTGTTCTAAAACCCTTTGAACAAACTGAACATTTGTATGGTTTCTCCCCTGTGTGAATCATCATGTGCCCTTTTAGACCATGTTTATGGGTAAAACATTTTTCACAGACTGAACATTTGAATGGTTTCTCTCCTGTATGCGTTTTCCTATGTCCGTCTAGATATTTTTTGTGTAAAAAACATTTTTCACAGACTGAACATTTGAATGGTTTCTCTCCTGTGTGACACTTCATGTGAATTCTTAGATAACATTTTTGTGTAAAACATTTTTCACAGACTGCACATTTGAATGGTTTTTCTCCTGTATGAATTCTCATGTGTATTTTTTGATAATTTTTGTGTTTGAAACTTTTTCCACAGACTGAACATTTAAATGGTTTCTCCCCTGTATGAGTTCTCATGTGTCGTTCTAGATCAATTTTTTGTATTAAACCTTTTTCACAGACTGAACATTTGTATGGTTTCTCTGCTGTATGAGTCTGTTCGTGAGCTCTTAATCTGGTGATGGTTCCAAATCCCTTTCCACAGTGGGAACATGTGCATAACCTGGGGCCAGCGTCGCTCCCATCAGCTGCAGGAATCAACTTTGGATAATCTTCCATCTTTCTTTTACTGTTAGCAGCGGTCTTTGTGGGAGGGTTGAATTCCCAGCTCCACTCTGAATCAGAGCTGCAACATTCTTCAACTCTTTCAGCCTCCGCCCTGTTCCCTTCAGGTCGAGTTTGTGGAGTGGGCCTTTCAGCTGAAGGAGTCCAGTCTGCAGAGTCGTCAGTGTCAGAAGAACTCTCTCCATGTTCTTCACTCTCTGGATGTTTGTCTGGACCTGCTCCATCAGCGTCCTCTCTGGTCTCCTCTTTCACCGTTTGATGAAGGAGAGAAGACTCTGGCTGCTCCTCTTCACTCTTCACACACACAGGTATCAGTGGGAACTCTTGCGGCTCTTCTTTGATTTCCACTTCCTCTGGTTCTTCTTTCTTGAAGTGAAGGACTGAACTGTTGACTTCAAAGATCGGGACACCTATAAATAGAAAAGATTATATTTTTCCGATATTAGTATTTAGCCACTATTAGCACAACTTTCGCTGGTATTAGCATAACATTTACATGTAGCTAAACCCCCTGGTTTACTGGTTTGGCAGGGGGGTATGGCCACGTGCACGCGTGCAGTTCGTGCACGCTTCCGGGTAAAATAAAGTGTTTTTAGCAAATGTTATTATTTGAATTTCTATATGATACATAATTGATTCAATTTAACTAACTGTAAAGCATTTTGATGATGTAGGAAACAATACTAAGTTTTAGAAAGTTTGTCGCAGTCTAGAGCCTTGTTTATCCACATTTGTTCTCATCGCGGCGTACAAAACTTTTAATGACGTTGCGTACAGGGTGCAGATCTGTGGGGGCGCCGCCCACAACAACTGTGGTTGTGTCCTTGTAACAAATTGCAACTGTCTCAGTAAGAGAACTTTACATTACAAACAATTACAAGACATGAAAATGAACTATAATCATTTTGACAGAGTGCTTGTAAATTTAGATGTTTTCAGCATAAATAAGATGTGTAGCAAAGCAAACATTTTGAGATTATATTTATTTTACCAAACCTTTATTATTATTATTTTTTTTTTTTTTTGCAGGTTGAACATAATACTACCATTTAGAACTCATTTTACAGTGCAGTATTGTTCACCCTTGAAGCCTCACTGCCTCCGGTGCAGCCTTTGTGAACATAAGGAGGAAAAAGACATGACAGCTCCTGTAGGTGTTGGATTATTTGACAAACGGACATTTGATGAGGATTTCAGCAGAATCAGAGCAGGTCAGATGTTTGTCAGTTTACGATCTTTGGTAAACTTCTGTCAAAATGCTAAACTCTGCGTTAGCCGCTAACGCTAATCTCGTAGCTGCTAACTTTAGCTGCGTCTGCTGCTTCGATGCCAACACGTGTACGTGTTTACATGGTGAGGTGTGTGTTGGGGGTGAGGCGGGGGAGGGGTGGAGCTTGTCTTGAGAAAAAGTTAACGTCGTTAGAAACAACGAGCTAGTATGTTCGGTCGCGCAAAATGGAGTAGTTTGAGGGTGGCTTTAACATCGATTCTTTTATTTTTTACATCGATTGACATTTTACGCATATTAAATCGATTTTCGATGAATTGTTACATCCCTAATAATCACCAATGAGAATTCGGGCAATGACGTCTACTAGTGATGCGCGGATTGACCCGACACCCGCGCGGATTCGGTCGGATCGGGTACCTAAAAAATACGGCAAACTTCGGGTGCGGGTGGGTCGGGTTACTACAAAGCGCACTTTTTTCCCCTTTTTTTTTTGTCCCTACATTGTTGGCTTACAACATACAGTGCATTCTTATCCATAAATGCCACACAAACCCGGCAGTGTTTTGTTGAATGTTTAGTTTTGTGGGGTAAACGTGTCATGTTTTGTTTAGATGTCGCTTCTGTATGACTTGATCACCGCTACAAATGCGGCACAAAAGCAGTGCCCAAGCACATTTACACGTGATGAATATAATGCATTAGCAAGAAGCCAGGTAAAACTAAAATAACAAAGACACAGCATCTCACTAACCTGAGGAGTGCAGCGTCAGGTTAAGGCGGCTCCACTTTAGTCCAAACTCCGTTTAGTTTGACAGAAAGAGTCGTCCATGACGTGGTAGAAGTAAAGCCTCATGATAGTTTCTGCTCCTCGTTTCCTGATGAGTCCATAAGCGATCTCAAAGGTTCCTCAGCGGTGCAGCAGCAAAACAAAGCATCAAGTGCTAATTCTCCGCTGTAAACTCGCGGTCACGTGACACGCTCCCGTTTGAGTGACGGCAGCTGCAGCCTGACTCATGATGATGTTTTTAATGTGTGCGGGTTCGGATCGGGTGGTTCGAGTTTGATTTCCAGCGGGTCGGGTTGGGGCGCATCTCTAATGTCTACCCTCCACAATGGTGCGCTCCAGGGCCGAATGCGACGTCACCATTTTTGACCGATACCTATGCAGGGAGAGGCTAAAAGCTAACAACATTTGTGTGACTGAGCGAACGCACAAAGACCAGACAGTGACGCATCAACTCGTCTAAGCTCAGGTAAGAACAGATCTCCGTATGGAAAAACGGTGGGCTACACACGACTCGGGACCTCAACAATAAATGGGGCTGAATGGGACCCACTCATCTCTAATTATTTTATCTATGCCACGGACTAAAGGCGGCGCAGTCTAGCTAGGCTAACCATTAGCATGTTCGAATATTTTAAAAACAGAATGACTTGTTAGAATATCGATTCAAACTTATGATTGTGCCTCTGATAACAGACTCAAAGGGTGGCGGTGAATGAGAGTTTTTTTTTCCATCATATGATTGACATTCGTGGGTAGATATTTGGATTTGTCAACTATTCTGAAGCTAAAATAACTATTTGAAAATGCTCAGTACCTTGCTTCACCTCCGCGGGCTCCCGCAGCTCCTGCTCCTCCTCCAGCTTCACCTGGTTCATGTTTCAGAGGCTCTGTCCATTTAATGCGAAGCTTTGAGGCTCCGAGGGTCGGTTCTGTTCGGAGCTAATGCTACACGGCAGCCATGTTTGTTTATGCTTTTGGTCTTCTTCTCTCTCCTCATACACGTTCACACTGCCCTCTAGCGCTCAGCTATAACACAATAACGCTCGACTCATCACCCCCGCTTGATGGAGTGCTACAACCCGACCGAAGTCCGAAGGGCCAAAAAAAGATAACAATGTGTGGTTTGGCAATTCTTTATATATTTAAAGTTTCAATAACATAGCATTATTATTTAATGTGTAATTGCTGTTGTAAAACAAGAAGATTTCAAAAAACGGAAATTAATTTTAGCCTCTTTTATTAGGCAACAACAGATAAAGCATCAGGACCGACTGCAGAGCGCTAACCACTGTGCCATCATGCCGCCTAAATTTCATGGAAACTTACAGAAATTACAGAAATGATGGGAATAAAAAAATGTATTACGTTTTTTATTTTTACGTTAAATTCACATTCTATAACAATATAACCGTTATAAAATATCCCTCTTTTCTGCTATGAAGGCCATTTTCAGTGAGACCTATATATATAGCAAATATTTAAACAAATTCAACTCAAAACTCATCAAAACATTTTTTTTTTTTGCATAAATTATAACTATCTAACGAAAAGCCACAACTGAGAGTAATTCACTGCTGGTTATGTTACTTACACCAGTGTTTTTCAACCACTGTGCCGGGGCACACTAGTGTGCCGTGAGCTATTGTCTGGTGTGCCGTGGGAAATTATCCAATTTCACCTAGTGGGTCTAGGTAAAACACATTAATTATCTGCAAATAATGTGCCATTGTCAAGTCTTTGTGCTGTCTAGTGATCGGCAGAGTTACCATGTAAAACTCCATATCAGTAAGTGGTCGTAGGAGAATTAGTGATGCATGGATGCAACCGGTGGCGGTGACAGTGGCATTGTGGCTAGTGAGACTATATGGTGTTTCTATCCAAGACACTGATGAGAACCACTTTATATTGTGAATATAGGCTACAGAGTTACATTCTGTTACATTTTCTGCTGGTGGTGTGCCTCATGATTTTTTCAATGAATAAAATGTGCCATGGCTCAAAAAAGGTTAAAAAACACTGACTTACACTAAGTTTGCCGGGCTGTTGCTCTGCTTTTGTGAACATTTGACTAGTTTCTTTCCTGTATGAGTCCTCATCCTGTGTAGATTTAGATTTGGTTTTGTTCTAAAAACCCTTTGAACAAACTAAACATCTGAATGATTTCTCCCCTGTGTGAGTCGTCATGTGTTTTTCTAAAATAGATTTCTGCGTAAAACCTTTTAAACAGACTAAACATCTGAATGGTTTCTCCCCTGTGTGAGTCCTCATGTGCACTTTTAGATTACGTTTATGGTTAAAACTTTTTTCACAGACTGAACATTTGAATGGTTTCTCCCCTGTGTGAGTCCTCATGTGTAGATTTAGATTCTGTTTTGTTCTAAAACCCTTTGAACAAACTGTACATTTGAATGGTTTCTCTCCTGTGTGAGTCGTCATGTGCCCTTTTAGAACATATTCATGGGTAAAACATTTTTCACAGACTGTACATTTGAAAGGTTTCTCCCCTGTGTGAGTTTTCATGTGCCCTTTTAGAACATATTCATGGGTAAAACATTTTTCACAGACTGAACATTTGAATGGTTTCTCTCCTGTATGAGTCCTCATGTGTAGATTTAATTTCTGTTTGGTTCTAAAACCCATTGAACAAACTGAACATTTGTATGGTTTCTCCCCTGTGTGAGTCATCATGTGCACTTTTAGAACATGTTTTTGTGTAAAACATTTTTCACAGACTGAACATTTGAATGGTTTCTCTCCTGTATGAGTTTTCATATGAACGTCTAGATGTTGTTTGTGTATAAAACATTTTTCACAGTCTGAACATTTGAATGGTTCCTCTCCTGTGTGACACTTCATGTGTAATTTTAGATAACATTTTAGTGTAAAACATGTTTCACAGACTGAACACTTGTATGGTTTCTCTCCTGTATGAATTCCCATGTGTATTTGTAGATAATTTTTGTGTTTAAAACCTTTTAAACAGACTGAACATTTGTATTGTTTCTCTTCGGTGTGAGTCCGTTCGTGAGCTCTTAATTTGGTGATGGTTCCAAATCCCTTTCCACAGTGGGAACATGTGCATAACCTGGGGCCAGCGTCGCTCACATCAACTGCAGGAATCAAGTCTGGATAATCTTCCATCTTTCTTTTACCCCTGGCAGCGGTCTTTGTGGGAGGGTTGAATTCCCAGCTCCACTCTGAATCAGAGCTGCAACATTCCTCAACTCTTTCAGCCTCCGCCCTGTTCCCTTCAGGGTGAGTTTGTGGAGTGGGCCTTTCAGCTGAAGGAGTCCAGTCTGCAGAGTCGTCAGTGTCAGAAGAACTCTCTCCATGTTCTTCACTCTCTGGACGTTTGTCTGAACCTGCTCCATCAGCGTCCTCTCTGGTCTCCTCTTTCACCATTTGATGAAGGAGAGAAGACTCTGGCTGCTCCTCTTCACTCTTCACCGACACAGGTATCAGTGGGAACTCTTGCGGCTCTGCTTTGATTACCACTTCTTCTGGTTCTTCTTTCTTGAAGTGAAGGACTGAACTGTTGTTTTCAAGAATCGGGACACCTATAATGAGAAAAGATTATATTTAATCAGGTGAAATAGTTAGGACGAACTTTCTTCCTTCCGTCCTGTAGGGGCCAAATTGCCCTGTGCAATGTCCGCTCTGATTGCAGCGTTTCAAGGCGTCTCGGACGCATGTCTTTCAACGAGTGCCGAAAAATACTGTGTTCCAGAAAGGTGTTTATCGGCATTACCTTTAGCCATCAAAAAAATACACAAGTTTCAGACTCCATAGACACGGTCGAAAGACTGTTTACCTCCACACTGCAACACCTGTGTGCATTTGACTCTGCCTTTTATAGGGCAGGTAATCAGGTAACAGGATACACACAGCGCCACGCAGTGGCAGGAGGCTAAAACATGGATCAAGGCATACATGGCTCCAACACTTCCTTTAATGCTCATGGTCATATTGATAGTATGGAACAAAAACAAGAGTTTACAAAGAAGAAGAAGATCTAAGAAGGATAACTGGTCCAGCAGCTTCAACTTCCTCCCAGGAGGAAAATAATTATTCCGGTAGTTCATAAATTTGTGATTAATTAGCTTTTACTTGGTCTCAGCAGTAGTTCAGTTCTCCAGCGCAGGCAGTTCCCTCCTAAGTTTTCAGGGGCTAAGGCAAATACTAGAGGAAAGAAGCAGCTAAAATACAACTATGATGGTACGCTTAACCCTAATCTAAGGACAGTTATAACAGCTCAGCTGAATGGGACGCACTCATCTCTAATTATTACATCTATGCCACGGACGGACGGACGAAGGCGTCGCAATCTAGCTAGGCTAACCATTAGCATGTTCGAATATTCTGTATTTTAAAACAGAATGACTTGTTAGAATACCGATTCAAAATTATGATTG
The DNA here is from genome assembly GCA_021464625.1 of Proterorhinus semilunaris. Taxonomy (NCBI): domain Eukaryota; kingdom Metazoa; phylum Chordata; class Actinopteri; order Gobiiformes; family Gobiidae; genus Proterorhinus; species Proterorhinus semilunaris. Next base: position 21,820,965 of record CM038355.1, on the reverse strand, counting down.
TGCCTCTGATAACAGACTCAAAGGGTGGCGGTGAATGAGACTTTTTTCATCATATGATTGACATTCGTGCGTAGATATTTGGAATTGTCAACTATTGTGCAACTAAAATAACTATTTTAAAATGCTCAGTACCTTGCTTTACCTCCGCGGGCTCCCACAGCTCCTGCTCCTCCTCCAGCTTCACCTGGTTCATGTTTCAGAGGCTCTGTCCGCTTTGAGGCTCCGAGGGTCGGTTCTGTTCGGAGCTAACGCCACACGGCAGCCATGTTTGTTGATGTTTTTTTGTCTTCTTCTCTCTGCTCATACACGCTCACGCTGCCCTCTAGTGCTTAGGGGTTGCTATAACACAATAACTCACCACGCTTTTATTTATTTTTTATTTTGGTTGCTCACATTCAAAGCAGCACTTTCCATACAAGATCCTAATCATCACAACCAAAAAAAGGGTTGGGCAGAAGCAAAGCGCCATAAACTACATCAAGAAATATCAAAACAAACTTTTTACATTAAATTAGCATTTTGTAACAATATAACTGTTACAAAATATCCCCCTTTTCTGCTATAAATGATGTGAGTGAGACATACAGTTTACATACCCTGGCAGATTTGTTTTATTTTGGACTATTTTTTAGAGAATATGAATGATAACATAAAATTATATATTTTTTAATTTTTTTACTTATCGTTAGTGGTTGTGTGAAGTCATTTAGGGTCAAACAACTGAGTTTACTCTTTTTAAATCATAATTAAAAAAGAAACTACTAAAATGACCTGGAGTTTACATCCCCTGGAGATCTTGGCCTGATATTGGCACACAAGTTGACACAAACAGATTCGAACAGCTACTAAAGGTAAGCCTCACCTGTGACCTGTGTGTGTAATTATTGTGTGTGTATAAAAGGTCAGTGAGCTTCTGGGCTCATGAAAAACCCTCACATCTGTCATGCAGCGCTGCACTGATGTTTCTGGTTTCTAAGTCACGAGGAAGGCAAAAGAATTGTCAGAGGATCTGCAAGAAAAGGTTGAACTGTATAAAGCAGTTATAGTAAATTATAAGTACTTAAACTTTTTCTTTTCAAAGCCACAACTGAGAGTAATTCATTGCTGGTTATGTTACTTACACTAAGTTTGCCGGTCTTTAGCTTTGCTTTTGTGAACATTTGAAGGCTTTCTTTCCTGTACGAGTCCTCATGTGTAGATTTAGAGACTGTTTTGTTCTAAAACCCTTATCACAAACTGAGCATTTGAATGGTTTCTCCCCTGTGTGAGTCCTCATGTGCACTTTTAGACCATGTTTCTGTATATAACTTTTTTCACAGACTGAGCATTTGAATGGTTTCTCAGCTGTATGGGATTTCATATGTCGGTCTAGATATTTTTTTTGTATAAAACATTTTTCACAGACTGAGCATTTGTTTGGTTTCTCTACTGTGTGACACTTCATGTGTATTTTTAGATAGCATTTTTGTATAAAACATTTTTCACAGACCGAGCATTTGAATGGTTTCTCCTCTGTGTGACACTTCATGTGTGTTTTTTGATAATTCTTTTGTGTAAAACCTTTTCCACAGACTGAACATTTGAATGGCTTCTCCCCTGTATGAGTTCTTATGTGTCTTTCTAAATGACATTTTTGTCTAAAACCGTTTCCACAGACTGAACATTTGTATGGTTTCTCTCCTGTATGAGTCCGTTCGTGAGCTGTTAATTTGGAGATGTATCCAAATCCCTTTCCACAGTGGGAACATGTAAATAATTGTAGGCCAGCTTCGCTCCCATCAGCGGCAGGAATCCAGTTTGTATAATCTTCCATCTTTATTTTACCCCTGACAGAGGTCTTTGTGGGAGGGTTGAATTCCCAGCTCCACTCTGAATCAGAGCTGCAACATTCCTCAGCTCTTTCTGTTCTGTTCCCTTCAGGGTGAGTTTGTGGAGTGGGCCTTTCAGCTGCAGGAGTCCAGTCTGCAGAGTCGTCAGTGTCAGAAGAACTCTCTCCACGTTCTTCACACTCTGGATGTTTGTCTGAACCTGCTCCATCAGCGTCCTCTCTGGTCTCCTCTTTCACCGTTTGATGAAGAAGAGAAGACTCTGGCTCCTCTTCACTCTTCACAGACACAGGTATCAGTGAGAACTCTTGCGGCTCTGCTTTGATTTCCACTTCCTCTGGTTCTTCTTTCCTGGAGTGAAGGACTGAACTGTTGTTTTCAAAAATCGGCACACCTATAATGAATAAAAGATCATTATAATCAGGTGAAAAAGTTAATGACAACTTTCATTCTTCCTTTAATGCTCATGACCATATCCATAGTCTGGAGCACAAGAGTTTAAAAGAGTTTACTTTAATGTTTGTCATAAACATTATTGAACAAATATGTAGCAATAGTAAATTAATCTTAAACCACAAACATTGCTAATGGGTGTTGAAAACAGAGGAGTTTGTCCGATTAAAAACGTTTTTTTGTTTATAATTTATGGCCATGGACAAGAGTCGCAACTACATCTAGCTATCAATCAAGCAATCTTTATTTATAAAGCGCTTTTCATACCGAAAGGTATCACAAAGTGCTTTACAGATTACAACATTTAAAACAATATGCCCTGCATCATACATCCATATACACATGTATGTATGCACACACACATTCATACATACATAATTAGGACTAGATAAATAAATAAATATCAGTTAAAAGCTAAGCTAAAAGGTGGGTCTTGAGCCTGCTCTTAAAAACATGAACGTTCTCTGCGGTCCTGAGCTCCTCCTCAGGTCGTTCCAGAGGCGAGGGCCATAATATTGGAAAGACGCCTCGCCGTGAGTCTTTCTGTTGACTTTAGGAATAACTAGGAGACCCCTGCCGGAGGAGCGAAGGGGCCGCGAAGGTTCATAAGGTAAAATCAATTCTGAAAGATAAGAAGGACCAAGACCATTAAGACATTTAAAAACCATTAAAAGAACTTTAAAATCGATCCTGAAACACACGGGGAGCCAATGCAGCGACTCTAAAACCGGTGTAATGTGGTCCCGCCTCCTGGTCTTCGTCAGGACACGAGCTGCTGAATTTAGTAAAAGTTGTAAACCTGAGATACTCTTTTTGGGAAGACCAGAAAGCAGGGCATTACAGTAGTCAATACGACTGGTGATAAAAGCATGCATGAGCGTCTCCGTGTTGGCCCGAGAGAGAATGGGGCGGGGCTATATTCTTTAGATGGTAAAAACCTATCTTTGTGATATTCTTAATGTGTGGAATTAAAGTCAGCTCAGAGTCAAACATCACACCCAGGTTCTTCACCTGTGAGGAAGGATTAAAAGACAATGACTGTAGTTTGGGTAAAAGTTTCTCTCTCTGGACCTGAGGACCGATGACTAAAACTTCAGTTTTGTCCTGGTTAAGCTGGAGAACGTTTTCTGCCATCCAGGATTTGATCTAAAATGCAGTTAAAAAGTGCATCCATTGGCCTGGTGTCCTCAGGAGACATGGAGATGTACAACTGTGTACCATCTGCGTAACTATGAAAGTTGACTCCATGTCTCCTGATGACATCACCAAGAGGGAGCATAGACAGGTTAAAAAGCACTGGGCCTAAAATCGAACCCTGGGGCACACCACATGTAATGTTATAGACCTTACAGGAGCAGGTATCCACACTTACCATGAACTTACCATGTTAGCTAGGCTAACAGTTAGCATGTTCGAATATTTTAAAAACGGAAACACTTTTCAGAAAACCGATTTAAACCTATGACTGTGTTTCTGATAACAGACTCAGCGGGTGGTGTTGGTTTTGTTTCAAATAAGTACCGATACATTCTTCATGCGTAGATAATATGGATTTGCCAACAATTGTGAAACTAAAATCATTATTTTCAAATGTGCAGTACCTTGTTTCACCTCCGCGGGCTCCCACAGCTCCTGCTCCTCCTCCAGCTTCACCTGGTTCATGTTTCAGAGGCTCTGTCCGCTTTAAGGCGAAGCTTTGAGGCTCCGAGGGTCGGTTCTGTTCGGAGCTAACGAGCTAACGCCACACGGCAGCCATGTTTCTTTATGCTTTTGGTCTTCTTCTCTCTGCAATACACGGTTACACTGCCCTCTGGCGCTCAGGGGTGGCTATAACACAATAACTACCCGGATTTTTAATCTACATTATTCAATATAATGAGAATTTTAGGCAGTAGTGGCTAAATGCCCTGTGCTAATAGCCACTATTGGTTGAAGGTGTACAACGTTTCTTTAAGCACACGAGTCTTCAAGAATACCAAAAGAGTCCAGTGGAGTCATTAAAAATGATTTATTTTAGTGGTGTCTCTCTTGGGTCAGTGTCCTGTAGCAGAAAGAGGCAACTGTGTTATAGAAACCCATGAGCGCTAGAGGGCAGTGTGAGCGTGTACGAGCAGAGAGAAGAAGAAGACTAAAAGCATAAACAAACATGGCTGCCGTGCGGCGTTAGCTCCGAACAGAACCGACCCTCAGAGCCTCAAAGCTTCTCTTTAAAGAAGGCAGAGCCTCTGAAACATGGCCCAGGTGAAGCTGGAAGAGGAGCGAGGTACTGTGCATTTGGAAATTATAATTCTGGCTGCACAATGGTCGACAAATCCAAATATAGGCATATTTGAACATGCTAACGGTTAGCCTAGCTAGATGTAGCTCCACCTCTCGTCCGAGACCATAAATACACTAAATACAAACTCCATTGTATTCATCACACATCAGAATTTAGGTGATACACTTTATTTTACGATCGTTCATAATAATTGTCTGACAAGCGTTAAAAGCTATAAAGTTCGAGGAATTGCCACTGCACATGCGTAGTTGTGTTTGTTGTCGACAATCGTGCTTCCGCCAACGATCGCACAGTCACTGTACAACAATAATGTGTGAGAAATATCTCCTATTCTTTTTTTATTCTAGTCCCTGCAATGGTAATGTTTATTATAATACATTTTATGAACGACACCCTTCTATTTGTTTTTGTTTTTTTTTGCTTTGTAAAGTCGTTTTTGTGCTCCATATATGAGGTTATTTATCCGGTCAGGAACAATACACAAAAAAAGACACGACATGTTCCAGGTTATAGCTATAAATACATTTCTACTTGCAGTCCCTGGACAAGTTGATGTTATACTTACATGGACATGGTCGTCTGCATTAAATGAGGAAAGAAAGTTGGTCATAAGTTCTAATGTTTTGATCTGATTTAATACAATATTTTCTCTGATCATTTTAGGCGTCCAGATTTTCCAAGACAGCAGTTCAGTCCTTCACTTCAAGAAAGAAGAACCAGAGGAAGTGGAAATCAAAGCAGAGCTGCAAGAGTTCTCACTGATAACTGTGTGTGTGAAGAGTGAAGAAGAGCCAGAGTCTTCTCTCCTTCATCATACGGTGAAAGAGGAGACCAGAGAGGACGCTGATGGAGCAGGTCCAGACAAACATCCAGAGAGTGAAGAACATGGAGAGAGTTCTTCTGACACTGACGACTCTGCAGACTGGACTCCTTCAGCTGAAAGGCCCACTCCACAAACTCACACTGAGGTCAATGAACAGCTGCAAGGACCAGCTCACAGGACTCATGTTAGTGAAAATCGGAGCAAAGCTGGAACCAAGCTCCGCACATGTTCTCACTGTGGAAAGGGGTTTGGATCCATCTCTTACTTAAGAATTCATGAACGGACTCACACAGGAGAGAGACCATACAAATGTTCACTCTGTGAAAAAGATTTTATACAAAAACCTAATCTAAATAAACACATGATAAGTCACACTGGAGAGAAACCATTCAAATGTACAGTCTGTGAAAAATGTTTTAGACAAAAACAAAATTTAAACCTGCACATGTGGACTCATACAGGCGAGAAACCATTCCATTGTTCAGTTTGTGATAAAGGTTTTAAATTAAAACATGATTTAAAAATACACACGAGAAGTCACACAGGAGAGAAACCATTCAACTGTTCAGTTTGTTCAAAGAGTTTTACTGACCAAAGGAGTTTAAACGTACATATGAAAGTTCACAGTGGAGAGAAACCATTCAAATGTTCAGTCTGTGATAAATGTTTTATACAAAAACAAAATCTAATTCGACACATGAGGACTCACACAGGAAAGAAACCATTCAAATGTTCAATTTGTGAAAAAGATTTTATCCAAAAACAACAACTAATTCGACATATGAGGACTCACACAGGAGAGGCACCATTCATATGCTCAGTCGGTGAATACTTTTGTACAAATAAACATGATCTAAAAGTGCACATGAGGAATAACACTGGGGGGAAGCCATTCAAATGTTTAGTCTGTGAAAAATGTTTCCCACAGAAACGCAATCTAAACCGACACATGAGGACTCACACAGGAGAGAAACCATTCAAATGCTCAGTCTGTGAAAAAGGTTTTTTACAAAAAGAACATCTAATTCGACACATGAGGACTCACACAGGAGAGAAACCATTCAAATGTGCAGTCTGTGAAAAACAATTTAGACAACAAAATGCTCTAAAAAGACACATGAGAAGTCATACAGGGGAGATACCGTACAAATGTACAATTTGTTCAAAGGGTTTTACTGAAAAAGGGAATTTAACCAAACACATACGAGTCCACACTGGAGAGAAACCATTCAAATGTTCAGTCTGTGAAAAAACCTTTATAGAAAAACAACAACTGATTCGACACATGAGGACTCACACGGGAGAGAAACCATTCAAATGTTAAGTATGTGAAAAAAGTTATGTAGAAAAACATTATCTGATTCGACACATGAGAAAAACAAGTTTTAATGCTGCCTTTAGGTGCTCAAGTAATTATGGTAAATACTACTTGCCGAGTAAAAAATTGTACATGCAACACCTCATCTCGTATTTTCCACTGGGAAACTGGGAAATAATTTTGATGCTTGAGGTCCTGAGATGAGATGACCTTTAACCTTTCACCACAATCGAGGGCAGAGATAATGTATCTGTATGCCTTTGCATACATATTGGCAACTTAATTTTAATATCGTCTCTTTTTTCACACTAATCGTCTTTAAACAAAAAAAAAAGTCAAAGTTTATATATTATTTTTGATCAAAGTCGACCTTTTCTTAGACCTAATCTTAATAACAATTTCATTAGATGTAGGATTTAACACATAATTCATCCATCTTTTTCGTTTCACTATGCAATTTCCCCCCGAAAAAAACTGTGCACCTACTGCTCTCTGGAACTATATTTACAGCTGGCTGAAAACAAAGCTCAAGGACTTGTCAAACCAAAGGATGTAATAGACATTATCTACAGTTGTATTTCCACTAAACACAAACAGCCTTTACTAATCAATAACATCGTACTCCTGGGAAAATGTTACCCACATAAATGCAAATGGCCTAAAACCACCCCCCATTTTAATGCTTTTTTCAATGAATTTACACTAACGCCCTACGAAAAATGTCCTCACTTGCCTCTAAAATAATTGATAGAACAGATGAATATGAGTTATGTGAAAAGCCCTGATTATATTCTATGTTGGTTTTGTACATTTTGTTCCGTTTATTTTGTAATGTACAAGTTTTTGTTTCAATAAAAAAAAAAGTTTCAGGGCTCTGTCCGGTTTAAAGTGAGGCTTTGAGGCTCAAAGAGTGGGTTCTGTTTGGAGTTATCGCCACACAGCAGCCATGTTTGTTTATGCTTGTTGGGTACATCCGAAATTAGCAGATTGGTTACAGGTCTAAGCCCAAACCGTCACCGTCCGCCATGACAAGAAGCGTCCGAATAGGGCTGTCAGTTAGGAGGGAGGGAGGGAAATGAGCCTCAATGTGATGAAGCTGTAGCTGACTGCAGTGGGAGTATGTTGGCTCCTCCCGTTCCGTCTTCCCTTTTGTGATTTGTCTCCCATGGGCCATGTTTCAGAGGCTCTGTCCGCTGTTTGTTTATGCCTTTGGTCTTCTTCTTCTCTGCTCATACAAACTCACACTGCCCTCTAGTGCTCTGGGGTTTCTGTGACAAAATAACTCGCCAGGCTTTTTAATCTACATTGTTCAATATGATTCGATATGATTTTAGGCATAGAGAAAAAAGTGGTTATGCAGTCAAATTAATGTTTTAACCCACGGCAAAAAAAACATCCAGAACTTTCAACTGGGGATGGGACGGTAATGAAATTTTGCGTCACGATTATTTTTAGCTTAACAATGTTATTACGATATTTGTTAATGGTTTCAATATTTATGTTTTATTTATTTGACCTTTACTTAACCAGGAAAGTCCCACTGAGATTAAGAATTTATTTTACGGGGAGTCTTGGAGGCTCCAGAGGGAACCTATTGTTCATTCTTTTAGTGGTAGGGGAAACCGGAGTACCCGGCGGAAAGCTACGCAGACACGGGGAGAACATGCAAACTCCACAGAAAGGCCCCGTCCAGGTGGGAAACAAACCCCGAACCTTCTAACTGTGCAACCATGCCGTTATAGCAACCCCTGAGCACGAGAGGGCAGTGTGAGCCCGTATGAGCAGAGAGAAGAAGACACAAAACATAAACAAACATGGCTGCCGTGTGGCGTTAGCTCGTTAGCTCCGAACAGAACCGACCCTCGGAGCCTCAAAGCTTCGCCTTAAAGCGGACAGAGCCCCTGAAACATGAACCAGGTGAAGCTGGAGGAGGAGCAGGAGCTGTGGGAGCCCGCGGAGGTGAAACAAGGTACTGTGTAGAGATGCGAGACCTGAGCAAGGCGTCTGGAGCGCCTCATCTTAAAAACACGTATCGTTTGTCTCTAAGTAACTTGCTGTCAGTGTCCAAAAAGGAAGTGAACTTTACATCTCAAAAAATGTCAAGCTAAAGAAAGCTGGGGAAACATTTTTGCTAAATCTTAAATATAAATTGTGTTAATGTGTCAAATGCACTTTAAATATTTATGTTGTCTACATTGAGGACACTACAACTGAGGGTGCAGGCATTTTAAAATGTGGTTGCGATTAGGGCTGAACGATATGGACACATTTTCGTATCTCGATATTCATGCCAGATATCTCAATATTGATATGATACGATATAACTATGGGTTAGGTGAAAACGAAGCATTTTTCAGAAAATTAAAATCATAATACAAAAGAGTGCAGTTTTATTGATGAAAATCTATATAGTTTATATCTGGCTTATTTAATTTTAATATTTTGAATGGTCATATCTCGATATCGATATGATAACGATATATCTTTCAGCCCCAGTTGCAATGCACCCTTTGGCACCCCTGTAGATCCGGGCCTGCACACTATGGATTGGATATGGTCACGAGCAAGTAAAGGAGGAAAGAAAGAAGTTCGATCCAAACTTTTTCATCTGATTTATTACACTCTCTTCTATTTCATTTTAGGTGACCAGATATTAGGAGACAACAGTTCAGTCCTTGACTTCAGCAAAGAAGAACCAGAGGAAGTGGACATCAAAGCAGAGCCGCAAGAGTTCTTCTTGATACCTGTGTCTGTGAAGAGTGAAGAGGAGGAGTCAGAGTCTTCTCTCCTTCATCAAACGGTGAAAGAGGAGACCAGAGAGGACGCTGATGGAGCAGGTTCAGACAAACATCCAGAGAGTGAAGAACATGGAGAGAGTTCTTCTGACACTGACGACTCTGCAGACTGGACTCCTTCAGCTGAAAGGCCCACTCCACAAACTCACACTCAGGTCAACAAACAGCTGCAGGGACCAGCTCACAGGACTCATGTTAGTGGAGCCAAGCACCACACATGTTCACACTGTGGAAAGGGATTTGTATTCATCTCCAAATTAAGAACTCATGAACGGACTCACACAGGAGAGAAACCATTCAATTGTTCAGTGTGTGATAAAAGCTTTACACAAAAGCAAAATCTAGATAAACATATGAATACTCATACTGGAGAGAAACCATTCAAATGTTCAGTCTGTGCAAAACGTTTTGCACAAAATAGTAATCTAAAAACACACTGGAGAACTCATACAGGAAACAAACCATACAAATGTTTCGTCTGTGAAAAAGGTTTTATCCACAAACAAAATCGAGACCGACATGTGAATACTCACACTGGAGAAAAACCATTCAATTGTGCAGTCTGTGAAAAATGTTTTACACAAAATCGTGATCTAAAAGTACACATGAGAACTCATACAGGAGAAAAACCATACAAATGTTCAGTCTGTGAAAAAGGTTTTATACAAAAATCTGTTTTAGAACGACACATGACGACTCACACAGGGGAGAAAACATTCAGATGTTTAGTCTGTTTAAAAGGTTTTACGCGAAGATCTGTTTTAGAACGACACATGAAAACTCACAGAGGAGAGAAGCTATTCAAATGTTCAGTCTGTGAAATAGGTTATGTCCATAAACATGGTCTAAAAGTGCACATGAAAATTCACAGAGGGGAGAAACTATTCAAATGTTCAGTCTGTGAAATGGGTTATGTCCATAAACATGGTCTTAAAGTGCACATGAAAACTCACACAGGGGAGAAACTATAAAAATGTTCAGTTTGTTCAAAGGGTTTTAGAACAAAACAGCTGGCGCAGGCTCTCTACGCCCGGTGCCTGAGGCGATCTTTTGACGATGTAACGGCCTGGTTTTCCATATGCAAACGTCCGCTCAGGCTACAGTGTTTAGGCGTCTCGGATTCGTGTCTTTCTCCACAAATAGTCGGAAAATACTGTGTTCCAAAAGGTTTATTGACATACAGTACCTCAAAACTCAATAGAATAGTAAACCACGCCAGTAAGATCACCCAAACCCCTCAGACCCCACTCTGCGAACTGTACAGGCGATCGGTGCGGAGGAAAGCCACTCTCATCACTGAAGACGCCGCACAACCTTTGCATCATTCCTTCTCCCTGCTGCCGTCAGGCAGAAGATACAGAACCCCATTCATCCCATCTGCAGTCGCTGCACTAAATAAACTCCGGTAGCACTGTACTTTACGTTGATCTTTTTATGTGATATTTTGTAACGATGTTTGTGTGTGTTTTTTGATTGATTTGTGCTGTGCTGAAAGACACATTTCTGCTCTTTGGAACAGACAATAAAGTTCTATTCTATTCTAAAGCCATCCAGGTTTCAATAGGTTGACACGGTCAAAAGATGTTTGCCTCCACACTGCCACACCTGAGCGCCTCCTCCTCCCCCCCTTATATAGGGCAGGTAATTGCACACAGAGCGCCACGCAGTGCAGGAGGATCAAACATGAACATGCTAAAATGGCTCCAACAATACTGTTTGAGCAGGTTTGTTGCGTAAAACAAAGCCATGTTAAACTTAATGAGCTTATAATTATAATTATAATTAAATATTTATATTTTAAGTATTTTTGTAATGTCTTAAACCTTTTTTTAAACCTCTGTTTTAAGTTGAATGACTATGGGTTTCACTTGATTTGATTTATTTTTTTTATTCCTATATACTGTTGATGTGCATCACTTTGGAAACGCTTGTTTATAAAATGTGCCAAATAAATAAAATGGATTGCATTTGATATAACTCCATGCATTCAGTTTCTATCGAGAATTTGCTCTAATATGAAAATGTCCATGTATACGGTGCAAATTCTGCCTGTTTTTAACCTCAGTAAACCTCAACTAAGAAGTACAGTCGTCAGCTCTGGATGTTTTCTCATTTGCCATGGACATTAATTTTGTGCTACATAACCGCTTTATTTTTTTAGACTTAAAATTCTAATGATATTTGCCAAATAAAATGTGGATTAAAGATTAAAGAGTCGAGCGTTATTGTGTTAAAGCAACCCCTGAGCGCTAGAGGGCAGCGTGAGCGTGTATGAGCAGAGAGAAGAAGATCAAAAGCATAAACAAACATGGCTGCCGTGTGGCGTTAGCTCCGAACAGAACCGACCCTCGGAGCCTCAAAGCGGACAGAGCCTCTGAAACATGAACCAGGTGAAGCTGGAGGAGGAGCAGGAGCTGTGGGAGCCCGCGGAGGTAAAGCAAGGTACTGAGCATTTTAAAATAGTTATTTTAGTTGCACAATAGTTGACAATTCCAAATATCTACGCACGAATGTCAATCATATGATGAAAAAAGTCTCATTCACCGCCACCCTTTGAGTCTGTTATCAGAGGCACAATCATAATTTTGAATCGGTATTCTAACAAGTCATTCTGTTTTAAAAAAAATATTCGAACATGCTAATGGTTAGCCTAGCTAGATTGCGACGCCTTCGTCAGTCCGTGGCGTAGATGTAATAATTAGAAATTAGTGCGTCCCATTCAGCCCCATTTATTGTAAAGGTCCCGAGTCGTGTGTGAAACTTAAAGGAACAGGAACAGTTTTTACACACTGAGATCTGTTCTTACCTAAGCTTAGACGAATAAATACAAATAAAAACCAAAAAAATAAAAACTTCTGTGGCCACGGCCCAAATCGCGTGCCTCTGCAATTTGGAAATTGCCTTGTGTGATATCGCGATAAAATTGCAAATGTAATTAATTGTTCAGCCCTAGCGGCAACACACAACTTGTATACCACAGGGGAAAGTGGCACAGCACATGAGCTGTTACAAATGTCCTTAAATTAGGGTTACGCTTACCTTCATAGTTGTATTTTGGCTGCTTCTTTCCTCTAGTATTTGCCTTAATCCCTGAAAACTGAGGAGGGAACTACCTGCTCTGGAGAACTGAACTAATGCTGAGACCAAGTAGAAGCTAATCACACATTTATGAACTACCGGAATAATAATTATAATAATAATAATTCTTCTTCTGCTTTGTAAACTCTTGTTTGTGTTCCATACTATCTGTAGGAGCTATTTGTTTATTTTTATTTTTTGGTTTAAAGTTAAAATTAAGTTAACTTTTATTTTATTAGTTACACATTTTGAGTTGTGTATTTTCTAGTACACTATTTTTGGTTTCTTAAGTATGTTTTCTTTTTATGATATATTCTTCAATATGCTAAGTTAATTCTAATTTGTTTACTTTTTGTTTTATTTTGTTTGGTTATCTTATCATTGCGCACCTAGGGGATATAGGGGAGTAACGCACACAGTCCAGCACGCACCTGGGTGGGCTAATGGTTTTTTACCAGTAGAGTAGGAGAGGCAGCAAGCCGGCCTTGCTGGTTGCCTTCTAATCTGGAAAATAAACCATTTTTGAAACTTTAAGTTTGTTTGGAAATTCCACTCTTTTGAATGCTGCTGCTGCCTAAAACCAAACTCCATGGTGCGTCTAAGTGTTTATCTGAGTTAAGTCCTAAGTTTGTTTTATGTGCAGTTTTGAGTTCCCTTTTTTGTTGACATATAATCACCACACTATCAATATGATTGTGAGCATTAAAGGAAGGAAGAATGTTCGTACTAACTTTTTCCCCTGATTAATTATAATCTTTTTTATTTATAGGCCTCCCAATTTTTGAAGTCAACAGTTCAGTCCTTCACTTCAAGAAAGAAGAACCAGAGGAAGTGGAAATCAAAGCGGAGCCGCAAGAGTTCCAACTGATAACTGTGTATGTGAAGAGTGAAGAGGAGGAGCCAGAGTCTTCTCTCCTTCATCACACAGTGAAAGAGGAGACCAGAGAGGACGCTGATGGAGCAGGTTCAGACAAACATCCAGAGAGTGAAGAACATGGAGAGAGTTCTTCTGACACTGACGACTCTGCAGACTGGACTCCTTCAGCTGAAAGGCCCACTCCACAAACTCACCCTGAAGGGAACAGAACAGAAAGAGCTGAGGAATGTTGCAGCTCTGACTCAGAGTGGAGCTGGGAATTCAACCCTTCCACAAAGACCTCTGCCAACAGTAAAAGAAAGATGGAAGATTATCCAAACTGGACTCCTTCAGCTGATGGGAGCGACGCTGCCCTCAAACTATGCACATGTTCCCACTGTGGAAAGGGATTTGAAACCATCTCCAGATTAAGAGCTCACGAACAGACTCATACAGGGGAGAAACCATACAAATGTTCAGTCTGTGAAAAATGTTTAATACAAAAAATTGATCTAGAACGACACATGAGAACTCACACAGGGGAGAAACCATTCAAATGCTCAGTCTGTGGAAAAAGTTTTACCCATAAACAAGGTCTAAAAGTGCACATGATGACCCACACAGGGGAGAAACCACACAAATGTTCAGTCTGTTTAAAAGGTTTTATACAAAAGCGAAATCGAGACCGACATATGAATACTCACACTGAAGAGAAACCATACAAATGTTCAGTCTGTTTAAAAGGTTTAATACAAAAAATTTATCTAGAACGACACATGAGAAGTCACACAGGGGAGAAACCATTCAAATGTTTAGTCTGTGAAAAAGGTTTTATACAAAAGCGAAATCGAGACCGACATATGATGACTCACACAGGGGAGAAACCATTCAAATGTTCAGTTTGTGATAAGGATTTTAGTACAAAACAGAATCGAAATCTACACACGAGGACTCATACAGGGAAGAAACCAGTCAAACGTTCACAAAAGCAAAGCTACAGCCCGACAAACTTAGTGTAAGTAACATAACCAGCAATGAATTACTCTCAGTTGTGGCTTTTTGTTAGATACTTATAATTTATGCAAAAAAAACAAATGTTTTGATGAGTTTTGAGTGGAATTTGTATATTTACTATATATAGGTCTCACTCAAAATGGCCTCATAGCAGAAAATAGGAATATTTCATAATGGTTATATTGTAGAATGTGAATTTAACATGAAAATAAATAATAATAATAAATACAGTTCACACCCTATTGCCGTAATTTCTGTAAGTTTCAATGACATTTAAGCAGCACGGTGGCAAAGTGGGTTAAAACATTCATTTTGTACAACATAACCACTTCATTTTCTATGCCTAAAATCAGTGGTGGAAAGTAACACAGTAAAAAGTACAAATTATAGGTACTTAAACTTAAATACATTTTATGATTAATACTTTTTACTTTTACTTCACAACATTTTAGAGCCTGTATCTGTACTTTCTACTCCACTACATTTTTAAATTGGGTTAAAAGTAAAAGTAATAATACTTTTTAATAATAAAAAGTATTTTATTTTAAAAGTGACCGCTCTATGATAAACTGGTTTAGTTCCTGTTTTGGACCTGAGTTTGTGGTTTACTTATTTAGTCGTTTGATTCAAAGAATATTGAGTATTTCTTCCTCCACTGCCTAAAATGCTCATCATATTGAACAATGTAGTTTAAAAAGGGTTAGTTATTGTGTTATAGCAACCCCTGAGCACTAGAGGGCAGCGTGAGCGTGTATGAGCAGAGAGAAGAAGACCAAAAGCATAAACAAACATGGCTGCCGTGTGGCGTTAGCTCGTTAGCTCCGAACAGAACCGACCCCGGAGCCTCAAAGCTTCGCATTAAATGGACAGAGCCTCTGAAACATGGCCCAGGTGAAGCTGGAGCAGGAGCTGTGGGAGCCCGCGGAGCTGAAACAAGGTACTGCACATTTGAAAACAATGATTTTCGTTTCGCAATCGTTGGCAAATCCATATTATCAAGGAATGAAGAATGTACCGGTACTTATTTGAAAAGTAAATGAATACAATAAATCTCACCCAACACCACCCTCTGAGTCTGTTATCAGAAACACAATAATAGTTAGAAACGGTTTTCTGAAAAGTGTTTTTCAAATATTCGAACATGCTAACTGTTAGCCTAGCTAGACGTAGATCCGACTCTCGTCCCTGGCCATAAATTATAAAAAAAACATTTTTAATCGGACAAACTCCTCTGTTTTCAACACCCATTAGCGTTTTTGGTGGTGTAAGATTAATTTACTATTGCTACATGTTTGTTCAATAATAACTGTTTATGACAAACATTAAAGATAAAGTAAACTCTTTTATACTCTTGGGTTCCAGACTATGGATATGGTCATGAGCATTAAAGAAAGAAAGAAAGAAAGAAAGACAGTTGTCCCTAACTTTTTCCCTTGATTAATTATAATCTTTTCTCATCATAGGTGTCCCGATCTGTGGAGACACCTGTCCTGTCCTTCACTTCAGGAAAGAAGAACCAGAGGAAGTGGACATCAAAGCAGAGCCGCAAGAGTTCTTCCTGATACCTGTGTGTGTGAAGAGTGAAGAGGAGGAGCCAGAGTCTTCTCTCCTTCATCATACGGTGAAAGAGGAGACCAGAGAGGACGCTGATGGAGCAGGTTCAGACAAACATCCAGAGAGTGAAGAACATGGAGAGAGTTCTTCTGACACTGACGACTCTGCAGACTGGACTCCTTCAGCTGAAAGGCCCACTCCACAAACTCACTTTGAGCGGAGAAAGGCTGAAAGTGCTGAGGAATGTTGCAGCTCTGACTCAGAGTGGAGCTGGGAATTCAACCCTCCCACAAAGACCTCTGCTAACAGTAAAAGAAAGATGGAAGATTATCCAGACTTGAATCCTGCAGCTGATGGGAGCGACGCTGGCCTCAAACTATGCACATGTTCCCACTGTGGAAAGGGCTTTAGAACCATCTCCAGATTAAGAGTTCACGAACAGACTCATACAGCAGTGAAACCATACAAATGTTCAGTCTGTGAAAAAAGTTTTACCCATAAACATGGTCTTAAAGTGCACGTGAGCACGCACACAGGAGAAAAAACATACAAATGTTCAATCTGTGAAAAAGGTTTTAGACAAAAATGTTATTTAAAAATTCACATAAGAACTCATACAGGAGAGAAACCATTCAAATGTTCAGTCTGTGGAAGAGGTTTTACACAAAAGAATTATCAAAAAACACACATGAAGTGTCACACAGGAGAGAAGCCATTCAAATGTTCAGTATGTGAAAAAAGTTTTACCCATAAACATGGTCTAAAAGTGCACATGAGGACTCACACGGGGGAGGAACCATACAAATGTTCAGTCTGTGAAAAAGGTTTTATACAAAAATGCTATCTAAAAATACACATGAAGTCCCACACAGGAGAGAAACCAAACAAATGCTCAGTCTGTGAAAAATGTTTTATGCAAAAAAAATATCTAGACCGACATATGAAATCCCATACAGCTGAGAAACCATTCAAATGCTCAGTCTGTGAAAAAAGTTATATCCAGAAACATGGTCTAAAAGTGCACATGAGGACTCACACAGGGGAGAAACCATTCCAATGTTCAGTTTGTGATAAGGGTTTTAGTACAAAACAGAATCGAAATCTACACATGAGGACTCATACAGGAAAGAAACCCTTCAAATGTTCACAAAAGCAAAACTACAGCCCGGCAAACTTAGTGTAAGTAACATAACCAGCAATGAATTACTCTCAGTTGTGGCTTTAAAAAGAAAAGGTTTAGGTACTTCTAATTTACTGCAAACATTTTTTATTGTATTGACGAGTTTTGAGTTGATTTTTTTTTAATCTTTTTACCTTTTTCAGATAATATGAAAGACAACATAAAATGTTTTGTGTCACCCCTAGTTAGTGGTTGTGTGAAGCCATTGATGGTCAAACAACTGAGTTCACTCTTTTTAAATCATAAGGATAATTGAAATTGCCAAAATGACCCTGATCAAAAGTTTACATACCCCAGTTCTTAATACTGTGTATTTCCCCTTTTAAAGGGACTATACAGAGTTTAAATGTTAAAATTATGTATTTTCCTCCCCCTACATGTTCCAGCCATGTCCTAGAGACTGAGATGGCCCATAGCCTCTCATAGGAGGAGCTGTGGCACAGTAGTCGAGCCGCTGTACACCTGTGGGACGTGAGTTTTCATTTTAACTGTTTATGTACACTCGGATCTTAAAACTTAATCCTAAAATATTCCAAAACCTTTTACTGTGTGTTTACAGGGGACCTATGTTTACCTCCTGTCAATGTTTGAGCTCAAAATAAACGTGAAAAAAAAACAGATATCTGAGTGCCCTGGTCATTTCGAGGGGGCAACACGTGCAGCGGCTCGTGCTTCAGCGGGAAAAATTTCCGCGGTAAACCGTGACCGCGTCCTTTTATAATCGTGGTAATCGTAAAACCGGTTAAACTCGACATCCCTACTCCCATAGAAGACAACTCAAAGGGAGGAGCCAACTTATATAGGGCTCTAGCCAGACAGGACGTGACACACAAGGGGCAGACGGCCAAAGTGAAATACTGTCTACATGGGACTAATAACTCCAAGACACTGCCAGGTATGGGACAAATAAACAAACAAGTACCTTGGCGTGTAGCATCACGCAACGCCTAACACTGGCGCTTCACCAGGATTAACATCGTAATGTTTAACCCTGTTACACTCAGTTGTTTGACCATAAATGGCTTCACACAACCATAAGTTAAAAAAAAAATAAAAAATTAAATCAACTTTTTACGTTATCATTCATATTCCCAAAAAATAAAAAAAATCTGCCAGAGTATGTAAACTTTTGAGCACAACTGTATTTATGTCTCACTTATGGCATTTATAGCAGAAAAGAGGGATATTTCGTAACAGTTATATTGTTATCAATCGCGAATTTAACGTAAAAAGTTTGTTTTGATGATTCTTGATGTAGTCTATGGGGTGAGCAAAAACAGCGCTTTGCTTCTGCCCAACCCTTTTTTGGGTTGTGATGACTTGAGAGTGCTGCTTTGAATGTGAGCAACCAAAATAAAAACTAAAAGCCTGGTGGGTTATTGTGTTATAGCAACCCCTGAGCGCTAGAGGGCAGCGTGAGCGTTTATGAGCAGAGAGAAGAAGACCAAAAGCATAAACAAACATGGCTGCCGTGTGGCGTTAGCTCGTTAGCTCCGAACAGAACCGACCCTCGGAGCCTCAAAGCTTCGCCTTAAAGCGGACAGAGCCTCTGAAACATGAACCAGGTGAAGCTGGAGGAGCTGTGGGAGCCCGCGGAGGTGAAACAAGGTACTATGTATTTAAATAGAATTATTTTAGCTGCACAATTGTCGACAAATCCAAATAAACACGAATGTACTTGTGGAGATATGTCTTTTTATGCATGCATTTTGAAAATGATATATGTTCTTTAGCTGACCTGAGTGACAAAGGAATCAGGAGATTGCGAGGAGATAAAATGTCATTCTGCTTATAACCTTGTTTAAGAATCCTATGGTTAACTTGACCCCAGAAACTAAACAATTTTGTTATGAGAGCCAAGGATATGCAATGCATTTGCCTGAGAATGGTATCTGTTTTGACTACATGCAAGGCTGTAACAACTATATCATATATATATATATATATATATATATATATATATATGATATATGTGAATCTTTGTGACTTCCTTAGGCCTACTTGTTTGAGACATTAAAGATAAAGTATTCTCTTTTATACTCTTGCATTCCATAAGGGACATGGCCATTACAGGAAAAAAGAAACAAAGTTGTCCTGACTTTTTCACCTGATTGAATATTTTTTTATCTCATTATAGGTGTCCCGATTTATGAAGACAACAGTTCACTCGTTCACTTCAAGAAAGAAGAACCAGAGGAAGTGGAAATCAAAGCAGAGCCGCAAGAGTTCCCACTGATACCTGTGTCTGTGAAGAGTGAAGAGGAGCAGCCAGAGTCTTCTCTCCTTCATCAAACGGTGAAAGAGGAGACCAGAGAGGACGCTGATGGAGCAGGTTCAGACAAACATCCAGAGAGTGAAGAACATGGAGAGAGTTCTTCTGACACTGACGACTCTGCAGACTGGACTCCTTCAGCTGAAAGGCCCACTCCACAAACTCACACTGAAACTGCTGAACAATGTTGCAGCTCTGATTCAGAGTGGAGCTGGGAATTCAACCCTCCCACAAAGACCTCTGTCAGGAGTAAACGAAAGATGGAAGATTATCCAGACTTGATTCCTGCAGCAGATGGGAGCGACGCTGGCCACAAATTATGCACATGTTCCCACTGTGGAAAGGGCTTTAGAACCATCTCCAAATTAAGAGCTCACAAACTGATTCATACAGGAGAAAAAACATTCAAATGTTCAGTCTGTTTAAAAGGTTTTAGACAAAAACATGATCAAGAAAGGCACACGAGAACTCATACAGGGGAGAAACCATTTAAATGTTCAGTCTGTGGAAAAGGTTTTACACAAAAATATCATCAAGAAATGCACACAAGAACTCATACAGAGGAGAAACCATTTAAATGTTCAGTCTGTGGAAAAGGTTTTAAATTTAAACCTGATATAGACCGACACATGAGAACTCATACAGAGGAGAAACCATTTAAATGTTCAGTCTGTGGAAAAGGTTTTAAATTTAAACCTGATCTAAACCGACACACCAGAACTCATACAGGGGAGAAACCATTCAAATGTTCGGTCTGTGAAAATTGTTTTACCCATAAACATGTTCTAAAAGTGCATATGAGGACTCACACAGGGGAGAAACCATACAAATGTTCAGTCTGTGAAAAATGTTTTGGACAAAAACAAAATTTAAGCCTGCACATGACGATTCACACAGGGGAGAAACCATTCCAATGTTCAGTTTGTTCAAAGGGTTTTAGAACAAAACAGAATCTAAATCTACACAGGATGAGGACTCATACAGGGGAGAAACCAGTCAAATGTTCACAAAAGCAAACAGCCCGGCAAACTTAGTGTAAGTAACATAACCAGCAATGAATTACTCTCAGTTGTGGCTTTTCGTTAGATACTTATAATTTACTGCAAAACAATTTTTTTTGATGATTTGGATTTTGTATGGAGAGTGCTGCTTTGAATATGAGCAACCAAAATAAAATAAACGTAATACATACAGTTCATACCCAATTCCCATCATTTCTGTAATTTCTTTAAGTTTCCATGAAATTTAGGTGGCACAGTGGTTAATGTTCAGGCCCCACAGCTAGAAGATCCTGGATTAGATAGTATTTACAGATGTGTAGGCATATAAAGTGATTAAGTGATAAGTGATGGCAGCGGGTCTAAGTGTGGACACATCACACAGTGCGAGTGCGGACTACGTCCGTGAGTCTGTAACTAAGTTACAGAGACTTGTTATTGTTCATGAGTCTGATGGCGGAGGGAAAAAAACTGTTCAAGTGGCGGGATTTGTGGGTCTGGACAGACCGTAGCCTCCTGCCTGAGGGGAGAGGGGGGAATAGTCCGTGTCCAGGGTGAGAAGGGTCAGCTGTGATCCGACCCACATGCCTCCGGGTCCTGGAGGTGAAAAGGTCCTGGAGAGATGGGAGCTTGTTGGTGACGACAGGGCACGTGCACGCCATAGGGAGGTGAGAGCACATCTCCCGTCTAGGCTTTGTAGTCGATCACAACAAGAGCCTGCTGCAACCGACCAAACGGCTCCAATATCTGAGGCTAGTCCTGGACTCCAGAAATACGAGAGCCTCGCTGTCGCTGGAGAAGCCGGTGGCGATACTGGACCTAGGTCGGGCCGCACTGAACAGGCCTCAGATCCGCCCTTAGCGGATCCGTTCACTGCTGGGCATGGTGGCGGCAGCTCACCCGGTGGTGAAGCTGGGCTTGTTGCATATAAAGGAAGCTGCTGTGTGGCGTTAACTCGGAACAGAACCCACTCTTCGAGCCTCAAAGCCTCACTTTAAACAGGACAGAGCCCTGAATTATTTTTTCTTTTTATTGAAACAAAAACTTGTGCGTTACAAAATAAACTGTTGTACAAAACCAACAAAATGTACAAAACCAACATAGAATATAATCAGGGCTTTTCACATAACTCATATTCATCTGTTATATCAATTATTTTAGAGGCAAGTGAGGACATTTTTCGTTCATCGACTTTGATCAAAAATAATATATAAACTTTGACTTGGTTTTTTGTTTAAAGACGATTAGTGTGAAAAAAGAGTCGATATTAAAATTAAGTTGCCAATATGTATGCAAAGGCATACAGATACAATATCTCTGCTCTCAATTGTGGTGAAAGGTCAAAGGTTATCTCATCTCGGGACCTCAAGCATCCAAATTATTTCCCAGTTTCCCAGTGGAAAATACGAGATGAGGTGTTCTATGTACAATTTTTTACTCGGCAAGTAGTATTTACCATAATTACGTGAGCACCCAAAGGCAGCATTAAACTTTTTCACAGGCTGATCTTTTGAATGATTTCTCTCCCGTGTGAGTCCTCATGTGTCGAATCAGTTGTTTTTCTATAAAGGTTTTTTCACAGACTGAACATTGGAATGGTTTCTCTCCAGTGTGGACTCGTATGTGTTTGGTTAAATTCCCTTTTTCAGTAAAACCCTTTGAAAAAATTGTACATTTGTACGGTATCTCCCCTGTATGACTTCTCATGTGTCTTTTTAGAGCATTTTGTTGTCTAAATTGTTTTTCACAGACTGAACATTTGAATGGTTTCCCCCCAGTGTTATTCCTCATGTGCACTTTTAGATCATGTTTATTTGTACAAAAGTATTCACCGACTGAGCATATGAATGGTGCCTCTCCTGTGTGAGTCCTCATATGTCGTATTAATTGTTGTTTTTGGATAAAACCTTTTTCACAAACTGACATTTGAATGGTTTCTTTCCTGTGTGAGTCCGTTCATGAATTCTTAAGTAAGAGATGGATCCAAACCCCTTTCCACAGTGAGAACATGTGCGGAGCTTGGTTCCAGCTTTGCTCCGATTTGCACTAACATGAGTCCTGTGAGCTGGTCCCTGCAGCTGTTCATTGACCTGAGTGTGAGTTTGTGGAGTGGGCCTTTCAGCTGAAGGAGTCCAGTCTGCAGAGTCGTCAGTGTCAGAAGAACTCTCTCCATGTTCTTCACACTCTGGATGTTGGTCTGAACCTGCTCCATCAGCGTCCTCTCTGGTCTCCTCTTTCACTGTTTGATGAAGGAGAGAAGACTCTGGCTGCTCCTCTTCACTCTTCACCGACACAGGTATCAGTGGGAACTCTTGCAGCTCTGCTTTGATTTCCACTTCCTCTGGTTCTTCTTTCTTGAAGTGAAAGACTGAACTGCTGTCTTGGAAAAACGCCTAAATTGATCAGAGAAAATATTGTATTAATTCAGATCAAAACATTAGAACTTATGACCAACCTTCTTTCCTCATTTAATGCAGACGACCATGTCCATGTAAGTATAACATCAACTTGTCCAGGGACTGCAAGTGGAAATGTATTTGTAGCGGCTCCAACAGTATTTATAGCTATAACCTGGAACATGTCGTGTCTTTTTTTGTGTATTGTTCCTGACCGGATAAATAACCTCATATATGGAGCACAAAAACGACTTTACAAAGCAAAAAAAGTTATTGTTCACATTTAAACACTTGGACGCCACAGTCTGTTAGATGTATTTACCAGCAGTAACTCGGCAGCTAACGGAGTCATTCCACGGCCTCCACCTTTTTATACTGTTTTTAGCCAATGGAAATGTACGGCAACAGCTGCAAAGATGGCGGATCTCCATGGTACCTGTGGATTTTCCCGAACTCTATAGAAGGGTGTCGTTTAAAAAAATTTAGGCAAATATTTATCTCAACACAAAACATCAATGCAAGAATAAATTTAACTCGTAACCAAACATATTACCATTGCAGAGACTAGAATAAAAAAAAAGAATAGGAGATATTTCTCACACATTATTGTTGTACAGTGACTGTGCGATCGTTGGCGGAAGCACGATTGTCGACAACAAACACAACTACGCATGTGCAGTGGCAATTCCTCGAACTTTACAGCTTTTAACGCTTGTCAGACAATTATTATGAACGATCGTAAAATAAAGTGTATCACCTAAATTCTGATGTGCGATGAATACAATGGAGTTTGTATTTAGTGTATTTATGGTCTCGGACGAGAGGTGGAGCTACATCTAGCTAGGCTAACCGTTAGCATGTTCAAATATGCCTATATTTGGATTTGTCGACAATTGTGCAGCCAGAATTATAATTTCCAAATGCACAGCTCCTGCTCCTCTTCCAGCTTCACCTGGGCCATGTTTCAGAGGCTCTGCCTTCTTTAAAGAGCAGCTTTGAGGCTCTGAGAGTCGGTTCTGTTCGGAGCTAACGCCGCACGGCAGCCATGTTTGTTTATGCTTTTGGTCTTCTTCTCTCTGCTCATACATGCTCACACTGCCCTCTAGCGCTCAGGGGTTTCTATAACACAATAACACGCAGTTAATCTGCTCAAAAGGAGTGGGCCGAAGCAAAAGGCTTATAAGCTCCACCCCAAAAATAAAAACAATAACATTTTCATTTAACAATCAAAGCACAAAACACAACAACAGATTAATTTATTGTATATAAGTTATATTTCCTTATGTATTCCAAGTACAAGATTGGATAGACGTGAAATTTCTTTATAAAAGTGATTTTTGCACATTTGGTGCTGAAAGCCGCTTCGCTGCGCAGCCCACACGCCTCGGCGCCGGTCGGTACCATAGACTGTATAAAGAAGAGTCTGTCCACACAAGAGCTTTCTCATCTGCACAACAGGACGCGACTTGAAGCGCGGCCTGCGAATGCACGCAGAGAGGGACTCGAAGACGAATTCTTTCACGATTCCGCGTGCGGTGTGAAACAGGCCTTACGGGCGTCACTCTGCACCGGCAGCAGCAGTGCAGGCAGAGGGAGGCACTCAGCTCATGTTTAACTGTAATTTATCACAGAAAGTTACATCCCAGGCCGCTATTATACTGTAAAATAAGAGCCAAGAGCGATCGCAAGACTATTTCTCTTTCCTAACTCTATGTCATTGCATTAAGGAGCTCACCTCCCTCAAACACACACATTTGAGTTGAAGCGCGCGTGCTGAACGCCGGAGTGTGGGCTAAAAAAATAAAAGTAGCTAAAGGCCGAGTTGGTGTTATTGCTTCCCCTGAGCACTAGGGGGCAGCGCTGCTGTGTGAGTGTGAGCAGAGAGAGAGAGAGCACAAAGAAACATGGCTGACGTGAGGCGTTAACTCTGAACAGAACTGACCCTCAATGCGGACAGAGACACCGAGACATGGCCCAAGTGGAGCAGAAACAGGAGCTGAAACAGAACCACAGGTGAGTTTTTAAAAGAAACGAAGCTGAAGCCACGCGGACCCAATCGATCCATAAACCGACAGCCAGAAAAGCACCAAATGCGTCTATTTTAAAAAGACTGGTTGATACGTGTTCGTCTTTTTTGTAAACGTTTGGTAATGTGCCTGAAATGGCGCTCAACAGGCGTTCAAAAGTTTAAAAGCACGAGTTATGGTCCAACTACTGATCATAGCGCGGATGTTTTCTCAAGAAAGAAAATACCAAATACATGAAACTATAACTTTAATTAAACATTGTGCGTTTTATGTGCACTGGTTACCACAACATCAGCTGCTGTGAAGGTTATACCTGTGATGTCTTTATACAGAGGCGGGTATTACTCAATACATTACTCAAGTACATGTAGGCCTACTTGAGTAACTTTTTGAATAAATTGTACTTCTTAGAGTAGTTTTATCATTCAGTATTTGTCTACTTGAGTAAATTTATAATGGAGTATCTGTACTTGAGTTACTTTTTCCACTGTGAGTAAATGTTCTAGCAGCAAATGCTTCATTTTGATCCAACAAATGAATGTAGTTCGTCCCGTGCTCAGTTACCCGGGGGCAGCTCGGAGTAGAGTCGCTGCTCCTTCACGTTTCGGAGCGTCCTGGTCGCCGCCCTCAGGAGGTGTTCCAGTCATGTATTGAGAGGAGGCCCAGACCCAGGACACGCTGGAGGGACATGTCTCTGTGGCCTCGGGGTCAGAACCTCCATGACCCGGATCAAGCGGAAGAAAATGGATGGATGGACAATTTATGGCGTCAATAAAAATAAATATTTTTCTGCAGTACAGTCAGTACTCAAGTAACATTTCCTCCAAGTATTTTTTTACTGTTACTTGAGTAATTGTTTGGGCCACTACTTTTTACTTGTACTTGAGTAAAAGGTTACACTTTATTTTACACTACCTTGATACTTGATATTGTACCGATCTACATTTAGTACAATGTAATCTGCTTTGTAACAAATAACATGTACCTATGTAGTACTTACACAATGGAATAATGTGTATCAGTAGTTTGAAGGTACATCGTGTAATTAGATCCTCAGGGTCAGAGTTATGGTTTTATGTCTTACTTCATTATGTTTCTCCAAACTACTAATACACATTATTGCATTGTGTAAGTACTGTTACATAGAACGTTACATTGTACTAAATTTGGCAGGTACAATGTATCAAGGATCGTGTCAAATAAAGTGTTACCGAGTAACGTTATTTCAAAGTAACTCTTACTTGAGTAAATATTTTGGCTACTCTTCTCACCTCTGATTATGTAGAAACAGAGACTTGAGAGGCTATGTCTGCAATGTTATTCTTATGGTGTTATTTGATCTGTCACTCACTAATAATAGAACGTGCATACCCTCTGTAGTTCTTTTAAACCCTTCAAAGTTTTTATCATTTTCTTCAATAACTCTAGTGCCTGTGTTTCATTGTTACTATTCTCAATTTCTCATAAAACTAATGAACTTTCTCTATTATTCTCCTCCAGTTTGTTCCGGGAGTTCACGAAGGAGCCGGGCCCCGCAGGTACAGGTACGACTATGACCTTTTTGAACAGCACTGTCTTTGAGCACAGGCCTCACTGACCTGAACAGAAACGCTGCTTTTGTCATTGACCGCTCAGTTTGATCAACATTGTTTGATCCTCGCAGGAGTCCAGCGTCATGGGGAAGCTGGTCTTTTTAAAGAAGAACCAGAGGAAGTGGAAATCAAAGCAGGGCCGCTCGACTTCTCCCTGATCCAGGTGTGTGTGAAGAGCGAAGAGGAGGAGCCAGGGTCTTCTCTCCTTCATCAAACAGTGAAAGGGGAGACCAGAGAGGACGCTGATGGAGCAGGTTCAGACAAACGTCCAGAGAGTGAAGAACATGGAGAGAGTTCTTCCGACAACGACTACTCCGCAGACTGGACCTCAGCTGAAAGGCCCACTCCACAAACTCCCTCTGAGGTTGATGAACAGCTGCAGGGACCAGCTCACGGGACTCGTGTTGGTGCAGACGGGAGCGACACAGCCAAGCGCTACACGTGCTCTCACTGTGGGAGGAGATTTGGGACCAGCACCATATTAAAAACTCATGAGCAGACTCACACAGCGGAGAAAACCTTCGAATGTTCCGTTTGTGCCAAGGGCTTTACCCAGATGAGGTATTTGAAACAACACATGAGTTTGCACACAGAAAAGAGACCCTTCGAATGTCCATTCTGTGAGAAAGGCTTTGCGCTAAAACAATGGCTAAACCGACACGTGAAGATTCACACAGGAGAGAAACCGTTCAAATGTTCAGTCTGTGAAAAATGTTTTACTCAAAAACACATTCTCGATGACCATGTGAAAACTCATACAGGAGAGAAACCCTTCAAATGTACAGTCTGTGAAAGATGTTTTACACTGAAACATCATCTAAAAGACCACATGAACACTCATACAGGAGAGAAACCATTCAAATGTTCGGTCTGTTCAAATACCTTTACCCAAGTAGGTAGTTTGAATATACATATGAAGTTGCACACGGGAGAGAAACCGTTTAGGTGTTCAGTTTGTGCAAAGGATTTCAGCTACAAGCAGTATTTAGACAAACACATGCTGACTCACACGGGGGAGAGGCCGTTCACGTGTACAGTGTGTGCAAAGACGTTTTCCCGCGCGGGTCATTTAAATACACACATGAGGTCACACACGGGGGAAAGGCCTTTCAAATGTTCCGTTTGTGCAAAGGATTTCAGCCATAAGCAGTGCTTTAATCGACACATGAAGTCGCACACAGAGGAGCAACCATTCTGATGCTCGGTTTGGGCGATGGGCACTGGAGAGAGTCTACTGAGTAAAATAAATGTTGAGTACATTTTTTAAATTAGATGCATTTTCTGCCCATTGTTTGAGACCTTTTTAACTGAACTAAGTAAAGGTCGGGATGTTAAGTTTGCTATGAAGTAAAGAGAGTTTCTTTCTTCGTTTGATTTGGATATTAATTCTGTATGGCATAAACCAATTAATGTGTATATGCTTAAATTCCGACGATATTTTCGAAGAATAAATTATTAAAAAGACAAAGCAGTTGTGTTATTGCAACCCCTGACACTAGAGGGAAATGTTGGCGTGTATGAGCAGCAGAGAAGAAGAAGAAGACGAGCATAAACAAACATGGCTGCCATGTTGTGCTAGTCTCGATAGATCCATGAGGAGAGCTAACCTTTCCTTCAGAACTTAATCTGAAGTAGTGCTGGTGAGACGAAGCCCTACGTGGCCTTTGAAGCATGTACCAAAGCTTCAGAGTGGTTCATTTGCTCCACTGCTCCATCTAGTGGACAAAATAATGTACTTCAACTTAAGTTACCATTATGCACATGCACCAAATACACTGTCATTCTAACTAGGAGAGGAATATTCTCGTGTTATTTGAAGTAATGTGTCGAGAGACGGGTCTTTATTGATTTTTATTCAAAAATATATATATATATTTTTTATGGAACACCACCGAGCCCTCAAAACCTTAGCTCTGTTCCCCGCGCACCAGTTCCTGAATCAGTCACGTGGTACGGTGCTTCAGGAAGGTTCAACTCGTCATTGTCTACGTCAGCAACCCACGCACCGAACCACGCGCAGCCTCTGCCTTCGACTTATTGCTCACACACGCTTCGACCCCTCAATACGAACGTAACATCACTAACCTGAAGTCGGAGCCAGTGAAGGATGGTCCACGTGGGGCTGAAAGAGGAGCCGGCTGGAGACCAACAAAGTACGGTACATTTGAAAATAATAATTGTTGTGGCTGCGTCCCGGTTGAGAACCAACTGTGCTACATCAATCACTGTAGGATGGACAGGTGTCACATGACCTGGCACTAATGTGGCCTCATGGCTAACCACGTGTCTGAATAAGACTGATAGACTTGCCATTGTAATATTTTGCAAAAATGTGCTTATGTGCATCCTATAAATAAATAGTTGATCCAAACGTTTTCACTGACTCTTTGCAATCTTTTCTATGATAATTTCAGGTGACCAGATCTTTGAAGACAACAGTTCAGTCCTTCACTTTAAGAAAGAAGAACCAGAGGAAGTGAAGATCAAAGCTGAGCCGCAAGAGTTCCCTTTGATCGCTCTGTGTGTGAAGAGTGAAGAGGAGCAGCCAGAGTCTACCGTGGTGAAGTTAGTTTCACGTTGGACGTTGGATATTCGGCTCCAGCACTTACGGCGGGAGGAGCCTTTAACTGCGTCCCACCCGCTCAGTCAGGGTTTAGGCAGGAACACGCTGAATGCCCCGCTATGATCTCTGGGCGTTCGAATTTAGGGACCGTCAATGAATTACTATCTCATATAAACGCATTGGTTTAAAACATGTACGTCTCATGAAAAGAAAAAGAAAAAATGCTTTAATAAAAACAAATACAACTACGGGAGAAAAAACAAAAACAAATGCCATGTGCAGGTTTATTTAATGTTATTAATTGTTATTTTATTACATTTTACAACCATTTTTGAATAGGCTATAAATATATATGTCAATAGCTTTGGGGCCATGTGACCCACACACCCCAATCTAATTTATAATAGTAGTTCTAGTCTTAGGCTACCACATACACCTTTTTGTTTACCCATTTGGGAGTTTTACCATTTTTGAAAAATCAAAATGTGCCAAAATCAGCCAAAATCCACCATTTTTGCTCAATGGCTTTTGGGCCATGTGACCCAGACACCCCAATCTAATTTATAATAGTTGTTCTAGTCCTAGGCTACAACATACACCTTTTTGTTTCAATTTTTGGAAGTTTTACCATTTTAGGAAAAATCAAAATGGGCTAAAATCAGCCAAAATCCACCATTTATGTTCAATAGCTTTTGGGCCATGTGACCCAGACACCCCAATCTAATTTATAATAGTAGTTCTCGTCATAGGCTACCACATACACCTTTTTGTTTACCCTTATTTGGGGTTTACAATTTTTGAAAAATCAAAATGTGCCAAAATTAGACAAAATCCACCATTTCTGTTCAATGGCTTTTGGGCCATGTGACCCAGGCACCCCAATCTAATTTATAATAGTAGTTCTAGTCACAGGCTACCACATACACCTTTTTGTTTACCCTTATTTGGGGTTTACAATTTTTGAAAAATCCAAATGTGCCAAAATCAGCCAAAATCCACCATTTCTGTTCAATAGCTTTAGGGCCATGTGACCCAGACACCCCAATCTAATTTATAATAGTTGATCTAGTCCTAGGCTACAACATACACCTTTTTGTTTATCCATTTGGGAGTTTTACCTTTTTTGAAAAATCAAAATGTGCCAAAATCAGCCAAAATCCACCATTTCTGTTCAATGGCTTTTGGGCCATGTGACCCAGACACCCCAGTCTAATTTATAATAGTAGTTCTAGTCCTAGGCTACCACATACACCTTTTTGTTTACCCTTATTTGGGGTTTACAATTTTTGAAAAATCAAAATGTGCCAAAATTAGACAAAATCCACCATTTCTGTTCAATTGCTTTTGGGCCATGTGACCCAGACACCCGGATCTAATTTATAATAGTAGTTCTAGTCCTAGGCTACAACATACACCTTTGTTTCAATTTTTGGGAGTTTTGCCATTTTTGAAAAATCAAAATGTGCCAAAATCAGCCAAAATCCACCATTTCTGTTCAATGGCTTTTGGGCCATGTGACCCAGACACCCCAGTCTAATTTATAATAGTAGTTCTAGTCCTAGGCTACCACATACACCTTTTTGTTTACCCTTATTTGGGGTTTACAATTTTTGAAAAATCAAAATGTGCCAAAATTAGACAAAATCCACCATTTCTGTTCAATTGCTTTTGGGCCATGTGACCCAGACACCCGGATCTAATTTATAATAGTAGTTCTAGTCCTAGGCTACAACATACACCTTTGTTTCAATTTTTGGGAGTTTTGCCATTTTTGAAAAATCAAAATGTGCCAAAATCAGCCAAAATCCACCATTTCTGTTCAATGGCTTTTGGGCCATGTGACCCAGACACCCCAGTCTAATTTATAATAGTAGTTCTAGTCCTAGGCTACCACATACACCTTTTTGTTTACCCTTATTTGGGGTTTACAATTTTTGAAAAATCAAAATGTGCCAAAATTAGACAAAATCCACCATTTCTGTTCAATTGCTTTTGGGCCATGTGACCCAGACACCCGGATCTAATTTATAATAGTAGTTCTAGTCCTAGGCTACAACATACACCTTTGTTTCAATTTTTGGGAGTTTTGCCATTTTTGAAAAATCAAAATGTGCCAAAATCAGCCAAAATCCACCATTTCTGTTCAATGGCTTTTGGGCCATGTGACCCAGACACCCCAGTCTAATTTATAATAGTAGTTCTAGTCCTAGGCTACCACATACACCTTTTTGTTTACCCTTATTTGGGGTTTACAATTTTTGAAAAATCAAAATGTGCCAAAATTAGACAAAATCCACCATTTCTGTTCAATTGCTTTTGGGCCATGTGACCCAGACACCCCGATCTAATTTATAATAGTAGTTCTAGTCCAAGGCTACAACATACATCCTTTTTCTTTCAATTTTTGGGAGTTTTACCATTTTTTGAAAAATCAAAATGGGCTAAAATCAGCCAAAATCCACCATTTCTGTTCAATGGCTTTTGGGCCATGTGACCCAGACACCCCAATCTAATTTATAATAGTTGTTCTCGTCATAGGCTACCACATACACCTTTTTGTTTACCCTTATTTGGGGTTTACAATTTTTGAAAAATCAAAATGTGCCAAAATTAGACAAAATCCACCATTTCTGTTCAATGGCTTTTGGGCCATGTGACCCAGACACCCCAATCTAATTTATAATAGTTGATCTAGTCCTAGGCTACAACATACACCTTTTTGTTTATCCATTTGGGAGTTTTACCTTTTTTGAAAAATCAAAATGTGCCAAAATCGGCCAAAATCCACCATTTCTGTTCAATGGCTTTTGGGCCATGTGACCCAGACACCCCAGTCTAATTTATAATAGTAGTTCTAGTCCTAGGCTACCACATACACCTTTTTGTTTACCCTTATTTGGGGTTTACAATTTTTGAAAAATCAAAATGTGCCAAAATTAGACAAAATCCACCATTTCTGTTCAATGGCCTTTGGGCCATGTGACCCAGACACCCCAGTCTAATTTATAATAGTAGTTCTAGTCCTAGGCTACCACATACACCTTTTTGTTTACCCTTATTTGGGGTTTACAATTTTTGAAAAATCAAAATGTGCCAAAATTAGACAAAATCCACCATTTCTGTTCAATTGCTTTTGGGCCATGTGACCCAGACACCCCGATCTAATTTATAATAGTAGTTCTAGTCCAAGGCTACAACATACATCCTTTTTCTTTTCAATTTTTGGGAGTTTTACCATTTTTTGAAAAATCAAAATGGGCTAAAATCAGCCAAAATCCACCATTTCTGTTCAATGGCTTTTGGGCCATGTGACCCAGACACCCCAATCTAATTTATAATAGTTGTTCTCGTCATAGGCTACCACATACACCTTTTTGTTTACCCTTATTTGGGGTTTACAATTTTTGAAAAATCAAAATGTGCCAAAATCAGCCAAAATCCACCATTTCTGTTCAATGGCTTTTGGGCCATGTGACCCAGACACCCCAATCCAATGTATAATAGTAGTTCTAGTTATAGGCTACCACATACACCTTTTTGTTGTAAAAACTCCCAAAAATTGGGAGTTTTGCCATTTTTGAAAAATTAAAATGTGCCAAAATCAGGCAAAATCCACCATTTAGGCACAAGCTTAATATATATAATGCTGTTACACGTAAGACCTGAGGTGGCAGTAGTGAGTATAAAAATGACAACTTGCATCTCGTGTCTTTAAAGTAAATTATTTTTCATCAACACTAAAAAGTAAACATCTACATGAGTTTGAATGACCAAAATTCAACGTAATTATCTAAATATTAGCTGTTATGACAACTTAAGATGTAGTAGCTCACCTAGGTTATTAAGATTATTTCACATGTTCTGAGTAGTTTTTGACTTGTTGATAATATTTTGGTCAGTCTGCCTCAGGTAAGCTGCCACAATCGAGTTCGGAGTGAATGTAAATTGAACCATGTAAAGCGCTTATTGACTATGTGAAAGAGACTATAAATAAATCTATTATTCTCTTTCTATAGATTTCTTCTCATTTCAAGTACATTTATTTGCTAATGTGGTAAGAACATTGGTCTTTACTTTTTTGGCAGTTTTATTTTCATATTTAAAGCAAGATTATTATAGGATATATCAAATGGAATATGACAAATCTACATGAAGGTAGTCAATGTTTAATCTAGTCAATCCACT
Organism: Proterorhinus semilunaris; assembly: GCA_021464625.1. NCBI lineage: Eukaryota > Metazoa > Chordata > Actinopteri > Gobiiformes > Gobiidae > Proterorhinus > Proterorhinus semilunaris. The sequence goes on along the minus strand of CM038355.1, from coordinate 21,787,754 downwards.
CAAAAATACGTAAATATTCTACAGTCAAGTAATTTAAAGACGATTTTAATATTTGAAGTATTAAATCATCCATCCATCCATCCATCCATTTTCTTCCGCTTTATCTGGGGCCGGGTCGCGGGGGCAGCAGTCTCAGCAGAGATTCCCAGACTTCCCGATCCACGCACACCTCTTCCAGCTGTTCTGGGGGGACCCCGAGGCGACACCAGGCCAGCTCGGAGACATAGTCCCACCAGCGTGTCCTGGGCCTTCCACGAGGCCTCCTCCCAATAGGACATGCCTGGACCAGGAGGCATCCGGTACAGATGCCCTAGCCACCTCAGCTGGCTCCTTTCGACGTGGAGGAGTAGCGACTCGAGTCCGAGCTCCTCCCGGGTAACTGAGCTCCTCAGTATTAAATCATGAAAAAGATAAATAATTGTCATTTATTCAGTCTTTTGGAATATTTTTATTTATTTTACCTGAAACAACTTAATCTAGTGCAGTCTCAACTACACAAGGTCTTAAAATGTGCTTTCAAAAGAATAGTTTTTGGTATTAATTTGTTGACATTAGCCGAATCTGGATTTTTATTTTTACATGGTAGTGTTTAACAGTACCCAGTCCTATCAGTTACATCATCTGGAGGTCAGAAGTGACAAAAGGAAGCAAATTTAAAATATTGTCCTATTGTGGCTGTTGGTACTGGAACAGTGAAAAACAAAGGTGTGTGTGGCCTAGGACTAGAACAACTATTACACATTAGATTGGGGTGTCTGGGTCACATGGCCCTAAAGCCATTGAACAGAAATGGTGGATTTTGGCCAATTTTGGCACATTTTGATTTTTCAAAAAATGTAAACCCCAAATAAGGGTAAACAAAAAAGTGTATGTGGTAGCCTATGACTAGAACTACTATTATAAATTAGATTGGGGTGTCTGGGTCACATGGCCCAAAAGCCATTGAACAGAAATGGTGGATTTTGGCCAATTTTGGCACATTTTGATTATTCAAAAATGGTAAAACTCCCAAATGGATAAACAAAAAGGTGTATGTTGTAGCCTAGGACTAGATCAACTATTATAAATTGGACTGGGGTGTCTGGGTTACATGGCCCAAAAGCCATTGAACAGAAATGGTGGATTTTGGCTGATTTTGGCACATTTTGATTTTTCAAAAAAGGTAAAACTCCCAAATGGATAAACAAAAAGGTGTATGTTGTAGCCTAGGACTAGATCAACTATTATAAATTAGATTGGGGTGTCTGGGTCACATGGCCCTAAAGCTATTGAACAGAAATGGTGGATTTTGGCTGATTTTGGCACATTTTGATTTTTCAAAAATGGCAAAACTCCCAAAAATTGAAACAAAAAGGTGTATGTTGTAGCCTAGGACTAGAACAACTATTATAAATTAGATTGGGTGTCTGGGTCACATGGCCCAAAAGCCATTGAACAGAAATGGTGGATTTTGGTTGATTTTGGCACATTTTGATTTTTCAAAAAATGTAAACCCCAAATAAGGGTAAACAAAAAGATGTATGTTGTAGCCTAGGACTAGAACAACTATTATAAACTGGACTGGGGTGTCTGGGTCACATGGCCCTAAAGCTATTGAACAGAAATGGTGGATTTTGGCTGATTTTGGCACATTTTGATTTTTCAAAAATGGCAAAACTCCCAAAAATTGAAACAAAAAGGTGTATGTTGTAGCCTAGGACTAGAACAACTATTATAAACTGGACTGGGGTGTCTGGGTCACATGGCCCAAAAGCCATTGAACAGAAATGGTGGATTTTGGCCAATTTTGGCACATTTTGATTTTTCAAAAAATGTAAACCCCAAATAAGGGTAAACAAAAAAGTGTATGTGGTAGCCTATGACTAGAACTACTATTATAAATTAGATTGGGGTGTCTGGGTCACATGGCCCAAAAGCCATTGAACAGAAATGGTGGATTTTGGCTGATTTTGGCACATTTTGATTTTTCAAAAAAGGTAAAACTCCCAAATGGATAAACAAAAAGGTGTATGTTGTAGCCTAGGACTAGATCAACTATTATAAATTAGATTGGGGTGTCTGGGTCACATGGCCCTAAAGCTATTGAACAGAAATGGTGGATTTTGGCTGATTTTGGCACATTTTGATTTTTCAAAAATGGCAAAACTCCCAAAAATTGAAACAAAAAGGTGTATGTTGTAGCCTAGGACTAGAACAACTATTATACATTAGATTGGGTGTCTGGGTCACATGGCCCAAAAGCCATTGAACAGAAATGGTGGATTTTGGTTGATTTTGGCACATTTTGATTTTTCAAAAAATGTAAACCCCAAATAAGGGTAAACAAAAAGATGTATGTTGTAGCCTAGGACTAGAACAACTATTATAAACTGGACTGGGGTGTCTGGGTCACATGGCCCAAAAGCCATTGAACAGAAATGGTGGATTTTGGCCAATTTTGGCACATTTTGATTTTTCAAAAAATGTAAACCCCAAATAAGGGTAAACAAAAAAGTGTATGTGGTAGCCTATGACGAGAACTACTATTATAAATTAGATTGAGGTGTCTGGGTCACATGGCCCAAAAGCCATTGAACAGAAATGGTGGATTTTGGCTGATTTTGGCACATTTTGATTTTTCAAAAAAGGTAAAACTCCCAAATGGATAAACAAAAAGGTGTATGTTGTAGCCTATGACTAGATCAACTATTATAAATTAGATTGGGGTGTCTGGGTCACATGGCCCTAAAGCTATTGAACAGAAATGGTGGATTTTGGCTGATTTTGGCACATTTTGATTTTTCAAAAATGGCAAAACTCCCAAAAATTGAAACAAAAAGGTGTATGTTGTAGCCTAGGACTAGAACAACTATTATAAATTAGATTGGGGTGTCTGGGTCACATGGCCCAAAAGCCATTGAACAGAAATGGTGGATTTTGGCAGATTTTGGCACATTTTGATTTTTCAAAAAAGGTAAAACTCCCAAATGGATAAACAAAAAGGTGTATGTTGTAGCCTAGGACTAGAACAACTATTATAAATTAGATTGGGGTGTCTGGGTCACATGGCCCAAAAGCCATTGAGCAAAAATGGTGGATTTTGGCTGATTTTGGCACATTTTGATTTTTCAAAAATGGTAAAACTCCCAAATGGGTAAACAAAAAGGTGTATGTGGTAGCCTAAGACTAGAACTACTATTATAAATTAGATTGGGGTGTGTGGGTCACATGGCCCCAAAGCTATTGACATATATATTTATAGCCTATTCAAAAATGGTTGTAAAATGTAATAAAATAACAATTAATAACATTAAATACACCTGCACATGACATTTGTTTTTTTTTGTTTTTTCTCCCGTAGTTGTATTTGTTTTTATTAAAGCATTTTCTTTTTCTTTTCATGAGACGTACATTTTTTGATAGTAATTCATTGACGGTCCCTAAATTCGAACGACCGGAGATCATAGCGGGGCATTCAGCGTGTTCCTGCCTAAACCCTGACTGAGCGGGTGGGACGCAGTTAAAGGCTCCTCCCATCGTAAGTGCTGGAGCCGAATATCCAACGTCCAACGTGAAACTAACTTCACCACGGTCCAGAGTCTTCTCTCCTTCATCAAACGGTGAAAGAGGAGACCAGAGAGGACGCTGATGGAGCAGGTTCAGACAAACATCCAGAGCGTGAAGAACATGGAGAGAGTTCTTCTGACACTGACGACTCTGCAGACTGGACTCCTTCAGCTCAAAGGCCCACTCCACAAACTCACCCTGAAGGGAACGGGACAGAAAGAGCTGAGGAATGTTGCAGCTCTGATTCAGAGTGGAGCTGGGAGTTCAACCCTCCCTCAAAGACCTCTGTCCGGAGTAAGAGACAGATGGAAGATAATCCAGACGGGACTCCGCAGAACAAGGAGCACAAATGCCCGGACTGTGGGAAAGTGTTTCCACACAGCGCCAGGTTAAGGAAGCATCAGCTGACTCACGCGCTCACATGTCCAGTTTGTGCAAAACCTTTTACAAAAATGTGTCTGCTAAAGGTTCACCTGAGGACTCACACGGGGGAGAGGCCGTTCAGATGTTCACTTTGCACTAAAGGTTTTACACAAAAGGCCATTTTAAAGAAACACATGAAAATGCACGGAGGGGAGAAACTGTTCAGATGTTCAGTTTGTGCAAAACGGTTTACATTTATTAATGCGCTAAATCAACACCTGAGAACTCACACCGAGGAGAGGCCGTTTGTCTGTGGTCTGTGTCCGAAGAGCTTTAAATGTCGGAGTGTCCTGAAGGAGCACGTGAAGACTCACACGGAGGAGAAGCCGTTCACGTGTGCGGTTTGTGCAAAGGGTTTTAGGAAGAACTCTTATTTAAAAGGACACATGAGATTTCACACGGGCGAGAAACCGGCCAAATGTTCCGTTTGTGCCAAAGGTTTTGCACACGGCGCCCATTTAAAGGTGCACATGAGAGTTCACACGGGCGAGACACCGTTCAGGTGCTCCGTTTGTGCCAAGAGTTTTAAACAAAGTTCCAATTTAAAAGGGCACATGAGGACTCACACGGGCGAGAAACACACATGTGCAGTTTGTGCAAAGGAATATAGGGGTGAGCAGACCCTGCATCGGCACATGAAAACCCACACGGAGGAGGGACCGCACAGGATTGTACACAAGTGAGTTTTTGCATACAATCTCTTAAAGGGGGGGTATTATGCTTTTTTCAATCACATAGCACCAGTCTATAGCACTACAATGATGACCTTCTGTTGGTCTGTATATGCAGTAAATTAAAATAACTGCCTTGAATAAAATTGCTCTCTCAAAATGGCCGTACTGAACGTCTTGAAATAGGCCTCTGTCTCTTTAAGAAGCTTTCCGACACGCCCCCTTCAGCACACTACTGTGGCATTTAAACAACAACACTGTGCGGGGAGGGGGCTCTGCTGAGCTGAGGAGCAGTGTTAATTTTGACAAGATATTTTAATTTAGTTTTAGTCTTAGTCTTTTGACGAAAATGTAATTCAATTTTAGTCGAGATTTAGTCAAAAAAATACCTTAAATTTTAGTCGAGTTTTAGATCGACTAAAATTGCAAGTCAATTTAGTCGACTAAATTTAAGACAAATTTAGTCGACTTTGTATTTATAATATTCATTATAATCATATTTAATGGAGGTCCTGCTTCATGGAGCTGCTCCTCATGAACAAAGCTCAGAGCTGTTCCTTTGGCAGTGGAGTTACATGATATGAGGCTCTTTCAGACGGTCCATAGAAGTTTGGATGTTTTTAGTCTCTCATTTTTATTTAGTCTCATTTTAGTCGACTAAAATATCTGGACATTTTAGTCATAGTTTTAGTCTCATGAAAAACTTTAAATTTAGTTTTAGTCCAATTTTAGTCGTCAAAAAAATCCCTTTGACTAAAATTAAGACTAAATATTTTAGTCGACGAAATTAACACTGTGCGGGGAGGGGGCTCTGCTGAGCTGAGGAGCAGTGGTTGGGGGCTTGGCTGGTGACGAAAGGTCCAGAGGCGTCTCCAGGAGGTGGGGGCGTTCCTAGGAGGACTGAGGCATAGCTACACCTAAAATGGCTGCCGTCTAAGTTTTTACTGATTACTCAAAAATATGTGAATGACCCGAGGCAACACTCCAGGCATGTGTTTAATGAGGGAACGACATAATAACATGATATAAAGCTTGAAAAAGTCGATTTTACATTTTTAATGCAGGCTAACTGATACCATAGAAATGCGTTAGCCTAGCGCCACTAAGGTCTTCAAATATAAGAACTGCATGAATTTAAGAACAACATATCTCCAGACATCAACAACACTCTGGATAATGAGGAAATGATCAAAAATCCTGAAATATCCGTTTAACCTCTAAAGCGTTTTCTCCAGTTTGGCTTTACCCAAATCTAAAAGCTTCTGGACCGGAGCTTACGGCCTCATTTGAAAGCTTAGACCGACAAAACTCATCTAAACGTCTTCCTTGTTCTGATTGTCATTATTGGTTGTGTTTTCATCATGTTTTTGTTGCTTATTGTACATGTTTTGGTCACATTTTTGTGGCTTGATCAAGGTTACAGTACACGACAAAAAAAGCAACGAAAACGTGATTAAAAAATCGCAAACATGTGTTAATAAAAACAAGGAAGACGCTCAGAAGAGTTTTGTAGGTCTTAGCTTTCAAATGAGGCGTTACCCTGGCCTATAGGCTGTTGCTCACCAGTCGAAAAGCTTTTAGATTTTGATAAAGCTGGAGAAAATGTGCTCGGTTAAGGCGGGGGTGTAAAGGTAAACAGCCATGTGCGTCACACAGAGATGACATCATTCAGATGCAAAATGAAAAGAGAATTAAAACTTAACAGAGCAAAACAAAATGGCCTTTAATGAACTTAAACCCTCGCCTGAAGCGAGCACATTTCCTCCAGTTCAGTTTTACCCAGATCGAAAAGCTTCGCGACCGGAGCTCACAGCCTATAGGCCAGGGTAACGCCTCATTTGAAAGCTAAGACCTACATAACTGATCTTTCCTTGTGTTGTTGCTGTATTGTCGTCAGGTTTTTACTGTTTTTAGTTACGTTTTTTGTCGCCAGTTTTGTTTCGTTTCAGTTGCCGCTTTTTTTTTAAGAAGCCATTGTTGAAGGCTGTTTTTTGGTGTTTGTGAACCTTTCTGAATTCCTTATGTAATAAAAGAATGTTGTCATGTTGTGACCACACATTAGGATCTGTTTGGAGAATACTCAAAGATATCTTCTCCCAGGTCTCTATAAAAACAGTGATATGAGGTAAGAGGCCAACTCACCAACTTACTGGAAATAAAATATATTACTCTACAGAGGATGTAAAGGAAAGAACCTTTGTGCTCTGCTTTTGGTGTAAGTCTTGAGCTATATTGTGAGAAGATGTTTGGAGACTGTCTTGTGCTGAAAATAGTCGTGTATGGTGACAGCGGTAAGGTTATAATATTGCTATAATATATAGATTCGTGTAAAGCCGAACTGGAGAAATGTGCTTGGTTCAGGTGGGGTTAAGGTTAACTATGTCCTAATTAAAATGTTGGCCAACAATGAGCTTTGAATAAAACATTGTGTTAGCTGAACTTCAGCACTAAAGGGCGGTGACGTGTGTGAGAGGACACTAAGGACAGAGAAGAAGAAGTGGAAGTTAAACAAACATGGCGGCGGTAGCTCTGGACAGAATCGACCCTCGTTACCCCAAAGCTTCGCCTTAGAGCGAACAGAGCCTTTGAAACATGGCCCGGGTGAAGCTGAAGGAAGAGCAGGAGCTGAAGGAAGATCAGGAGCTGTGGGAATCTGCGGAGGCGGCGCAAAGTACGGTGCATGTGATCATTATTGTGACTGCACGATTGTTGGCGGAAACACGATCTGCGGCAAATCCGATCACCTACGCATGAATGTACTAGTTTGAAAAGCTTGTCTCTCATTCACATCTGGACTCTGGGTCTGTTATCTGGGGCACTGTCATAATTTTGAGTCAGTTTTCTAAAAAGTACTTTCGTTTTTGAACGATCTGAACATGCTAATGATTAGCCTAGCTAGATGCTAATGGATCCGCCTCCCGTCTTAACCCCCACCTGAGCCGAGCACCTTTTCTCCAGTTTGGCTTTACCCAAATCTAAAAGCTTCTTGACCAAAGCGTCAATAGGGGCAAAAACGGGGATGAAAATACAACAAAATGTTGTATGAAGTGACCCAAAAAAAGCAACAAAACAGCGACAAAAACACTATTAAAAAGTGAAAAAGTAAGAAAAAAGACAAAAACGTAACAAAAAAACGATAAAGAAAACAACAAAATAAGAAGAAAAAAATGCAACTCAGTTTTGTTGGTCTTAGCTTTCAAATTAGGCATTACTCTTGCCTAGAGGCTGTAAGTCTCCAGCCAAGAAGCTTTAGATTTGGGTAAAATGCTGAACTGGAGAAAGTGCGCTTGGTTACGGTGATGGTTAGGACGTTATTTATTTTTGTTGTTTTGTAACAGTGGCGTCAGACTAATTTTCAATTGTTAAATAATTGTTGCGACATTAAAGAGAATGGCACTGCTCTTCTTCTTCATCTGAAAAGAGAAAAATGAAATTAAATCTGTCATCCTTAATCACGTGATTAGAAAAGACTTGCCATTGTAATTGTAAGACTTTCAAAAATGTGCTTTAGACTATAAATACGGTCTTGAGCATGAAATAATGTGGGCCTAACTTTTGCACTGACTCTGAACAATCTTTTCTCTGATCATTTCAGGTGACCAGATTTTAGAAGACAACAGTTGCGGCCTTCACTTCAAGAAAGAAGAACCAGAGGAAGTGGAAATCAAAGAAGAGCCGCAAGAGTTCCCTTTGATAGCTCTGTATGTGAAGAGTGAAGAGGAGCAGCCAGAGTCTTCTCTCCTTCATCAAACGGTGAAAGAGGAGACCAGAGAGGACGCTGATGGAGCAGGTTCAGACAAACATCCAGAGAGTGAAGAACATGGAGAGAGTTCTTCTGACACTGACGACTCTGCAGACTGGACTCCTTCAGCTGAAAGGCCCACTCCACAAACTCACACTGAAACTGCTGAACAATGTTGCAGCTCTGATTCAGAGTGGAGCTGGGACTTCAACCCTCCCTCTAAAACCTCTGTCAGGAGTAAACGAAAGATGGAAAATAATCCAGACAGGACTCCACAGAACATAGAGCACGAATGCTCAGACTGTGGGAAAGTGTTCCCACACAGCGCCAGGTTAAAGATTCATCAGCTGACTCACACGCCCAAGTGCCTAGTTTGTGCAAAACATTTTAGAGAAACCCGTCTTCTAAAAATACACATGAGGACTCACACAGGCGAGAGACCATTCAAATGTTCACTTTGTACAAAGGATTTTATACAAAGAGCTCACTTAAAAAAACACATGAAAATGCACAGAGGCGAGAAACCTTTCTTATGTCCAGTTTGTTCAAAACGGTTTAAATTTATTAATGCTTTAAATCGACACATGAGAACTCACACCGAGGAGAGGCCGTTTGTCTGTGGTTTGTGTCCGAAGAGCTTTAAATGTAGCAGAGCCCTGAAGGAACACGTGAAGACTCACACGGAGGAGAAACCTTACACGTGTTCAGTTTGTAAAAAGGATTTTACCAAAAAATCTAATTTAACAGTTCACATGAGGACTCACACAGGCGAGAAACCTGTCAAATGTTCAGTTTGTGCAAAGTGTTTTCCACAAAACGCCAACTTAAAAATACATATGAGAGTTCACACGGGCGAGAAACCGTTCAGATGTTCTGTTTGTGGAAAAGAATACACAGATAAGCGCTACCTACATCGACACATGAAAACCCACACAGGAAAGTGATTAAAGAAGTGGGTGGTTTAAAAATACATGCGAGTCTTTTTCTTTATTCCTTTTCATCTTTGTTTTCATCACTGTTTTGACACTTTTTTTTTCCAGGAACCTTTTACATTTGGGTAAAGCCGAACCGGGAGACAATGTGCTCACTTCGAAGTCCGTGCAGTAGTATCGTCGATGTACGATATATAGTAATATAGTTCCCCTTTTTATCCGCTTAGAAAATGGACATGTTTAGTTTTGTGTAACTAGACTTGGATCGTGTAGTGTTTCACGTAACTGCATTTAAACAGGGAACACGTGGAACAGCTCGGTCGCTTCTAACTTCACCCCAGTTTGGAGCTAAACCTTAGCTGGGAGAGGCTAATGCTAACAACATGTGCGTGACTGAGCACACGCACAAAGACCAGACAGGTACGCATCTACTCGTCTAAGCTCAGGTATATCTCAGTATGTGAAAAAACGCGGTGACAATGCAATAAAAGAGTCACAATCATTGTTGTCGGTCTTAGCTTTCAAAGGGCTAGAGGCTGTAAGTCTCCAGCCGACAAGCTTTAGATTTGGGTAAAGCTGAACTGGTTACTGGCCAAGTCCTACTCCAGTTTATTTCCCATAAGAAAAGGATTATTATAATAGATCCATGGCGCTGATGTAAAATGATTACGGGTACAATTTCCGGTGTGACACCGGAAGTTGCGCCTTTGCACGGCGGGGTTTCGTTACCCACAGCGGGTTTTTTGGAACGTTTGAGGAGTATTTTTTTGTTAAAGATGTCTTTGCGCAGCTCGGGGACATGTTGCGCTGTTCGCGGTTGTACAAACAACCAGAGAAAGTTAAACTTGTGGCTACACGAGCAGTGTTTGGATCACGCGCCTCAGACGAAGAGCGCGTGCGTCTGTGAGCGTCGGTTCAGGTTTCACCGCCTCCCCAAAGACGAGGAGCCCAGAGGCACGTGGTTAAAAAACCTAAACCTGGAAAAACCACCACAGACTTTATACGTGTGTTCCTTCCACTTTGTTGATAAAAAGCCCACAGAGGAAAACCCGCACCCCAGTCTGTGGTTAGGATATGACAAACCCCGGAACAAGAGATTCCGGAGGTTCAGAACAACAGGTATTTATCATTTCATGTGTTATTAATTATTCAACAACGTAGAGTGTTCATTTGCTGAGCAGTTATGAACAATTGGTTTATAGTCTGCTAGTGTAAAGAAAATAGAATGAAATGTCATAATTTGGGCAGACATTTAAAGTGCTCAAGGATGCAGTTTTTTAATAATCTTGTCTTTATTATTATGGGCTTTGTTTGTTTGTGTTTTGGAGCATATGTGAAAAGCAGTGGGGTTGATGTTTGATTTATGAAAAATGATTGCACTTTGTCTTGATATTCACGGCCTGTGTTGCGGCCCTCAGGTGAGATGGATCAGGAAGCAGCTCAATCCTCCCGTGAGGCCCAAACCCAGCGGTCAGACTCGCAGATGGAGGATCACGCCTGTTCTTCCAAAGGGTCCAACATCACGTCTGGAGTTCAGGCTCCACCACCAGAAGAGCCTGTTACTGACCAGAGGTGGGTAAAGCAGCCAAAGTATTTACTCAAGACTAACGTTACTCTGAAATAATTTGACTCAAGTACAAGTAAACAGTAGTGGCCCAAACAATTACTCAGGTAAAAGTAAAACAAAGTACTTGACTAACTGAGCGAAAGAGTCTTATTTATTTTCAATGACGCCATAAATTGTGTGAAACAAAACATAAAATCATAAGGAAATCGTGATATTTATAAAAGAAATGCCCAGAAAACTAAATGATTCTAATGAACAAGGAGCATGAGACGATCTACATCAAAATGAAGCATTTACAGCTGAAATATTTACTCACGGTGGAAATAATTTCTACTCAAGTCTGACTAATCAGGGATTCCACTCACAGAACTTCAAACTTTTGTTCCTTTTTGCATTTATTGCCGTGTCTTCTACGCACATGTCGCCTGCTCGGTGTGCGGAGTCGACCTTACCCACGTAGATGAACATTATGTGTGAACACGAGAGATCTCATTGTGGCGTTGCCTCGTGAAATAAAGCAACATTGCAAAGGTTTTACCTTGTCAACAAAGGAGTGTCGTACAGCCTCTACTATGCTCATTAGCAACATAGCTTGTTGCGGCTTCTGACCAACTTTAGCCGCGGAGAGATTGAGGCTGGGTCCTGTGGCTTAATTTTGTGACGCGCAAGGAGGCTATGGTGAAAGATGGGCTGAGATCCAGAGTTATTTTGTATATTTATTGCGTTAAAAACGAACAAAGCTTAACAAGTAAAAATGAGTGTGACAAAAAATGATGGAAACCAGAAGGATTAACGGACAAACAATGGTAAATGAAATGGGTGCGGTCAACAAAAATTGTGGCTACCCAGACCAGACCTCTCTCATCCGGAACCCAGGTGAGTGCGCACTTTAACATATTCAGACCTCCGCTTGGACACGCCCATACCCACGTGTGTACCCGCCTCAGAAGCACACACACAAACATACACAAGCGCACCGTACACACACATTCAGTCCCAGATGCGTCTCCTACATAGCTCATTGCACAATATTCAATTAACTTGCGATATGCGATCATGATATTATTGCAATATTTTACTAAACCATTTAAACACAAATCGTAAGTAACTAGTTTTTCAGCAAATTGTGTCAAAAGAAGATTTAAAAAACACGACATCAGCACCACAACGAGACTAAAAGAGGAAATGTTTGACTAAAACTGAACTTTTACACAATGCAGTTAAAATGCTAAAAAGTGTTTTAAGTTAAAGTTAAATATATTAAATAGTTTTCTTTGGGTAAAAGGTCAAACAGACCATGTGTTGGCAAAAGTTAAAAAGCTAAGGTTAAAAATCTCAAGTTGAAATGAGTAATTCTAAAATGTTATAATGTTACTGTAAATTTCACAAAGATAAAGACGGTGAAAATCCAATGCATTCAAGATGTGTAATTCTGAGTAAAATCAGGTAAATAAGCTCTAAAATCTAAGACACTCCCATATTTTAGACACCTCTGATGTCATCAGGTTTTGAGTTGAGCGCAGGTGTGGGAGCGTACAGATGTTCTACCTGTTGCTACTGAAAGAGACTGTAATGTCCATTTTTTGTTTTGTCTAATAAATGGACTTCACTGGATTACGTCTCCCTGGTCTTCAGTGTAAGAAACCTTTCACATCTGGCTCACGGTGGCTGTTTAAATGAGCCACAACACACATTTATACGTTCAATGCATTGTTTGTTTCAATGGCCACGGTTCAAGAAGTCTTTTATTATTATTATTATTATTATTTTTGCAGAATCGCCATGTTTGATAAAGGTACACATTTCTTTTTTTTCTCTGCTGTAAAAATCAACGCTGTGACGTTTAGACAGTCCCAAACCTGAACACTAGGGGGCAGCAGCGCGCGTGACAGGACAGAGAAGAAGTGAAGTCTAAACAAACATGGCGGCCGCTCGGCGTTAGCTTCGAACAGAACCAACGTTTTTCACCCAAAGTTACGCCTGAACGCGGGACAGAGCCGCGGAAACATGGCGCAGGTGAAGCCGAAGGAGGAGCAGGAGGTGATGGAGGAGCAAGAGGAGAATCGCAAGTGAGTTTAGAGCAGAGACTTAGTCGAGACGGGAGTGTCTTTCCGTCTTCTTCCAACCCATTTCCGCCATGATCCCGCCCCCTACAGTGTTATACCCTTAAAAGGCCCTATACCTGATTTAATTTTTAAATTACAGACAATGAAAGAGAATGCTACTAAATTAAAGGGTTGGATGTGTCCAAACTCATTCATAACTTTCCAAACTAATGTGTTGCATCCAAATACTTCACAGGGACCAGTTTATATGAACATTTCACACTGGCCTCTGTCACAGAAATCCTATAAAACTAGCCTGTAAGATCGTGACATTGATACAAATGATTTATAATTAGATACACAGTGTTCTCCCCCCCTCCCCCCTTATAATATTTCTATTTAAAAAAAAACACAACACTCATTTCAATATAAAAAAGAAAACTCAAATTTTGCCTGAAAAGGGGTGAGATGGAAGAAGAAAACGTATTAAATCCACATTAATATTCACTCTGAGTTTCCCTGTTACTACTTCCTTTTTCTTTCAAGCTATAGACTCAAACCTGACTTCGCAATCATCATTTCAACAGAATTAAATAAGTCAGTCGCTGATTAACAAAAGCGTTAACTCAAGGCGGTGCCACAATAGGCAAGAAATTATTCTTACATTGTAACATTTTATACCAACAATGGTAAAGAAACACAAGCACACATTAACACTAGTGGACAAAATATGAATGTACATGGGACAGTTCTACATTCATTCATTGACGCTCACCATTGATGTAGGTCGTATTTTCACTATACTGTTGTTTTTTTCATCCAGCTCATTGGGGTAGAGCTGCGCGTCTTTCCTCAAAAACAGTTCTACATTCACGCCATACCCTGTGGTGGTAAACGACCTTAGTAGGCACAGCTGCCCTGGGGTTGACTGATGGAAGCGAGGCTGCCATTCTGCACCATCGGTCCGTCTGACCACTACCAACCACTCGTACGCCCTAATGTACATGTTTTTAGTGGTATGGGAAACCAGACACGGAGAGAACAGGCAAACTTAACCTAAAGATTTTATAGCGACGGTACTGGATAGTATTGACCAAATGCCATGATCTAAAGTCCCTTTAATGTGTGCTGATTGTTCTATGTCTGTTTTCCAGTTTGTTCCGGACGTTCAAAGAGGAGCCAGAGAACAGCGGTAAGAATCCCTCGAATTTACAGCTTTCATCACAGCTTTAGAATTAGGCTGTTGAAAACCTAAGCACCAACATGAGCTTTGGAGCTTGTGTGGTGATTAAAGGGCTGGGTACTGTTTGAACTATAAAACGGATGAAAAATGTTGATTTATTCTTTTTCCTTCCATTGAATTTCTTTTACACTTGTATCATTTGTTTGAGATGATACAACCAAGAAACTTCCTTTAACGACAAAAGGGCAAGTTTTTCCCTCTCATTCTCCAGATTTTTTTCACATGTTTTTCCTAAATTTCCCCCAATGCATTTTTTTCAAAACATTTTCCAAAATGAAAAAAACAAAATCTTAAATTTACCCCAAGTTTTCCCCAATTTTGTCGAAATATTTCAACATATTTTTTCTCAAAAATTGTCCTAGTTGTTCCCTCGTTATTTTTCCCCAAAATGTTAAATTTTTCCTCCAGATTCTCCCCCCCCCCCCAAATTTACCCAAATTCTTCTTTCTTTGTTCTCAGTCCATATAAAGATTTTATATTTCTTTTCGCTTACTTTTATTTTTTTATACCAGTAGTACCTAAACCCAGACTGGTATCGTTTAACCGAGCCCAGCCCTAGTGGTCACATGGTCACAAAGCGCTTTTACACGAGACAATAGGGCTGGAAAGTCTCGTACCAGAAGCACTTCCGGTTCTTCGCTCGGATACAAACAAACAACGAGGAGACGGCTGAATTGAATAGTGCAAAATGCTTTCATGACACAGCGAGCGGTTAGCCTTAGCAGTTAAACACAAAATGCCAATCAACGCCAGAGACGACCAACACCAGCACATTAAGGCACGGAGGTCCGTTGTTGATAAAATAGTTTACAGAGGCAATTTATACCAAAGACTTGAGTTTATTTCACTTTTTCTTTTAGTTAAAACCTCTTAACCCCCACCTTAACCGAGCACATTTTCACCAGTTCAGCAACACAACAACAAAAGAGACAAAAAGTTATAAAAAAACATGACAAAAAAGGCAAACTGATGATAAATGTACTCATTTAAAGTGGGGGTTAGGAGGTTATGACCATATTTAGTTCGTGGATTGTTTCACAGTTCTGTCGAGTCCTTAGAGGCTTCAGTCCCCGTAAATGACCACAGTCCGTCAGTAGAGGTGTTGTTCTCACACACGGAGCTCCACATGTCCCGTGACAGGGGAATAACAAAAAAAAAAAAAAAAAAGCCAATCAAAGGCAGAGGGAAAGGCAGGCGGGCGTGTCGACCCTCCTTGACCAAGGCGCCTACAGATATATGTCACTACGAGTATAACTTACTCGAATATTATCACTAAATGGGACCATGCCACAGACCTGGGCGGGGCATGTGCCGATCCACTCAGCGACTAGCATGGCCATATACGAAGTTTTTCATCCCAGTCACGAAATGTGTCCAAAATAACACAGAAAAAGACATCAGAGTGTATGAAGTCTGCGATATCAGTACAGGACGACCAGCGTGTGTGGTTTGTTTGTATCCGTGGACGGAAATCTCGCAAATTCTCGCACTTCCGCTTTCCAGCCCTATTAGAGTCGCCATGGGAGGCCAGATAAATGATGACGCCATGATCTTTGTGTTGCGTGTCCTGCAGGTGTCCAGAGTCCAGGAGACGTCACTGCAGGTCTAAACATCAAAGAGGAACCAGAGGAAGTGGGAATCAAAGCGGAGAGCGACGAGGACTGTCCGTACGTCCGCGTCGTCGTGAAGAGCGAAGATGAAGACGAGGACAGCGACGGGGCGGGGGCGGCTTCAGACAAACGTCCCGAGAGCGAAGAACACGGAGAGAACTCTTCTGACACCGACGACTCCGGAGACTGGACTCCTTCAGCTGAACGGCCGGCCCCACAAACCCGCCCCGGGGTCGACGAGCAGCTGCAGGGTCCGGCCGCGGAGGCCCCGGCAAAGCGCCACATCTGCTCTCACTGCGGGAAGGCGTTTCGAACCCGCGCCGTGTTAAGAACTCACGAGCGAACGCACTCGGGGGAGAAGCCGTTCCGGTGCACGGTCTGCGGGAAGTGCTTTCCCGGGAAGCTGAATCTCACGCTGCACATGAGGATCCACACGGGGGAGAAGCCGTTCAAGTGTTCGGTTTGTTCCAAGGACTTTAACCAAGTGAGTAACCTGTACAAACACATGAGGTCCCACACGGGGGAGAGACCTTTCAGATGCTCCGTGTGCTCAAAGGACTTTTCGGACCCGAGTCACCTGAAGATTCACATGAGAGCCCACACGGGGGAGAAGCCGTTCGAGTGTACGATCTGCGCCCGCACGTTCACCGCGAACCACAACCTGAAAATGCACATGCGGACGCACACGCGCGAGAAGCCGTTCCGGTGTCCGGTCTGCGAGAAGGACTTCACCCAAATGAGCAGCTTGAACCGGCACGCCAGGTCCCACACGGGGGAGCGGCCGTTCACGTGTTCGTTCTGCGAGAAGGGATTCACGCAGATGAGCCATTTGAAGATCCACGTGAGGTACCACACGGGGGAGAAGCCGTTCGTGTGCTCGTTCTGCGGGAAGGGTTTCGCCGAAAAGGGAACGCTGACGGCGCACCTGAGGACCCACGCCAGGGAGAGGCCGTCCGAGGGTTCGGTCTCCGCGTCGTCGGGGAACCTGAGCACGAGCGCGGCGGGTCCTGCCGGAGAGGGGCCGCAGATTTGAACTAACTAATAAAGCATTAGAGGATTCCAGCTGGGATTACCCGAATGATCAGAAATGCACCGTTATCAAAGCGTGAAAGTCGTGGTAGTTCAGTGAAATCTCTCACTTCACGTTATTCATTTCTAGCAGCGACGTTCCTCTCTGGAGGGGCTTGAGGGGGGCTGAGGTCTTTCTTTGGGGTGCTCACAAAACATGTCATAGTCGGGCCATTAAACAACATTACATTCGCTTCTACCACAAACTCTATCACATTATCAAGCGGATGTTCACAACTTGAGAAGGGCATCGACTTCATGAGTTAAGTGAACCTTTTACCGCTGTTCTTCTGTTCTTTTTCTTTGGGTTCAGCTGCTCATACGTATCAAAAGTGCTTGATAATAAACGCTGATTTCTGTTCAGAGCCAGAGGAGCTTTGTCCGACTTTATAACATTAGTCTAACTTCAGCTCGTTGGTCCAGGGAACGGCCGGCCAGATGCTCCTCCTTTCTGTTCAAAAGAAGAATCATTTGCCGATTTTAACAGTGTCGGTCCAATCACAGACCGAGAGGCTCTCTTCGCACTGTTTCAAAACAAGATGGCGGCGCGGCTACTGATACAGTTTTTCTTCTTCTCTTGTGTCTGTTTTAAGTAACAGTTGTATTGGCAGACATTAATATTTACTGAAAAGGCTCCCAGTTTACATGTCTTTGAAAAAGCATGTAGTTTGTCTGGCCAGGCAAAGTAATGACCTGTGAAATGAGGGATGTTTCTGGACAGCAAGGGACGTGGTGTGTGTGTGCCTTTTATTTCCTCGTATACATTATCAATATATATATTTATATTATTTGCCTTTTCTGTTATATTTTATCATATTATTTTTTTACATGGAATAACGTAAGCGTGAGGGCATGTTTGTAAATGTCTGAATATACCAATATCTTGAAAAACCAGACGGATTGGTTTGAAATGTGAGTGATGTTTGTAAAGTGCCGAAAGCCTTTAGCGCACGGCTCAATAATAAACCCGATCACGATGAACGAAAAAAGGCATAGTTTAAGTCATTTCAGTGTCGCATTATATTGTTTGATGCTTAAATATATCACAGTATGACATTGTGTAAATAATTGTGTATTTCTATGACGTCGCTGTAAAAGAATCGAGTCTCAGCCCTGGATTTATCACAGCGTTGTTTGAATTACGACTTATTCTAAAATAAATCTAGTTCTTTGATTACTTTATTTCAAAATTAATCTGACTACTGATCACTTTCGTTTTTTTTTAAAAGGATGAAGCCTTGTTCAAACGTCATCTGGTTTGAAGAAGAAAAAAAGAAAATTGATCCTGAAGCATCATACGAGCCACCAGGATGGAAAGTAAAGGTGCAGGACTTGCCACCCACAACACTGGGTCACTCAAAAGTCAAATACGCACTATTATATTAAAAGTTACATTAATTTAATCTAATTACAGATTACTTCAGCACACTGTTAATAATTCATTTAGATTTCATTTTTCTCCAGTCCACGCACGCAGGATAAAAACCTCATGCTTTAATGTGAAAAGTCGCGTGAAAAGCCACTTCCGGTCGCGAGGCGGAGATTCCTGCGCACCGCCCACCCCTCCTCAGCTCTGACTGTTGTTGTTATCGCTCCAGCCGCAGCTCCAGCCTCTCCTCGGGCCGCCCTCTGCGCGCATGCAGCAGAATGGCTCGGCCTCTCCCGGGTCCTCGGAGAGAAGCGACAGGGAGCGGCCGCCTCAGTCGCCCCTGTCCTTCAGCCAGCTGCCCAGCGCCACCACGACGCGGGTGAGACGCTTCATCCAGGAGCGGCACAGGGCGCTGCCTCTGCCCAGGGTGATGGTGGTGTTCTCGGCCGCGGGGGACAGCGGCAGCAGCGACAGACCGCCGGGCAGCGCCATGATCAGCGCGGACCCGCTCGAAGGCAGCGCTGCGCCCCAGAAGACCCCCCCGAACACGGCCCCGAACCTCAGCCTGACCAGGACCGTGCCGTCCGCGGGCGGGCAGGAGCAGGAGGTAGGCCCCTGGACACGCAGCCTTCATGGGCATGGGGGCCAGAGATGCTGTAGCCAAAATATTTAGACTGTAAATAATAAGTGACGTTACATGGAAATATTTTTACTAAGTATAAGTTCAAAGTAAAGTGACCCACATAAATACTGAGTGAGTACTATGAGTAACTGAGGAAAAAAGTGTGAGAAATAAAATGCAAAAAAAATATATATATCATAAAGATTTATTGAAAATACAAGATATTTTAGGTCGACCTGACACTTTTGTCACTTTAAAACAAGTAAATACTCAAGCAAGAGTAAAGATACTATATTACAATATTACTCAAGTATAAGTACCATACCTTTAAAAATACCTTATGATAAAACTATTCCAAGAAGTACAGTTTCTTCAGTAAATGTAGTAAATGTGATGTACTTCCTGCCTCTGATGGTGACTCCCACACAGAGGCGTGTAGTTATATTTACTCAAGTACATGTACTTCTTAGAATAGTTTTATCATGAGGTACTTTTTACTTTACTAAAACTATATTGAAGTATCTGTTTCTTACATGAGTATAAATAAATTGTTTTTCCACTGCGAGTAAATATTTTAGCGGCAAATGCTCTTTTTGGTCGTTCATCTCTTGATTCTTGTTCTTTAGAATTATTTCATTTCCTTGTAATTTTTTTTGTAAAAATTCCTCAGGATTTTATGTTTTGTTTCACACGATTTTGAAAATAAATCTGTCGTTTTTCGCTCATGCAGTACTCGAGTAACATTTTCTACAAGTACGTTTTGGATTCTGCTGATTTTTGCCTTTCAATCGAGCTCCCTAAACATGACTATACAGCTCCCCC
The DNA here is from genome assembly GCA_021464625.1 of Proterorhinus semilunaris. Lineage (NCBI taxonomy): Eukaryota > Metazoa > Chordata > Actinopteri > Gobiiformes > Gobiidae > Proterorhinus > Proterorhinus semilunaris. Next base: position 21,768,094 of record CM038355.1, on the reverse strand, counting down.
TGCTGTCACAGCTCAACACTGACACGTTAAGAAGCTTCTTGCCTGGCTCTGCCACACTGTCCGTTCCACACAGGGAAGTTAGTCCAACGTGCACAGACTGTCGGTGAAATAAACCCATGAGCGGACGTGACGACAGCCGTGAACTGAATATGAACTCTCGAGAACGCGGCGGCGAAATCCTCGACTTCATCCATGATTAGTTTTGGCCAAAGTTAATGTTAATTGAACTAACGACATAGCAGCGCAACAATGACATAACCTTGTCAACCCTCTGGTCGTATAAACCAGACATTTCTAACAATTTGGCCAAAAATATAGTTGAAATATATCAGTCGACCTCCATTCGATATATTTCTATATATATATATATAAATGATTGAAACCTGTAATAAATGTTTAACTATAGGATATTTGAGAGATTAAATATTACACATCAAATTAAATCCCTTCAAACATCGGCCTATATATCGAGACACATACAATAGATATATTTTGTGAGTTGTTTATTTAGTTCTTCATAATAATGTAGGTTTATTGATATTGTCCAGCATTTTATTTAATTTTTTTTACAATTTTTGCATTTCATTTTTCATCAGTTCCTTTGTTTTTCCCACATTTATCCACATTCCTTGATATTGGAGATAAACTCGATGTTTTAACAGCAAACAGCCATTTCGATATTATGTTGTACACGGTTTATTCCCCAGCTCTGGCTCTTTGCAATGTTTTGATCTCAAATGAACGATGATTACAGGTGGGATTTGTCGAGCTGAAGAGCAGGGGGAGCGGAGGGTTTGAGATTTGGCCCGGGACGCTCCGCAGATCTAAAGATGGAATTAGAGTAATCCTCTTAAAGCCCGAGCAAACTGTTCACCTATATGTGTGTGTGTGTGTTTGTGTCTCTTTCTAAATAACCAGTAATGGTGACTTACATTTAAGAGGCAATAAGTAACATTCAGTAAATACAATATTGTCTGTGTCCGCTTTTATGTAGAAAACATTTCAAATTCAAATGGTGGTTTTTCTGACAATAAGAGGAGATGGAACAAACCAAAAGCATGTGGAGCGTTCCATCTCGGCATCAGATTGAGGGTCATATGTCTCTCAATTTGCAATGTTCAAGGTTCTCTATTCTATAGCTTTAAAATGTGCAGACCCTCCATAGTGAAGGTGATTTATTTACTATATAAATACATTTACCACCCAGATAACTTGGACCCTGAGTTACAAAGCTGTAATGGCAAAATCTTTAAAGTCTGTAACATATTAGACGAACATTATGAACAGTTTCTGATGATAAATCAGGTGTAAAATGACATGTGCTCATTTTAAATAGTGCGGTTTTTGTTCACATTTTCTGCTGTGGTTCTTAAGTGGATTATCCAATCAGAAAACGGGACGAGTCTCACACTTTAAAGACCCTTTAAAGTTAAAACTACTCTCTATGATCCAGATGGTCTAGATCACGGGTGTCCAAACTTCTTCATCAATAATGCATTGGTTTTATATTTGGGCACTCAAAGACGCTGTACATTGCATTTTTCATTTACCCCATATTTGGTGGTGTAAGCTACTGTTGTAGCCACAGCCGCCCTGGGGTAGAGTGACGGAAGTGAGGCTGTCAATCTGCGTCACCGGCCCCTCTGACCAACCACGCACTCACACACTACGTTCACTCAGGCTTCCTGGTGTTTCTCCGTCCGAGTACCGACCAGAGCAAAGGCGGTTTTAACTCTAATCGTGCTTCGTTACATCTGCAGTAAAAAGGACCATCTCTGGCCATGGCTGCCAATTCAACAAGAAGCTTGAGGGCCACCAAAAGTTGGTCTCAGGGCCACATTTAGCCCCCGGGCCACACTTTAGGCACCCCTGATCTAGATGCTCAAATGAAGTAAGGCATGTCCACATATTGTGAGATTTAAATCGGTAAAACTTGTGTCCTCCAGAAACTGCAGAAACAAAACAAAAAAAGCTTTGGGTAATTACCAGCGCTCTCCAGGTCCATGAGAACCCTCTGATGTTCTCAGAGGAGCAGGAGCTGGAATGAACCACACGGAGTGAATGTAACGGGTGTGTGGATGTGTTTTGCTCGTGCAGTTCCCGGAGATCCTGTCCCTGAATGTGGGGGGCACGTTCTTCACCACGCGCCTGTCCACGCTGCGGCGCCACGAGGACACCATGCTGGCCGCCATGTTCAGCGGCCGCTACCACATCCCCCAGGACGCGGACGGGCGCTACTTCATCGACCGCGACGGGCACTACTTCGGGTCAGTCAAAATGAGTTCAGTAGGTTTGGTTCCTGCCGTAGAACGGAATGTTTATTTGTTTTATCTCTGGAAGCTGCCAGAGGGAACGCGACGCTTGTTTCGGGAGCTCCTCCACCTCTGATACTCCTATGGGCACATTTTGTGACGCTTAACGAGGTGTTTCTTTCCATCCTTAGGGACATCCTGAACTTCCTGAGAGAGGGGGAGCTCCCGCCCCGAGAGCGTATCCGGGCCGTGCACAGGGAGGCGCAGTACTACTCCCTCGGGCCCCTGCTGGAGCACCTGGAGGACATGCAGCCTCTGACCGGAGAGAAGGTCCGCCAGGCCTTCCTCGACCTGCTGCCCTACTACAGAGGTACTGAGGAGCCAGGGCCGGGGGGGGGGGGGGGGGCACAATGTGGTTCAAGGACTTGGAAAATGTGGAGGGACAATCGATCTGTAACACAATCAAATGCAGAGAGTCCAAAATGGATCATTCACATTTGTGAATGAAAATACTTGGGAATGGGATATATATGATGGGATGGGAGACCGTTTGGGAAACACCAGGAAGCCTGGGGTGAATGTGGTGAGTGAGTGAGTGGTGATGGTCGGAGGGGCCGATGGCACAGACTGGTTGCCTGACGGAAGTCAGTCTACCCCAGGGCAGCTGTGGCTACAACAGTAGCTGACCACCACCAAGTCTGGAGGGAATGAATAATGATGCGCTTTCAGAAACTTGGTAATACAGGTTTGTAAAGCGCAATAAAAGTGTACGGCATTATTTATTATTATTAAATATGGTTAAGAGCTCAGAAAAGTCACTTTTGCGTGGCTATGTCATTGTAAACTGGGAAAACTATATTTATTTGCTATAATGTATTATTTAAAACCTGTATTTAGTTTACAGTCATTGCTAGATGTTGCTTTTTATGCAGTTTTACTGTAAATGAATAAGTTAAAGAGAGCCGGTGCTTCGCAGCATCTATTTCATAACAGGTGCGTTGGAGAGCAACGTTTCAGCCACTCGGCCGGCCTGAAGAAGGCCTAGTTACCGAAACGTAAGATTTACAGTGTGCGGGAGTTTCCATTTTTTCACCTGTAAAATAATAACACATTTTTTTTACATAGAATTCAGAATTATTAGTGGGGAGACCCCGAGACAATTTCGGATCGATAAAGGGGCCGCGATGTCCCGGACTTTGGGAATGGATGTGATGCACGACACATGTTTAACTCGATATGTCGATGCGGCTCTAAAAACATTGAACCTGATCATGTATGATGTAGCATTGGCTTTAAAGAAACAAAGACGGTACATTTTAAATGATGCTTTACTAATTCATAAATGTATTTATTTTTCAGACAACCTGGAGCGCATCGTGGAAATAGCCAAACTACGGGCCATGCAGAAGAAGGCGCGCTTTGCCAAACTGAAGATCTGTGTGTACAAAGAGGAGATGCCCATCACGCCGTACGAGCGCCCGCTGTTTAACTCTCTCCGGTTCGAGCGCTCGGACAGCGAGGCTAAGCTCTTTGAGCACCACTGCGAGGTGGACGTGTCTTTCGGACCTTGGGAGGCTGTGGCCGATGTCTATGACCTGCTGCACTGTATCGTCAGTGACTTGGCCGAGCGCGGCATCACCGCTGAGCAGCAGTGCATCGGTGTGTGTGACAAACACCTCATCAACCACTACTACTGCAAGAGGCCCATCTACGAGTTCAAGATCACCTGGTGGTAACAGGAGGCCGTGGACAGGACGGCCTGATTTAGTACAATCCTATGGATGTGTTACTCACTACATTTAGATGTACTTTATATCGATGTATTTATTTCAGATGAAGAATCCTCAAACAAGTCATGTGTCTGTGTATAGAGTTTAAGTTTCTAACAAAAACTAACCACGTGACAACACTTTCCTGCTGCAGCTCAGGGGCCTCATTTATGAAGCGTTTGTGTTCACCCAAACCCAGGTCCAACTGCTGTACGGCGCTGTCTGCTCACAAATGTGCAACGATTATGTAAATAAAGCTTCTGTTCTGGCCTTTTCAATGGTTCAGTTTAAACTCAAGGTGTACAATCATAGGGAAACCACCTTGACATGCTCTTTTATTTTTTAAGAGAAACAGTATTTCCTTTTCTTTCGTTGTAAGCTTTCCTTGGGCGTAATGTCCCCTGGTGGAGGCCCCTCGAACACCAGTTTCACACTTCTCCACTACTCCGAGCCTAACTCTGTTCGTGGATGTCCAGTTGGTCTTGTTTTGATGTTATATATATTTATTTGATATTGTCTTGCATAAGTATTTTTTTTATATTTTACATAAAACTTTAAATGTATGTTTTGTTTTGTTTTACTTTGCTTACTTAGGCACTTGATCTTCAGGGTATTTTGCACAACTCTAATAAAAAACACTATACTTCTCTTTGTGCCTTGACTGATCTAACATTATCCCTCAACCCGTCTGGTTTGTCCTTCAATGTCATTCGATATTTCCGGGGGGAGCCCTCCAAGGCCACCCGGCTTGATCATACATATGTAATGTACTCTATATTACTGATACTTGAAAGTGCCGCTTGACTTTTGACCTTGTGTCCGAGGTCCGCTGGGAGGCATCAGAACTACTACAAGGGCCCCCCCAAAGCTTGTTTTGTAGACCTACAAAACAAGTAGCAATCATTGCGAGGTGTTCATTTTAATGCAATGTAACTGTTTAATAACATTTCTAAATTATTATGAATGGGGGAAGTTCAATGTCTGGCCTATACATTTTTAACAAAGAAAGTAAATTAAATAATATAAAAAATGGTATAGCATAATTGTATACAATATATTTCGATTGATGAATAAAAAAAAAATAATAATAACGTTTAACATTGCTCGTCTAACTGCTCGTCTCATTGCTCGTTTAATTTCCTTCAATGGTCTCTTTCGTGACAAACGTGACGGCCGTCGCCATTTTGGATCTGGTTGCCAACGTGAACTAGAAACATTAGAAAAGCTAACGGCTCATACGTTTTTGTCAAATTAGCAGTTAGATGCTAGATGTTATTACTAGAGGAAGGTAGCATGAAAACCTGTTTGTTTATACCATAGAAATCAAACAAAGTGACATCTTTAAACATTAAAGTAGCTCATGTTGACGATTAGCCTAACAGCTTCGTAAGCTAACGTTAGTAGCACTTAGCTAACGGACATTTGTAGCTTAGATTTGCTGCAGTTTGGTAAGTCTCTAAGCTCTGGTGGAGGGTTATATCGGCATTAATATGAACAGATCGTGGAGGGGAAGGGCTGTGGTCACTGAGAGGACAACACCAGCACGTCAGGTAAAAAAAAAAAAGTTCTCTCTCTTGTTGGCTAACTCCCATTATGGTCTCCGTAATATGAGGCCTTCAGATGGTTATTGCTTGTATCAAGTCAGGATTATAACGGCGGACAGCCTCTCAAGGTCCGAAAGACAGCGGCGTGATGGGCATCCCCTCTTTGTACACACAGATCTTCTTCTGCATGGCCCGTAGTTTGGCTATTTCCACGATACGCTCCAGGTTGTCTGAACAATATTTTAGGTTAGATTCAGATTTACTGGTCATATGCAAGTTAACACACAGTCAACAATGCAATGAAATGTACTTGGATGAAATTAACCTGCCAACTCACTTTTATAAAAATAATGATATAAGCAACAACACAAAAAACGTCTAAAGTGCAAATGATGGAAAAAACCCGAAGTAATTATTTTAACTTGTGCCTTTTATAAATGCAAATATAATATCATAAAGTAAATGTTATTGTGACAAAGTCCATTGACGGAGACTAAAATGAAGCACTTTTGGTTTGTTCTTCTGTGACAGGGTGCTGGTAGACTGGAGGTCCCCCCGGCTGACCGCCCTCCTGTCCGTCCTAACCGCTCGACCTCGGCTCTGCTGGACACTATGGGGGTGGACATCAAGATTTGCAAAGAGCTGGTGCGACAGTGCGAAGCCAGTCTGGACAAGGCAGAGATGCAGCAGGCACACAGGACACACGCTGTCCCCGGTACAGCGTAAGTACTCGCCACTGGTCACACCAGGACAACTATAGGATATGATCATGATATTTCAGAATATACATTTTCAGATGGAGAGATGATGAGTTCAGACACCCTTAAAGTGCAACTTAAGACCAACCTCCGCCCACGGTCCGTGAGAGCGGTGCCGAGGGGGACCGAGAGAAACCGCTGCAAACAGCATCAAATAAACATAGAAAAATTCTCACACCACGCGGCCTAGTAACTGACATCTCCACGGTAACGCTAAGCGCTAATGACACGCGCTCGTGATGCTTTGTGGATGTAATACAGAAAACCTACACGTTCTCCTTCTCTGGGATGATCAGGGATGATCCACTGATCAAATCACCGTGAGCTCATGACGTAGAGTTCTTGTTTTAACACAGTGTAACTTCACAAAATCAAAATTCCATTTACTTTTTAGCCATAAGGGGAAGTACACACAGTTTTAGCCTATATAAGAGTAACATATACCTGGCATCTATCTTTTATTATGGTGTGGCTGGTTGGTAAATCTTTTTAAGTTCACTTTTATTCTTAAAATTCTACATCTACCTTTCATAGAGAATTAAAACTACATTTTATAAGGTTTTTAAATTGTTAAAATAATAACTTTTCAGATATTACATACCCCACTCATATTTGTAAGTATCCATTAGTATGTGGTCATTAATTTAGTTTAACGATGGACAGGTCACGAAGGGGTCAGTCTGTGGTCACTGAGGGGACAACACGAGCACGTCCGGTAAGTTTCTCTTAACAGCTTGTTATTAAGTCAGGATTGTAACGGCGCACAGCCATAATGATCACTTATTTAAATACTAAGTTATATTGAATTTATATTGATTGATTGAGGGTTTTTTTTGCTCTATGAAATATTTTAGATCAGATTTAGATTCACTAGTCAAATGCAAGTTAACACACAGTCAACAATGCAATGAAATGTACTTGGATGAAGTAATTATTTTAACTTGTGCCTTTGTAAATGCTAATATAATATCATAAAGTACATTTACTGTGACAAAGTCCATTGACGGAGACTAAAATGAAGCACTTTTCGTTTGTTCTCCTGTGACAGGGTGCTGGTAGACTGGGGATCCCCCCGGCTCACCGCCCTCCTGTCCGTCCTAACCGCTCGACCTCGGCTCTGCTGGACACTATGGGGGTGGACATCAAGATTTGCAAAGAGCTGGTGCGACAGATCGAAGCCTGTCTGGACAAGGCGGAGATGCAGCAGGCACACAGGGCACACGCTGCCCCCGGTACAACCACCCACACTTACAGAATCAAGTTTTGATTTTATGTTTTTGTTGGGTTTTTTTGTTCTGTTTTGCTGCGTTTTCATCCTCATTTATGTCTCGCTTTTTTTTTTCAATAAGCAAGAAGATTTAAGTAAAGTCGAAGTGAAATGTGCTCGGTTAAGGCGGGGGTTAAGAGTTTGCAGTTAGTATTGCTCTATATCCTGATACTTGGGCTCAGTTTAGCTCTCGATGCCAATACCAAAACAAAAAAGCTCAGCCTTTGCATTCTCTGTTATTATTAGTTTCTCTAGAGCTTCCAGAGTTTCCACAGGCAGTGGGGCCGCCTTCCACCCGCTACCGCCTGTTTCGGGACGTGCCTGAGGACTGTGTATGGGCCATGAACCTGGAGAGGCAGCTCCGGACGGGCACATTTGAACTGATGCCAGAGGAGGAGGTGGAGTTGCTCACGAGCTACCTGCTCGACGGCCCGTCCCAGTTTCAGGCTGCTGTGGAGCCACCTGAGGGGTCGTCCCAGTACCAGTCTGCTGTGGGGCCACCCGAGGGGCCGTCCCAGTACCAGTCTGCTGTGGGGCCACCCGAGGGGCAGTCCCAGTACCAGTCTGCTGTGGGGCCACCCGAGGGGCCGTCCCAGTACCAGTCTGCTGTGGGTCCACCGGAGGGGCCCACTCTGTATGAGTCTGCGCTGGACCTTTTCCCTTCTAACAAATCCCAGGTACGATGCTACTGTTTCTGAAGTCAAATGAGCTCTGGGTCTTGTCCGAAAGGTTTCCTCTGCTGGATGTGCCTCTTCCTTAAAGGCAGGTTTAGTAGTTTGGAGTATTGTCGCTGCTCCTCCACACAGAGGAGCCTGGAAAGAGGAGGAGGTCCTACAGAAAACCTAGGACATGCTGATGGGACTGTGACTCTGGCCTTGGCTGAGGTCAAGTCCTCGGCTCTGAATATGATACAAACTTGTTTTATTTAACATCTCGTATTAAAAGTGCAGAAGGATCAGAGGTCAAACATCGCAGTTAGAATCCTGAGGTCAGCTCTGTCTCGTACTGAAATGTTGATGGTTTTATAAATGTGTAGAGTTCGGACGTTTGGTTCAGGTTTGGGTCTTATGTCATGAGGCAGAGGCAGGTTCAGTCTGTTCTCAAACCATCTCCTTGTTTGGCCTTTGAGACGGTGTTTGTTTGTCTTTCCTTGAGGAGCTGGAGCTGAGCAGAGCAGGTCAGATGGAGGGGGACTATAGTCAGGCAGGAGGCCCCAGAGAGAGCAGTGAGGAGGCCCTCAGGGGCCCGCCACACCCTTCTCAGTAAGACACACTCAGAGCAGGACAGTACATCACAACAATCAATAACCTGACAGAGGTCACAGCAGGACAACTGTAGGATGTGATCATGACATTTCAGAGATGATGAGGGTAAATCTGTTTAAGTTCACTTTTATTCTTAAAATTCTACACCTACCTTTCATAGAGAATTAAAAACTACATTTTCAAGGTTTTTCAAACTGTGAAAAGAATTTGTATTCAGACATTTCACACCACATTCATATTTGATACTATTGTAAGTATCCATCAGTAAGTGGTCATTTATTTATTTATTTTTTGACGACCCAAGTTCCCATGAAACTAGTATCGACCTTGGAGCTTCACCCTGGACGGAGACGTGGGGCTCCGGGTCCGCAGTGTGTTTGGATTCACTGATTCTGTTTCCTCTCGTCAGCGCTCTGGAAATGGAAGTGGGGGAACTGTCCAGCATCACACACTCTACTCCTCAACCTCACAAGATCTTGAGGGAAATCTTCCAGAGAAAACTGGCCCCTTTTAACAGTACTCCCCGAACCTCAGGTCCCAGCACCACAATCTAATCTCGCTCTGCCTTTACACTTCGTGACTTTGTGCCGCTCTCTGTGCAGGTGTCCAGGGCGTCTTTGAGACGGACAGTCCCCGGAGCTTCAGCACCGCTGTGGTCGAGCCAGCACAGCTCTCTGTAAAAACAACTCTGCATTTTTAATCGTGCACCACTAGAGAAATATGACCTGTTTCTGCTTCATTCCAGTTCCAGCCGTCGAGCAGTGACCCAGCCGAGAGAGCGGAGGAGGAAGACTCTGATAAAGACGAGAAGGAAACGCGACGGGCTCCGGAGTTCGGTACTTGTTATGTTGCTCTGACCCTTCCAGAGAGGGAAATGATTTCACACTTACAATCCAACCTGAATTCAGCCCCAGCAGGTGAAAACATTGACCTTTCATGCAGTGGTCCACTTTGAGATTTCTGGCTAGTTTTGTTCCTTAACATCTTAGTTTTAATGGCAGTAAAAATAGGACAAACTCTCCCTTTACAACGTTTATTTATGACGTTCTGTCAACTTGATCGTAGAGAGGCTAAATCATCGACTGGACTGGGTTTTGGTAAAGTTGAGGACATTTCGCTTCTAGTCACAGAAGCTTCTTCTCAGTCAGAAAAATACACTTTGATCCAAACTGGAGCCAAGTCTAAATAAGACTCAGGCTCCTCCAGGAGGAGGGAACCAAAAACTGCCAAACACCCCTACCTTGTCTAAAATCACTCCAACATGGCCGCACTTCGTCCTATTTCCCGCGCTTATTTATTCACTAATACTCACATGTTTGGTATCCACGTAACGCAAGGAATCCCCCCGACAATACTCTGTGATCCAAATGGGGTAATTTCCTCAATCCAGTCTGCGGGGATAGCAGAAGTTAGTCTCTCCAAATTAATCACATACATAACATTTGGAAGGTTTTTCTTCAGAGGAGTTTTTCAATATCTAATTACCACCTGATTTATTGAGCTTTGAACCCCAAAAGTAGATTGTTTTTAAAAGTTTTTCCCACTCGTAACTAGTTTATTCAAAAGCTTATCAAGGTCCAAAATCCATCTGAGCAAATCTTTGTAACTAATATGTCACAAAATTAAAGCTTTAACTCCAAAACATATGAATCGATGAATCGCATGACCTGAGAGACAAAGCTCTTGTATTAACGACATTGTAAACCATGGGTCTCCAACCTTAAGAGAGCTACTAATGCATCAAAGCTCGTCTAATGATGCTGTTTCAACCAAAATGACTTTAATGTTGTCCTTATACTCTACTTTATGAACGTAAACGTTTGAAGATTCTGTTCAGAGAAAATGTCTAAAGTGTGACTTATCGAGCGTGTGTTAAATGTTAAAGCCTTGGACGAGCGAGATCCCTGTTATGAGCTGTTGGGCTTTTCCATAGAATTATGAAACTGTGATTATTTGGTTCATGAAATGTGAGCAAATGTTTAAATTTGAGCGTTTTATGTCGGCCAAGTATTAATAATAAACATTTATAGAGAAGAATGAATCGCGATTAATCGAATTTCACAAGTGCGATTAATCCATCGACTGCACTTCACAAAATAAAATCATTTAAATCTGACTCGATTCATTATTTAGATTTAGTCGGTAAAAATATAGACGGCTTTGGCCTTTTTTATGATGCTTCAAATGCTTTACTTTTATATGACATAAAATGTTGTTTGATTTTTGTCTGTAATGTTCAGCAAGTGCCAAACTGATATTTCTAAATATATTCTTTGCTCTCATTCACCGAAGTGTCCACCTTTCTTCTTAGAGCCTGAAGTGGTAGCTGAAGCGGAGTTTGAGGAAACATCTGAAGAAAACCCTGAGGAAGAGGCAGAGGAAGCACCTGCTGCAAAGATGGAGGGAACAGCAGAAGAGGAGGCGGATGGAGAGGAAGACCTGGAAGCTGAGGGAGAGTTTGTCAAAACAGCTGCAAGGTTGTGTGAAGGCGGTGAAGAGGAGGAGGAGGAGGGAGAGTCAGAAGGATCAGCTGCAGAGTTTTCTGAAGAAGATGAGGAGGGGGACACTGAAGGATCAGCTGAAGAAGAAAAGGAGTTTGGAGATGATGAAGAAGCAGCTGAGGACAAGGAGCTTTCCCTGGATGTCCAGCTGTTCCCCAGGTACGTGGACAACCTCAGTGTGAATACTTTTACAGGCTGGTGATACACGTGTATAAGTACTTTAGCTACTTCTCATTGTGCTTTGTTTTCACTTTGTCAGGGCTCACTCTGGAACAGGAAACGTGCCACAGGACGTCACTGGAGAGCAGGTTCTGGTAAAAAAAAGGCAACACATAATACAAACACACATAACTTTATTCAAAATCAGCAGCAAACGTGCGACCTCTCCCAGGACGATTCCAGATCGACGTCGGTGCAGATGTTTTGGTTCTGTATTATCGATCTGGCTCTGGCCGGGTTCTAACACTACGGCAGAAAGATGGTGAGATGAGGAATGTGAAGAGTTTTTTTGTGAAGGCTTTAGGACTTGTTCATCGTTCTTCAACACTTAACACTTCCTCAATCAGAGCTGATCAGACTTGTTAGACCTGTGCTTGTGTCCTTCACCAAATTGAAATGGAAAAGTATTTTATGATTTAAAATTAAAAAGCAAATTAAGACCTTAAATGTTCACTTGGCAGGACGTTTATAAAGGAGCCTCGAGGGCAGAAAGCAGAGAAACACTGTGTTCAGGAGACCGACCTCCAACTCCCACTGAGCGCGAGGAGAACGGCGGTGCCCCGGATGCAGAAGGTGATCAAATACTTAAACTTCTACATGCTGTGCCTTTGGAGTGACGCGAGTCTTGACCTGGCCTGGTTTCAGACGAGCCTCGCTGTGATTCTCCACGAGAGGCCGAGCTGTCGTACAGTTACAGGTGAGCAGCTCTTTTAGATTCACTTTTTCCCAGTTGGACTTTATTCTCCTTTGTTCCCAGAGCACACTCCACCCTGGACGATATTCTGCAGGCCCAAACCCTGGACTGAACACTTTCATATTGTATTTACGGCCACTTTGTTGAAGTTGTTCAGTTTTCAGAAAAATAACTTAAAAATGAACTTGTTCTTGGTTTTCAGGGTTTTGTGAATTCAGGCACATTTCATGTTTTTGAATCCGCAAAGTTATTTTTCATAAGAAATGTAAAACATGTGTAAAACTTGGGCTGAGCAGATTTATCTCAGTGAAAATGTGTGGAGCCGAATATGGATGTTTTTCCCCCGTGTTGAAGGGGAAATTGTTAAGTGTTTTCTAATGAATTCTGTTGCTATATAATTTTTTTGTGGCGCAAACGATGACGTATCAAGTCAAACTGCTGCGTTGAAGTGATGGAAAACCAGGATACTGGGAAAACTGAGAAATCCAAAACGACATCGGTCACTGTAGTTTCACTTTCATGAACTTTCAAGTTCAGTTTTCGAGCATTTCTGTAAAAGTTGTGGAACTCATCTCTGTGAGGAATTGGGATCCTCTGTCGTTAAAATATATAGAATTGGGCCTTATTTGTAATATTTGACCAGTAGTATCTGTACTTTTCCTAAAGTAATGAGGCCAAGTACTTTAACCACTGCTGTACATGAGTATTATCCGCCTCATGATAAAATATTGAGTGGGAAAAAAGCGCGAAATCCAGCTTTTAACAAAACATTTAGTGAACCGTATTTCAAAACCAAACATCGACTTCAAAGAAGACACGTCAAAGTGTTTTATTAAAAATAACACATTTACAAAACGTCCTCTGCATTAGTTCAGCGACCTGAGCGTCATCAGGTCAATGAGCAACATGTGAAATAATGTGACAATTAGCAAATCATAAACAAACTATGAGGATTTATCAGGTTTCAGTCTTTACTCAGAAACCTCTTCCCCACGCGTGACGGGATATTTAACATATTTCATAAACCAAAGACAAGGATAATATTTACAAATTCGGTCGTCACCATAATCACTATATCGACTTTCAATTGAATTTGGGCTCAATATTTATCGTCTGTAGTTATTTGCATTTTTCTAATGTGACTTTTATGTTTTACCCAAAGTAAGTTGTGTCTTGTATTTCAGGTTTATTTAAGTTTTCCCACCTTAATAAATCAAACTTTAGATCTTGATATTGTGACGGGCCTAATGACAAAGCTTTATCGGGTCTGTGTGTTGTGTTTTCTGAAATATACATGTTATCAGCAAAACGGTTAATAAAATGTGAGTCATAATGAATATTTTGGCACAATTTTTTTCTGAAAGATCAGGACTTAGAATAAGAATCATCACAAACTAGTCGATCGATTCCAACATAAAGACACGAGACAAACAAATGTTACGGTCGAATGTGATGGTTCTTCGTGTTGAAGCTTCTTGCTGTAACTGTCCAGGCTGAACTCCGCCTAAGGCCCAAAGTCACTCAAGTATTTCCTCTGGAATCCCCAGCCCTTTGCAGACGGGACCTCATGAGGACGGTCCAGGCAGAGCGGCGTCCGGCGGCTCCTGCGACAAACACACGAGTGAAACACAAGAACTACAATGGAATTTAACTTAATGAGAATAACTGCCCGACTACAGCACGCGCAGGAGGGGCTTCAAAGATTAAAGATCGGGAACCACTGCCTTATTTCTGGTCCATATAAAATCATCAGTGATAAATAAATGTGCTGCATTTCCTCTGTGTGAGGAGCTGTCATGAGGAGCGAGACGTCTGTTCACCTGGAGCTCCGCCTTGTCCTGCAGCTCCTTCAGCACCTTCTGGGCCTCCTCCAGGTTGGCGCGGATCGAGTCCATGGTCTGTCTCTGGTCCGAGGCCAGCTCCTGCACCTGGGAGCTCAGGGCCGCGTGATGCGCCTTGATCTCCGTCAGCTTCTTCAGCAGGACCGCGGGGTTCTCCTGAGCGGCACAGGGACATGAGGAACATCTACGGCCTTAAAACACCAGCGCGGGACGTTCTGCCGCCACAACATCACTGATACAGAGACGGGTCTGTCCCGGCGCTCGTCTGCACTGACCTCTGCCGAGCAGCCGCTCTCCGAGGTCTTGTTGATGAAGTCGAGTTTGAGGCGCTTCTCGATGTAGTCCAGGTCCGCCTCGGATTTCTGAAACTGAGACACACAGAGGTTTACAGCTTTACATTATTTGTGTTGTGTATATCTTCTGACAGACTGAACTTATTCCTCCTTGTTATTTTATTACTATTTTTATTTGTGTTTGTGGGTATGTTTTTGTATATCGGCTACTTATTTTTGAAAAATTATTATTGAAAAAATAAAGTAATAAAAAAGAAGTGTGCAATAAATAAGATGATATTGACTTCGCTGTTTGGAAGATATTCAAAAATGCAATATTGAGTTTATGTCCAGTGTTAAGAAAAATTGGGAACAATTTTGAAAAAATGTGGGGGAGAAATGGGGAAAAATATGTTAAAAATATGAGTAAAATAAGGAAAAAAATTGGGGAAAATGTGGAAAAATTAGAAGAAAAAACATGTGAAAAAATAAGGGGAAACAATAGGTAGCGATCACGTGACATCACAACATTCTAAAGATCCTATAGTTTAACATTGAGGTGGAGGGCAACTGAAAATTCAATGTCTGTAACCATAGTAACGCTCAAAATGCAGATTTCTAGTCTTAAATCATTGCTAATTTCTCTGTAATTCCTGAGGCCGATTCACATGAAACAAAAGCGGTCACAAAGTTCAAAGTCATATCTTCCAGCAGATATGAACATAGGTCTAATTATTTCTTCACAAAAGGCGTCCAAAAGTGGAGACAATATTCAAAAACATGTGCTTGATGTTGGCCAGTAGAAAGTCAGGTTTGTGAATCCAATCACTGTCACATGATGATCAGAGAAAACATTTGGAAATTTCTTTCAAAAACTGTTTCTCTCCCATAGAGCTGTATCGGCACCTGCCCTCACACTGAAATGGAATTCTAAATCGTGAACGCGACCTATTGAAAAAATGGGGAACAAGTGGCAAAACACAGGGTAAATGGGGAAAAGCGTGTTTTCTGCCCTCTTGTAGTCTTTTCAGGATTCTTATCTTTTGAATGTAGTTATACAATAAAAATATTGTATAAAAAATATCTAATATTATCGAGAAAGTCCCAAAAACATCGAGCTATTAATTTTTGTCAAATTCGGCCTCAATTTGAGCGTTTCTCTGCCTGATTGCTGTTATGTGTCAAGTCTGGATTTTCCACCTGTTTGTGCAACAACAACTCGAGGTCATAAAAGGATTTGTATCAAACATGTGTTGATTTGACACTGACAGTTCAACACGCAGGAAATAAAACATTACATTTACAAACATAGCGGTTTCAGCTCCACATGAGGGCCACACTGAGCTGAAACACCACCCTTCATTTCTCAGACATGTTTTGTTGTTTAGTTCTGGCTGAGGGTTTGAGAGTAACATCATCGTTTAAGCTAACCCTGTTACACCGGGTCGCGTTTACCGTATTCTGCCGCCTTACTGTCCCGCTTTTAGGCGAATGACACCGAGTCCAGAGAGAATAAACGTCCCCACCTGCCTGTTCTGGGTAAATAAAGGATACATTAATTGAAAATAAATTTATTCCTCACCAGAGCCTCCAGCTTGTCCACAGAGGCCTCCATGTTGCTCTTTCTGCCGCTTCTTTTTCCGGTAGAATGCGGCACAATGTCGCCCCCTGCTGGCCACGGTTGTTATCGCGTGGGGGGAGAGGAGCCACTTTGATGGTTATTGTGTAAAAATATGGGATGTTTTCTAATTGTTTGCATATTCAATAATCGTCTGGAATATATGGGTTTAACCTCTTAACCCCAACCTGAACCGGACATGTGTTCTCCAGTTTGGCTTTACCCAAATCTAAAAGCCTCTTGAAAAAAGTGTCAAAAAAGCAACACAAAAGTGACAGAAAAAGCGGTGAAAGATCGACAAAAATGGGCCAGAAAAGCGACAATAACACAATGGAAAAGTGACAAAAAATATGACTAAAGAGTGATGGGAAAAAAGCAGCCAAAACCCACACAAAAAAGTGGTCAAAATATGATGAATGTTAAAGCAACGATAAAACTCAAAAACATGACAAAAAGCTCCAGTGGAGAAGCTTTTCGATTCGGGTCAAGCTGAACTGGAGAACAGGGGTTACAGATGTTGATCTTAAAATAAAAGTGTCTTGTGGCTCATTTTACCCCCACAGTGAGAGCAGATTTTACGGTGAAATTAATACTACGAATCATAAAATCTTATGTTTTACACTTTAATGTTTCCCCAATTTGATGTAAAATAAAATATCCAAATTAATATTGTCCTCTTTCATCTGCACCATTTACAGATTATGAAATGTTGTCTTTAAAAAAAATATATATATATATATTTAATTTTCATTTGATTGATCCACCAAACCCCAAAGTGTTCTGTAGTTTATTGTTTCTTTACCTCAGCCCCGGGTCAAATGAATTTTTAGTCTTTGAAAACACTTAGATAGTTGTTTATTTAAGAAGAAATCCGCCTAAAGCGTTGATCTGCTTTTATACCAAACATCAGAAGAAAAATCCTTGACCTACATGTGTTTGTCAAAACTTCACTGGAGTCGACTTGTCTGTTCAGTTTAAATCATGTAAAGATCAAATCCATCTGTGATCGATCGTCTTCATAAATAATTATTATTTTCAAAATATAATGGGTGACTTAACTTTCCCAAGTCATAGGTTGAGAACTTAAAAAAAGTCAATTTGTTCGTGTCTTTGGTCCATAGTAAAACACTCACAGCCCGTTTCTCATCAGTTCATTTTATTTACCATTTTTCATTAGTGAAAAACATTTTATCTTAAAATTGAAACACAAAAGGACAATGATAAAAAGGAGCGCCCCCTGGAGGCCGGGAGGAGGCGGTCACTGGGGCTCCATGGGCTCTGTCTGAGGGATCTCCAGTTTGTCGCAGTGCGTGAGCTTCAGGGCCAGGTGAGGGGCCACCTCGTTCGGGTCTGTGAACAGCGGCGCCGGGACGCCCTGAAACAAACGGGGAAAAAGAAACGGGTGCTTTAACTCAGACACGAGCTCTTTCACCTGCACACGTTTTACAAACAGGAAGTGTCGACTTGACTCACGCTGAGCTTTTATGTGAAATTAACTTTATCCTGAACTGAGCACATTTTCTCCAGTTTGGCTTTACCCAAATCTAAAAGCGTCTTATAATAATAATAATGCATTAGTTTTATACAGCGCTTTTCTGGACACTCAAAGACGCGTTACGTTGCACTATTCATTCACTTCATACTCGGTGGTGGTAAGCTACTGTTGTAGCCACAGCTGCCCTGGGGTAGACCGACAGAAGCGAGGCAGCCAGTCTGCGCCATCGGCCCCTCCGACCACCACCAACCACTCACTACATTCGCCCCAGGCTTCCTGGTGTCCCATCCCAGTCCCGACCAGGCCCTTCCTGCTGAGCTTCAGGTCTGACGGGATCGGGCAGAGCAAAGGAGGCGTGGCCACTTTCTTGGACAAAGTGTCAAAACGGCAACAAAAGACACAAAAACGGAGCGACAAAAACGTGCAGGAAAAGCAACAATTAAACAATTAAAAAGCGTCAAAAATGATGAAAACACGACAAAACAAGACGCCCTGTGTAGATTTGTCCCGTCTTTAGCCGCTCCGTCTCCCACGAAGGAAATGACCAAAGAGAGCGGCCCAATAGTTCTGGTGGATGGGTTAGCACTACACGTGGGGCAAGAGTACAAGTATTTAGGCGTCGCCATGGATTCTCAATTATCATTTAAAAAACATGTTAAGAAATTGAGAAACAAAATTAAAAATGCAATTTAGTGAATTTTAAACACATTAGAAATAACTGTAAACGCCACAATTCTCTCACATATTAATTATTGTTTGACGAGTTGGTCTCAGGCCAACGAGCCCACGCTGTTGCCCAAAGAAAGACTTTATGAGCAGACGGTAAAAAGAACAATTCATATCAGTAAAGTCTTTACCAAACATAATGTTTTAAAGTGGGAACATTTGATGATGTAATGATGGTCTATAAAACCCTAAACGGCTCCGCCCCCATTACAGGAGTTCATACAGCTGCACGTAAATACAAACACACGCT
Organism: Proterorhinus semilunaris; assembly: GCA_021464625.1. Taxonomy (NCBI): domain Eukaryota; kingdom Metazoa; phylum Chordata; class Actinopteri; order Gobiiformes; family Gobiidae; genus Proterorhinus; species Proterorhinus semilunaris. The sequence continues at coordinate 21,749,623 of CM038355.1, read as the reverse complement.
CTTCAAGCAGAGGAGAATCCCATTTGGTAAGACTTTATTTGGACAATCTGCCTTCTCAGTACGCGCTGAGGAACCTGACCGTGTTCCACACTCTTAGGAACTCTGAAGAAGTGGCTTTTGGACAATCAGACAAGTGAACACAACATGGTCTAAAGTCCCGACCACTGAGGTCCTGCTCTGTGGAAGATGGTGGTGTTGTGTGTATTGTCCCTTTCTGACCTTTTAGTTGAACAAATTTACCTTTTTTTTGCATTTTTAACTATATGTTGTTATTCATCATTCACTGTCTTTGTCTCTGTGATGGTGTTTTGCTGTAGGTCCTGCCCTGTCTTGACATCAACCTGCCTATATGTCTAACTCCGGCACATTTACACGTTGAAAAAACACACGTTGATTAATGTGCACTGTCCCAATTCAAATAAATAAATTCAATATTTGGATTACAGCGTCATCTCGGTCTCAGCCTGTCCTGCTACACGTGGATACCAAACATGTCGGTATTTGTGAGTGAATGAGCGTGGAGTTAAAACTAAGAGGACGTACCTTGAGATCCTCCATCCTGTTCTCCCTCATGCTGAACTCTCGTAACATGAAGCTCTTCCCGGCCTGTAATCACACACAGGTCAGAGCGGGTTCTCCCGAGTCCCTGCAGAGCCCGGAGTATCTCACCTCGTGGTAAAGCCGCGTGTCGTGAACTCTGATCAGAACCCCGTCCACTCGCAAGAAGAACCGCATCAGCACAAAGAAACTGGTGGGCATCACTCTCTGCAAAACCAGCAGAGACACGTGTGAAGAATCGATGTTTTAAACACATGTGTGACTCTCTGAAACGAGAAGCTTCCATCTGATCTGAGATACGTCGTTTGGCTTAAACTTGGAGACACTCATCCATGCGTTTGTCTCCAGCAGGTGAGACGACTGTAACGGCTGCTCACTGGCCTTTCTAAACGAGCTGTTAGAGCTGCAGAACATCCAGAACCAGGAAATACCACCATATTAGTCCAGTGCTCCGGTCTCTGCACTGGCTTCCTGTCACTCAGAGAATAGAATTTAAAACAGCTCTGCTTGTGTACAAGTCTTTTCATGGTTTAGCACCAAAGTCCATCTCTGACATGTTAGAGCCGTATGAACCATCTCGGGCCCTGAGAACTTCAGGGAGGGGTCTCCTGGTGGTTCCCAGAGTCAGGACTAAACACGGTGAGGCTGCGTTTCAGTTTCATGCAGCTAAAATCTGGAACAGTCTTCATGAGGATGTGAGACAGGCCTCAACTCTGACAATGTTCAAATCCAGGCTGAAAACAGCTCTTTTTACCCGAGCAGATGAAAACTGAAAGTATTTTATCTGCACTCTGGCCTTTTACTGTAATTGATTCATTTTTATGTTGATGTTTTAATGATTGATTTGATCTGTTTTCTTGTAACTTTATGCAACTGTGAAGCATTTGAATTGCCTTGTGTATGAATTGTGCTCTACAAATAAACACTTACGATTTTGACCCCGATGGTGGAGACGCCGTGGTCGTGCAGCTCATCCTCGAACAGCAGCACCTCCTGGAAGAAGACGATCTGCTCGCGCACCTTCAGCCGGTCCAGGTCGATGCGCTCGTCCGTGGGAACCTCCTGAGGTCGTCACGGTTACAGGTTAGTCTTTATCTCATCACAGCGGTCACAAAGCGGCGCTCACCTTCATGCGCTCGCCGTCCCCGATCAGCGTGCCCTTGTAGTCCGTGGTGTAGGTCCAGTCGTACGGACGCACCACCTCCTTCGAGTGCTCCGAGTCCGCCCTGCACACAATATGAGATTTCTGAAAACCCGCCTGGTTTCTTTAATTGTAACTACGTGATCACAGGAGGAACATCTACAGTATCATTTTACATTTGCTTAAAGGGGGGGTATTATGTAAAATCGACTTTTTCGAGCTTTATATCCTGTTATTATGTCGTTCCCTCATTAAACACATGCCTGGAGTGTTGCCTCGACTCATTCACATTTTTTTGAGTAATCAGTAAAAACTTAGACGGCGGCCATTTTAGGTGTAGCTATGCCTCAGTCCTCCTAGGAACACCCCCACCTCCTGGAGACGCCTCTGGACCTTTCGTCACCAGCCAAGCCCCCAACCACTGCTCCTCAGCTCAGCAGAGCCCCCTCCCCGCACAGTGTTGTTGTTTAAATGCCACAGTAGTGTGCTGAAGGGGGCGTGTCGGAAAGCTTCTTAAAGAGACAGAGGCCTATTTCAAGACGTTCAGTACGGCCATTTTGAGAGAGCAATTTTATTCAAGGCAGTTATTTTAATTTACTGCATATACAGACCAACAGAAGGTTACGTCATCATTGTAGTGCTATAGACTGGTGCTATGTGATGGAAAAAAGCATAATACCCCCTCTTTAAAACATGTGTAACGTGCAATTTATTCGATAAATGCACCAAAACTGAGAAGTCGTCCTTTAAGGTATTTTCACGGTAACGGGACTTTAACCGCCCCCTGCTGTCACAGTTCAACACTGACACGTTTAGAAGCTTCATACTAAGGATTATAGAGCAATGAGTGATGACATTTAGAAAAATATTAGCAAAAAATATCATCGGTCGACCTCCATTAGATTTATTTCTATGATTGAAACGTTCACTATAATAATAATGTTTAACGATGGGCTATTTGACTTGAGGAGGAACATCTGCTGTAACATCTGCACCAGGTCTGAAGAGTTCCCTCAGCGCCTGCACTAAAGTCTGAGGGAAAGGGAACTGGGAATCGAGCCCGTGTTTCCTGAACGTGTCGCTGCTTAAATCTAAAAACCCGTTTACCGGCTCTGCTGCCACTCCTGGGCACAGGCCACTTTGACGCTGTCCGCCAGGTTGTTGACCCGCCTCAGGGCGTCCACGGCGTTGAACTCGATCCCGAACCCGTCCACGTGTTGGATACGGAGGACGTTATCCCCGAACAACATCTCCGGGAGCGAGGGCATGTTCATCTCCTCCGACAGGCTGTGCAAACACAAGCGAGGTCAGCACCGGAGCGTATCTTCACCGCCTTAACCGAGCACATTCACCACAGGGCGCCTTTACCCTAATCTAAACGCTCCTCGAAGAATGACAATGAAAACGCAATAAAAAGAGTGGCAAAAAAAATGATGAGAAAGTGGAAGAAAAACAAACGAAAAAGTGGCAAAAATGAAAAAGTGGCAAAAAAATATGAAAAAGTGGCAAAAATCTTATGACAATGCAAGGAAAATTATCCGTTTAGCTCAGTTTTGTAGGTCTTAGCTTTCAAATGAGGCGTTATCCTGGCTTTAGAATCTTGAGGAAATGCACTCGGTTAAGGTCAGAGGTCAAAAGCAGAGAGACACTTGTTGAGGTACCGTTCCACGTCCTTGGACTTCATGATGTGGTTCTGCGCCGCCGTCACGGTCCACGGGCCGAAGGCGAAGTTCTGCCGGCTGCTCTGGAAGCCGCCGTGGGACAACATGATGCGGGAGCGCCCTGCTGCGGACACGAACCCGGGACAAGTGTTAGCGCTCCCCCCGAGGCTCGCACTTCCCACAACCTAAACACTGTGGAGCAACGGCAGAAGTGATCGTCATACAACAACGTCCCGAACACGCTAAGCACACGGAACCTGTTCATGTGCAAAGGATCCGTTCTGTAGATACTCTCTGTCACTGATACAGGTGAACAGGGGCCTGTAGATACTCTCGGTCACTGATACAGGTGAACGTGGGTCTGTAGATACTCTCTGTCACTGATACAGGTGAACAGGGGCCTGTAGATACTCTCTGTCACTGATACAGGTGAACATGGGCCTGTAGATACTCTCTGTCACTGATACAGGTGAACATGGGCCTGTAGATACTCTCTGTACTGATACAGGTGAACGTGGGTCTGTAGATACTCTCTGTCACTGATACAGGTGAACAGGGGCCTGTAGATACTCTCTGTCACTGATACAGGTGAACATGGGCCTGTAGATACTCTCTGTCACTGATACAGGTGAACATGGGCCTGTAGATACTCTCGGTCACTGATACAGGTGAACGTGGGTCTGTAGATACTCTCTGTCACTGATACAGGTGAACGTGGGCCTGAAGATACTCTCTGTCACTGATACAGGTGAACATGGGTCTGTAGATACTCTCTGTCACTGATACAGGTGGGTCTGTAGATACTCTCTGTCACTGATACAGGTGAACATGGGCCTGTAGATACTCTCTGTCTCTGATACAGGTGAACAGGGGCCTGTAGATACTCTCTGTCACTGATACAGGTGAACATGGGCCTGTAGATACTCTCTGTCACTGATACAGGTGAACACGGGCCTGTAGATACTCTCTGTCACTGATACAGGTGAACATGGGCCTGTAGATACTCTCTGTCACTGATACAGGTGGGTCTGTAGATACTCTCTGTCACTGATACAGGTGAACATGGGCCTGTAGATACTCTCTGTCACTGATACAGGTGAACATGGGCCTGTAGATACTCTCTGTCACTGATACAGGTGAACATGGGTCTGTAGATACTCTCTGTCTCTGATACAGGAGAACATGGGCCTGTAGATGCTCTCTGTCACTGATACAGGTGAACATGGGTCTGTAGATGCTCTCTGTCACTGATACAGGTGAACACGGGCCTGTAGATACTCTCTGTCACTGATACAGGTGAACATGGGCCTGTAGATACTCTCTGTCACTGATACAGGTGGGTCTGTAGATACTCTCTGTCACTGATACAGGTGAACACGGGCCTGTAGATACTCTCTGTCACTGATACAGGTGAACATGGGCCTGTAGATACTCTCTGTCACTGATACAGGTGAACATGGGCCTGTAGATACTCTCTGTCACTGATACAGGTGAACATGGGCCTGTAGATACTCTCTGTCACTGATACAGGTGAACATGGGTCTGTAGATACTCTCTGTCTCTGATACAGGTGAACACGGGCCTGTAGATACTCTCTGTCACTGATACAGGTGGGTCTGTAGATACTCTCTGTCACTGATACAGGTGAACACGGGCCTGTAGATACTCTCTGTCACTGATACAGGTGAACATGGGCCTGTAGATACTCTCTGTCACTGATACAGGTGAACATGGGCCTGTAGATACTCTCTGTCACTGATACAGGTGAACATGGGTCTGTAGATACTCTCTGTCTCTGATACAGGTGAACACGGGCCTGTAGATACTCTCTGTCACTGATACAGGTGAACATGGGCCTGTAGATACTCTCTGTCACTGATACAGGTGAACATGGGCCTGTAGATACTCTCTGTCACTGATACAGGTGAACACGGGCCTGTAGATACTCTCTGTCACTGATACAGGTGAACATGGGTCTGTAGATACTCTCTGTCACTGATACAGGTGAACATGGGTCTGTAGATACTCTCGGTCACTGATACAGGTGAACATGGGCCTGTAGATACTCTCTGTCACTGCATCCAACAGATCAGTTTGTGGATGCAAAACAACTTTCTCCAACTAAACTCAGACAAAACTGAGATTTTTTTTTTTTGTCCCACAGACACAAAGACAAAGTGTTATCAGTCACATTGAGTCTCTCTCACTAAAACCAAAAAATCAGGTTAAAAATCTAGGAGTAATCATGGACTCAGACCTGAACTTAACCCGCGGCACATTTTCTCCAGTTTTACCCAAATCTAAAAGCTTCTTGACTGCAGAGTTTACAGCCTATAGCCCAGTGTAACGCCTCATTTGAAGCGACTTCCCTGTTTTTGTCATAAAAAAAAAATGTGTTGCTTTTCTTGCGTTTTTATGTCACGTTTTCAATTCTTTTTATGTCACGTTTTGGCTACATTTACTTTTAGTTTATTATTTTTGTGCCTAATGTAACTGTGATCAAGCCACAAGAACGTGACCAAAACATGTCAAAAAAGCAAGAAAAACGTGATGAAAACACGACCAAAAAGGACGAAAACGTGACAATCATACAGAGGAAGAAGCTTCATCAGTGTTGTAGGTCTTAGCGTTCAAATGAGGCGTTACACTGGGCTATAGGTTGTAAACTTTTAGATTTGGGTAAAGCTGAAGCGGAGAAAATGCGCTCGGTTAACTGTAATAATTTGATGTAACTGTGAAGGGCTCGTGTATCAAACAGATAAACCGCTCCTAATCCGTGCGTTTGTCTCCAGATTTAATTACAAAGACCCGGGAAACATTTCACAACAGTGCGTGACAGAAACCACTCGGATAAATCAGAAATGTGGTGATTTATACCGAAGCCGAAGCTCGCACTCAGCCCCGCGCGAGCGCAGCAGCAGCCCGGGTCCAGAAGCCTCCGCGGCGGTGACGGGCCCCCTGAGCTCAGCCCTGGTCCCCCTGAGCTCAGCCCTGGTCCCCCCGGCGCAGAGCGGGTCTGGACGCTCACAGAGGCCGCGGATCGGTGTGTGTGTCCCGCCAGGAGCTCCACGAAAGACATGAACCAGCGACGATCGGGATGTTGGTGTTGGTGTTAGCAGCGGTCCGGCGGTGAAATGTGTCCGACACGAGTTTGGCACCGGCGACCGTTCCGCCAAAATATGTGTTTACTTAGTGACGACGAGTAAAGAATGAAAAAGTCTGATTTCGGATCATTGTTGATGTAACAGAACAGACAAAAAAACTAAATAACATGGAAATTCTAACATCACATCTAAACAGAAATTTGAACGAAAAATACAGGGGAAATAACTTGAAATTCATTATTGTCAGTATTTATTATTATTATTATTGTTGTTGTTGTTAATTTAATTACTAATTATTAAAAATGAATGGTAAAGTTAGAACCATGAGCCCGTCCTTCTGTGGACCCACCACCTGCAGGAGGAGCCATAGGGGCTGGTGCAATGTGACCTGGCAACGGACAAGTGAAGAAAATGGATGGATGGATATGCTGAATTACAATTCACTGGTTTCTTTGGATCGACAATGGAAAGATTTTAAACTGTATTCACTCGTGTGATGTAGTTTTGGTGCAAAAAAAAAAAAACACTAGAGAGGAAGTTTTTACATTGTTTTTTTTGAAAAAGGAAAAGACAATAAACGTAGTCAACATTTTTCAATAGTCTATGAACAATGATCTTAAAAATATGCAAAATAATCAGATTATAACTTCTTAAACATATGTATAGTCATTTCTAAAGCAACAAATGTTTTTGTGAAGGAAAAAAAACTAGTGTCGATTCAAACAATAGAAATCACTGCTTCACAAGGCGAACATAAAACAGCCTTGCCCATGTCAATTTTGAACAAAAATGAAAAACGATAAAAGTCAGCACTGAATAACATCAAACAGTAAAAGCTGATCAAATGAGGATGAAATACGTATAGAAACAATTATGTTTTTGAAATGTTTGGTGTTGTATTTCAAATTCTGTGAGTTCTCATGTGCCTCAAATCTTTTCTCACAAAAGGAACAACTGTAGGGCCTCTCCCCTGTGTGTATCATTGTGTGTGCATCTTGATTACGCTTTCTGGTAAAGGCTTTATTACAGATTGTGCAGCTGTAAGGTTTCTCCCCTGTGTGTGTTCTTCTATGCCTCGTGAGTGTACAGCGCAGTGTAAATTTCCTCTCACAGACCTGACAGCTGTAAGGTTTCTCCCCTGTGTGTGTTCTTCTATGCCTCGTGAGTGTAGAGTGCCGTGTAAATTTCCTCTCACAGACCTGACAGCTGCAAGGTTTCTCCCCTGTGTGTGTTCTTCTATGCCTCGTGAGTGTATAGCGCAGTGTAAATTTCCTCTCACAGACCTGACAGCTGTAAGGTTTCTCCCCTGTGTGAACTCTATTATGTCTTGTTAAGTTGTGTTTTGAGCTGATGTTCCCGCGCTCAGTTTGTCTCTGTGGAAGCGGGGAGGGCTCTTCTCTCTTCACGCTCACAGCAATGGACTCTGGGAAACACCTGAAACATGATACAGATATAAATACACTTAAGCTCTTTGTGCGGTAAGGAACTCAAAATGGGGCAATAAAACGGTGTGGTGTGTAGGCCTGCCGCGATAATTGCTATATCGAGTTATCGCTCGATAAGTAAAATGAAGGACGATAACATTTTTAGTCTCGATAAATGCACGTGCTGCGTGTGCTTAAAATAACTACAGAAACATGAACGCTATCACAGCGCTGAGTGAGCGGAGCTCCATCCAACCCGTCTCCCTGTTCATAAAGACGGCATTGAGCACATCAGCCGTGTCCCGCATGTATCCAGATCATCAGCGCTGCTTTTGGAGAGGGGCGGGGTGTAAACAAAGTGCCGCTACTACGGAGCTGCTGATTCCGACACTTTCTGTGAACTTTATCGCGGAACAAGAGGGACTCGTGAGAAAACATTTGGAATTCTAGCCAAAAGAACTCATCACGGAGAGAATAACAACATTAATGCGACTGCAGGTTTGTCCAACATGAGAACGAAACAAAACCACCGCCCAGTCAGTGCATCAAAGCTAATCAGCGCTACTGTTAGCGAATCAAAGCTAATCAGCGCTACTGTTAGCGAGAGGAACCCGAGCGCTTTAGCCACTGTCCAAATACAAGCGCGAGAGTCCTGAGAACATTACTCAGGGCTTAGGACTATGTTACTGAGAAATGCTGCAGCGGTTTGACAAACAGTCAACAAGTTTCCCAAAAAAGCTGCTTCACTCCAACAGCCGTGTGTACAGGAGGTTATAGGAAGGAAAGGAAAAGAGAACACAACATATGGCTACTCTACTTTAGCAGTAATACAGTATGATCTGAATCCATACATTTAATATATTGTTTTTGTGAGGAAATATTTAACCAGAATAATGCAGATGAAATATCAATATTGTTATTAGGATATTTTTAAAGATGATACTGTATATTGACTATTGTAAATGTTGTGACGGGCCTAGTTCAAACACAGAACCTGGTGAGAGTGTAAGTCATGTTAAAGCTTGAGAAGCTCAGATGGAAACAGCGTCCTAGGACATGTCGACCCTTCTAGTTTGCACTTTGTTTGGTATAAGGTGTTAATATTGAATGTCAGAAGTTCAATACATTTCAATTAAATAGTTGCTTACAGTTTTCTTTTTATTGCCTACAGTATTTGCATTATACTCAATATTATCGTTTATCGCGATATTTTCTGAGACGATATATCGTCCTCAAAAAAACACTTATCGTGGCAGGCCTAGTGGTGTGTGCTCAGCGTTAGTCGTGTTGAAAGTGTTTGCTTACACTGGCAGCTCTTCCTCCTCTGGCTCCTCTTCAATCCTCGCTGGGGGCGTCTGGACCCTCGCTCTGACCAGTACGACTCTCGGGTTTAGTATCTGGTCCAGAAGCCGCTGTTTCCTCCGGTTCTCCTCTTCGGACAGACGCAGTTCCTCCTCCAAATCCGCCCTCCTCCTTTCAAACCGCGCACTGATCTCTGCAGCCGCCGCAGCCAGACGCTCGTTCACGAAAGCGCTGAACATTTTTACAAGCGTGCGGCGAGAGCTTCAGCCCTAAACGAGAAAACCATGAGATTTCAGCGGATAATTTAAGGAGGATTCACACCAACACGACGTACTGTCACTGTTTGGAGACAGGGGGACAATTTGTCTGCTCAGGTCTCCTCTCGTCTGCCCCACCTCACCTGCTCAGAGCAACATCTGAAGCCATCTGGACTCCAGACCTGGACTCCGGACCTGAACTCCAGACCTGAACCCCAGATCTGAACCCCAGACCAGAACTCCAGACCTGAACCCCAGACCTGAACCCCAGACCTGAACTCCAGACCTGAACCCCAGACCTGAACCCCAGACCTGAACTCCAGCCCTGAACTCCAGACCTGAACCCCAGACCTGAACCCCAGACCTGAACTCCAGACCTGAACCCCAGACCTGAACTCCAGACCTGAACCCCAGACCTGAACCCTAGACCTGAACCCCAGACCGAGCCCGACAGCTACACAGTGTAATGTTTGTAGCGTATGTTTAGTAGTAAATTATGACAAGATGCCTCGGTCCACGTTAAAACTCTGTGTGGTGGTCGTATCTGGCGAGTAAATAGCGTTCAGGACTGTAATGTTATAACACAAAGCATCATGGGATTTGCAGCAATAATAAAGTAATGGAGATGTTAAAAGGTAAAATGCTGGAGTTATTGTTCACATTAAACCTTACCAGCAGTGACTCATAGTTGTTCCACAGCTTTTTTCGTCACTTTTTATACTGTTTTTGGCTAATGTAAGTCTGTAGAAAATGTATGCTAACAGCCTCAAACATGGTGGATCTCCATGGTAACAATGGATTTTCCGAACTGACATTAATTATCGTCTCTTTCTTTTGTTCCATACACGATGAAGGCTTATTTTAAATATTGGAATATCATTTTTCCCGGAGATACGGTGAGATATTTGGTGTAAAACAGTTTTTGGCCTTTTGTTTCAGCAGGAGATTCAGATAAAGTTGTGTTATTTGCTGTTTTTCCTATGGAACTGTCAACACCCGGAAAAAACGTATTATTATTGTAATGTCAGACTTAAGAAACGTATTGTATTCTCAGACTCTCATCACCTTTTTATTTCTGTTTAGGTCACAAAGAAGTTTGTATATTTTTCCGGCTCGTCGATATAACTGTGTAGCTCGTCTAGAAAAATCAGCGCGAGGGATAAAGCGTTTAATAACTCAAAAACACAGTAGAAAAGCTCCTAATATCTAATATCCTGCTGATTTGCCACATTTTTTCACTGCAACAGAAACAGTTAATATAATATACAGTATTTTATAAGTTTCTCTCCTGTCGAGCTAACTGCCGATTAGCCGCTAGCTCCTCAGAGATTACAACTTCAACTTCATCGTGATTAAGGCCAACAATTATGAAAACAAATCCTTACAAACGTGTTAAACGACCTTACAGAACATTACGAACGAATCAATTACATTTTCTTACCTGTTTTGTGTCTAAGTTGCTTCACACAACAGCAGCAGAGGGAAGGTGTGTTGCCACGCACTTAAACAAATCAATTGTCAGAGCTACAGATAGTTTTGTTTTATTTTTCTTTTAATATCGGTTTTAAAAGCAAATTGCCCAAGTTGTTTACTATACGAAGTATTTTATTTTTTTATTGTGGAAAAAAACCCATGTATTCTCATTCAATAATGTGACCCAAATCTTCAAGAGTGAGCTGTTTGACAGGTGAGAATAATCATGTATTTATCCATTTCCCATTGGCTTTACACTGTTGGCACGGCAACAGTTTAAAATAGTTTGCCTCTCTCTACGTCACTTTCTGTCAGCGTCCAATAAGGAAGTGGAACTGTAAACATCACAAAAATGGTTGAACTACAGAAAGCTGGGTAAAATATTTATATTTAAAACTTAAATATAAGGGGGACGGTGGCGCAGATGGTAGAGCGGGTCGTCTCATGATCGGAAGGTTCGAATCCCGCCTCCTGAAGGCGCACGCTGTCGTTGTGTCCTTGGGCAAGACACTTCACCCACCTTGCCTCCAGTGTCTGCGTACACTGGTGTATGAATGGGTGAGAGGTTCCTTGCTGTAAAGTGCTTTCAGTGCCTAATGTAGGTGGAAAAGCGCTTTATAAGTTGAGACCATTTACCATAATCGTGTTAACTAATACAAATCTTGTCTAATGTGTAACGTTTGGAAGTAGTTTTTTCATACAGTCCTTTTTTTGCGCCTACATGAGTAATATTACAATTATTAGTATTTGTACTCTTACTTGAGTAGAAGAATATGGTAACTCGTGCCTCTGTGAATAATTCACCATATTTAATAATTTGTATATGTTTTATGGTCTTTCCAAGCCCCTTATGACTGAGAGACCAACAGGCCCGGTTAGAACCATGAGGCCGTCCTTCTGTGGACCCACCACCTGCAGGGGGCGCTATAGGGGCTGGTGCAGCTCCAACAGCTGCCCCACGACCCGGCAACGGACAAGTGATGGATGGATGGTATTTTCTCTGAAAATATTAACATTTTACACTATTTATTGTTTCTCATAATTCACGTCACTAGTGAAATATAAATCTGTCTTTTACACTCAGTTACTCAGTACTCACAGTACAGTACTTTTTACTTTTACTTGAGTAATTATTTGGGTCACTGCTTTTTACTTCTACTCGAGTTAAAATAATTGTAAAGTAATGTTACTCTTACTTGAGTAAATATTTTGTCTACTCTACCCACCTCTGTTTATTAGTGAGGGACACTATTATCTCATATTCAGACATGTTTAGTCAGTCTACACATAAAGCTGTACATCAAAGTTCCTGTAAAGCGTTCACTCTGACTTTAACACATTTCTGTGACACTTTTCGGCTTCCTCAACACAAAGCATCACCTGCAGCTGCGCATCACAAACAACAAGACTTTTTTTTTTTTCAATTACAATTTTGTTTCTCTTGCAAGGCACCTAATCAATTAGGGGGATCGCAGTGTCGTCACGTCCGAGGCACTGGTGGGCAATGCAGATGTATTAAATAGATAATAATAGTTCTGTGGTGGGTCAAAACATCGTTCACAAATCTGTGAAAAGATCGGCGCTGTAAAAGATCTGTGATTTAAATAAACCGCTCTTCAAGCTCGGAAAAATCAGCTGTTTGCCCACCAGTCACCAAAACATCCGGTGAAAATCGCGGAAATAAACAATAACCGTGGGGGGTAAAAGGTTAAGAGGTCAACATAAAACTTTGTAGAGATGAATAATTAAACAAGCCACATATTATTGGTAAAATAAGTAGAAAAAATATAGGGGCCCCAGTTATTTTTCTTCTTACCTGGGGCCCCTAAATGTGTGGTAACGGCCATGACATTGACATACTTTGGACTGGAGAAGCCGCAGATCCAGTAGGTGGCGGTAATGCTCTTGTTCTTGTTCGCCTCCCGCCTCAAAACCCTCCAAAGAAGACCCTCCTCCTGTGTTTACCTTTTAGCCTCTGCTAGCATCATCCAAAGTTACCGCAGGAGCATGGCCTCTTTTGTGACCGAGGTCCTGGCCAGCTCCGGCAAACTGGAGAAGGAGGATCTGTCGGGAAAAATCTGTAAATTATCCCGAAAAGTGCAGGACACGAAGGTAAAAAAACACGGCCCGTTAGCTTTAGCCGCTTTAGCTTTAGCCGCTTTAGCTGACAGGTCCGCGCGCCCGGTTACGTGGCTCTGCGTGAGGTGCCTGGGGTTTTGGGCTGAAATATTCATTTACTTTTGAATGTCACTTTTGTAACCATCTTAAAAACAATCATTAGCACGTGCTTCTACAATTATTTAATCAAAGGAGGACAAATAGTATAATTTTATCTTATTTTAAGATCCATGTTGGTCCAAATCCATCATAACATTCGAATGTATTTATCTAAAAGGCAATTAAACTCAAATGTAATCTCCATCTGTTTGGGCCATCGAGCAAATTATAATCTTCATGTCACTAATTTCTAAATCATCCATGTGGTTAATTCAATCTTGTCTGGTTAAAACAAGTTAAGTGGACTTAAGTGGATTAATAATGTGTTCTGATTCTGTTTTTGAAGTCACATAATCAGCATTATTTTATTCCATAACAAGCCCAGTGAAGGTGTCTTACGCCCTGCAGAAGGAGACAGACTGAGGATGCAAAACTAGCCTAAAGTAGAGAAGCAGTTTCAGACCCTTCTTTGTATGATGCAATGTTACAATCTAATGTTGTATAAAATCCTGTTACCGCCCAAAGAAAGCACTTCACTAGTATTTACAATACTTCACCTGTATTGTAAATAAACCAAGGGGGTCATTTACCGAGCGTTTGCTCATGTGTAAAGCGAGTATCACGTGCAAAAGTGGATCCTGAGTCATTTATGCATGTTTTACTGACCCAGCATTGTCTTACTTATCAGATTTGGGTAAATTAAGTGCAAAATGCCATCAACATGGTTTATTTTATTTTTCAGCCTGCACCTGCTGTTTACAGTTTTTGGCCTAGTCGGCTCCGATATAAGAAACAACATGGACCAAAACAGACTAAATATAAATGTAGACCTAATCTTCACAATGCTTACTCTGTTTGAAAGGTGGAAGTATGCGACTTTATGAAGGGCAAATACAAAGACTTCCTGCCCAATCTGCAAGACTCTGAGGAGCTGATGGAGCAAGTGGGACAATTGTCCAGGGAATTGGACACACTTAAGAACTGCATCGACACAGAGGTTTGTACCCGTGATTTATGAAGCTACAGTCCTCTGGCAGATGTTTCTCATCCCGTCGTCCTGCTCGTTGCTGCTCAGGTGAAGCAGAGCGTCCACACGTCGGTGACGGAGTACGCCGACCTGAAGCAGCAGCTGGAGAAGAACACTGTGGTCATCACTCTCCTCGGACACTTGAAGGAGGTATTTCAAATCTAACACCAGCCAATAAAGACGTGTCAGATATTCAACTATTTATATTCAGCAAGTCGAGGACTGTGTGTTTTTTTAATTTGTTTTTTTCCCTCCCAACCCCATAAAAATCAAAAATGGGCCTCAAGTTGCCAAAACTCAGACTTTAAAAGTAACACTTCATGAATGGGATTCTTGTATTAGCAGTTAAACTCATTTATTGAAAAAGTATTGAAAGACATGAGTTGTTTTGATCACAATTTCAGCTTTAGGGGCTTTTTTTAATCTTCATCCAATAATAACTGGTAACTCCAGTGTCTAACGTTTTACATAACATGCGTTTGGCACATTCTACAAAGTCTATGTATTCTTCTCGTTCTCAAACTGCCTCTCAAACAGATTTTGCCACTCGCTGTTTGCAATACTCTCTATAGCGCAAAGGGAAGAAATAGATTTTAGGTGCAGCCTCCTTGATAAAGTTGAAGAATAAACAACTCTGGCCTGATGACTGCCCTTTAAAAACCTTTAATATCCTGGACGACTGACGGTTTCAGTAAAAAAATGTCCAGTTTTCATGTGAGCGCAGCTTTAAACTAAGTCACTCATCTCGTTTCAGTTCCACGCGGCGATGGACAAGTTCAGGGACGCTCTGACCGCCATGAAGTTCGTGGAAGCCGCCGAGCAGCTGAAGAAGGTACTGACACCGTGATGGGCGGTCACTCGGGCTCGGCGCCGTTAAACAATACCAGGATGAAGAAAAGTTTAGGTTCTACTGGGGTCGAAAAAATGAAAGTATCGAAAGCAGGAACAGAAAAAAAAATCTTTATTTCTTTAGATCCAAGTTGTGACGCTGTCGGTCCGCAGTCTTATGAAAACCAGCGGCTTATACAAGGCCACACATTTAGCTCGCGCGGCTTTGAGTAAAGTAAGGTGCGCTTTATTGGCCGAAATTTACGGTAGTCGTTTCAGCTCAAATACTTATTTTTTTTTTTTTTTTGCCAATTTTTCTTTTCTTTTTTTATTCCCTTATTTATTTATTTATTTTTTATTCTAGATTGTTTGCCCCCAATTTTTTCGCACAATATTTACTTATTTTTTTCTCATTTTCCTAATATTTTCCCAATTTTTCCCCAATTCATTCCCTATTTTTGCCCATTTCTTTCACAGAAAGTTTTTCCTATTTTTTTTCCTTTTTTTATTTATAATTAGGGCCGGAACTCGATAAAAAAAAATTAATCTAATTAATTAGAGGCTTTGTAATTAATTAATCGAAAGTAATCGCATATAAATATTTGACCTGAGAACAGTGAGAAGTAAGTTTTTTCATAAGGATTGTTAGTATCCCATTGAATAATGACTGAATACATGAGCTTAAGCAACACAATATTGTTTATTTTTGTTCAGCCAAGTCCAACAGACCAGTGCAATATTGGCATTAATTGTGCGTCTGCAGGACAAAAGGAAACTGAAGTGTGGAAAGCAAAGTGTGATTAATCGCAATTAATTGAAAAAAGTCCCGGCCCTAGTTATAATATTTTCCCCTTTTTCCCACATTTCTTGACATTGGAGTTGACCCCGATATTGTAGATTTGCGGCTCGTCCACATGTCATTGTCCTGTGTTCTGGTTCTTGATGAGTATTTTAATGTAGTCATCAGTAAAAGTATCGTTAAAGCGCCGTATAGAACCTAGCGTGCCCCGCCTTGTGTGGTGGCGGTTGTGGTTCCTGAGCGTGTGCGTCGCGTCCCTCAGGCCAGAGACAACATGGCGTTGCTGAAGCGCTGGAAAGACGCCCAGCTGCCTCTGCTCGCCGTCCTCGACTCCGAGCTCAACGTCCAGCGCGAGAACCTGCTCTACCACCTGGGCCTGGAGTGGAACCGCCTGGTCGTCTGGACGCTGCCCACCTGCCCCAAAGGTAAAGGAACACGCTCGCTCCGGCGTGGCGACGTCCCTCTGAGCCTGTGCTTGTGCCCGCAGACGGCGCCGACCTGCAGGCGTTCCAGACGGTGAGGCTGAACCTGCGCACGGGCAGCGAGGAAGAGGACGCTCGCCGTCTGCACGCGGTGCTGCAGGCGCTGGCGCTGCACGGCGAGCTGCAGTTCAGACTCAAGCTCTTCAGTAAGACGCTCGCACTGAAGCTTCCCACTGATCACATCGCATTTTTTTTTAGCATTAAATTGGAGTTAATCAAAATTTTATGGAAAATGAAACAAGTTTTACTGAATAAGTTCATCTCAAATACCAACAATGTCTAAAACACATCCAGTTGAAGCTTTGGCTGAAATTGACCAAATCTTTTTGCTCAAAAAATGTCAGTTTTGTCCAATTCTCTTTCCTCTGTTGGAAAGAAATTAAATACGCGCTTTTCCCTACATTAATCTGGCATTAAAATATAGTATTTTGGCTTTAAATCTGTCTTTATGTTAGACCTGTAAGCAGTTTAGGCAAAATAATTTTTGCTTTAAGAAGCCAATAGTATTTCCTGTTCCCTCTGTGACAGTGAAAAAGAGAGTAAGGCAGGAGAGATGAGCAGTTTGTTTGTTCGGATTCAGTTTGCCTTTATTTGCATTAGAGACATTTTCCAATATGGCGCCCGAACACCTGTAAACTTGTGGCTCAGATGAACTGTGTCCTGATGTGTGTCCCGTCATAATGTCCCTGTCCCTGTGCTCCCGAAGGCCAGGCTCTGCTGAAGTACGTCCTGCGCCCCCTGGTGGTGTACCCCTCTCTGTCCGTGTACGTGACCCGGCAGGAGGAGCACGGCCTGGTTCTGGCTCTGCAGCGTGACGAGCATCAGAGCGCGGACACGCCCAGCCCCGCCCTGGTGTACGGACGACTGCAGCCGGTGCTGAAGACGCTGCACTCGCATCTGCTGCGTACGTACACGGAATGAACACGGAATGAACACGGAATTATGTCCGGATTTAACGCGTCTTATTAACCGGCTTTTAGGCTTTCAAGCTTTAAATTTTTTAGACACGGCGGCACGGTAGCACAGCGGTTAGTGCTCTCGCTTCACAGCTAGAAGGTCCCGGGTTCGATTCCCACCTGGACGGGGCCTTTCTGTGTGGAGTTTGCATGTTCTCCCCGTGTCTGCGTAGGTTTCCTCCGGGTACTCCGGTTTCCCCTACCACCAAAAACATGTACAATAGGCCGGGATGAATGATGTGAGTGAGTCGGAGGGGCCGATGGCGCAGATTGGCTGCCTCGCTTCCGTCAGTCTACCCCAGGGCAGCTGTGGCTACAATAGTAGCTTACCACCACCAAGTATGGAATGAATGAATAGTGCAATGTAAAGCGTCTTTGAGTGTCCAGAAAAGCGCTATATAAAACCGATGCATTATTATTATTAACCAACATAAAAAAAAAAAACATAATAAACACAGGTTGAGTGCAGACGATTTGGGTTTGTGGGCGCTCGGCTCTTATTGTCTGATGTCGTCCTGGTCCGACATTTACGACCATATTAGTCCAGTGCTCCGGTCCCTGCACTGGCTTCCTGTCACTCAGAGAATAGAATTTAAAACAGCTCTGCTTGTGTACAAGTCTTTTCATGGTTTAGCACCAAAGTCCATCTCTGACATGTTAGAGCCGTATGAACCATCTCGGGCCCTGAGAACTTCAGGGAGGGGTCTCCTGGTGGTTCCCAGAGTCAGGACTAAACACGCTGAGGCTGAAGCTAAAATCTGGAACAGTCTTCATGAGGATGTGAGACAGGCCTCAACTCTGACAATGTTCAAATCCAGGCTGAAAACCGCTCTTTTTACCCGAGCAGATGAAAACAAAGTATTTTATCTGCACTCTTGCCTTTTACTGTGATTGATTCACTTTATGTTGATGTTTTAATGATTTGATCTGTTTTCTTGTAATTTTATGCAACTGTGAAGCACTTTGAATTGCCTTGTGTCTGAATTGTGCTCTACAAATAAACTCGCCTTGCCTGGTCCAGATGTGTCCGTTGGAAACCAGAAGCTTTCGTCAGTCCTGGGAGACCTGATCTGGGAGGAACTGTCCAACTGCATCATCCACGACTGTCTCAAACACTCCATACCGTCCAACAGCAGCCAGCTGGACCAGTACTGCACGGTGAGGCGGCCATCTTTATTCAGGGGACAATCCACTGGTATCGGGAAAATGAAAGTATCGAGAGGAAAAAAGTTCTATCTTTAGATCCAAGTTTTGATGCTGTTGGTCCCGGGACGGCATGACAGGAAGTGACTTGGTTGTTTCAGCTCAAATAATTTATCTGTATTTAATTTTTTCCATTTCTTTGCCCAATTATTTCTTCTTTTCTCATTTTCTTAATTTCTTGTCCAATTTTTTTATTACTAATATTTTCCCTATTTCCCTCCAATTTTCCCCCCAATTCATTCCATTATGTTTTACACCATTTTTTTCTCATTTTTGCCCCAATTTCTCAAAATCATTGCCCATTTTTCACACATTCCTTGACATTGGAGATGAATCCAATATTGTAAGTTTGCAGATCTTCCACACATTATTTGTATTTATTTATTTTTTGACATTTTTTTCAAATTTTCTGCCCCATTATTCCCTTTTTTTTTTAATTATTATTCTGATTTTTGCCCAATTTTTGCTTATTTTTTGTTTTCCCCGTTTCCCTCATATTTTCCCATCTATTTTTTTGCCAACATTTTTTGTATTAATTTTTTCCTTTTCTCCAAATTATTTCCCATTTCTCACACATTCCTTGACATCGGAGACGAACCTGATATTTTAAATTTGCAGATCTTCCGTCAATATTCTGTTTCCTGGTTCTGTATGACAAACATTTTAGTATCGGTATCGAAACGGTATCGTTCAGATGTCGGTATCGATACTGCAGTTATTTCTATTCTCTCTGAAATTAAAGCTCAAACAAACTAACTAAATGTTTGTGCGCTGGTTTTGTCCGACGCTCCTGCAGGTGATCAAGGAGACTGAGGAGTTCGAGAAGAGCCTGAAGGAGATGAGTTTCCTGCGTGAAGACCACACGGATCTACACAAATACGTCCAAAACATCAATGGTCACTTCGCCAGCAAGAAGTGCAAAGACGTGATCGTGGCGGCGCGAAAACTCATGACCTCCAAGATGCACAACACGGTCAAGGTGAGTCCGCCTCACTCCAGACTCACTCCAGACTCACTCCAGACTCACTCCAGACTCACGCAGAGGTGAGTCCGCCTCACTCCAGACTCACTCCAGACTCACTCCAGACTCACGCAGAGGTGAGTCCGCCTCACTCCAGACTCACTCCAGACTCACTCCAGACTCACTCCAGACTCACTCAGACTCACTCCAAACTCACTCCAGACTCACTCCAAACTCACTCCAGACTCACTCCAGACTCACTCCAGACTCAGACTCACTCCAGACTCAGACTCACTCCAGACTCGGCTCGTTTTCTCCATGAACGTCTAAGTTCTAATGTCACAGGAAAAAAACAGACCAAACTCTCTTTAATGTGTTTATTTCATGATATTTTGTCGACTTTGTCTAATGTCACCCCGACACTTTACATTTATGTATTATTTTTCCCCTACTCACCTGGTATTGACACCTGAGCGTTTCTTCTTCTCCTGAGCGTTTCTTCTTCTCCTGATCCCCTGAGCGTTTCTTCTTCTCCTGAGCGTTTCTTCTTCTCCTGAGCATTTCTTCTTCTCCTGATCCCTGAGCGTGTGGTTTCAGATCTGCCCGGAGACGAAGCTGCCGCTGCCGAAGCTCTCGGGCCCCGGGGGCGACGTGAAGAAGCTGAGCGCCGTCAAAGCGGAGCCGGGGATGGTGAACGCCCAGCAGCTGAGCTCCAGCAGCATGGCCCTGCCCGCCTGCCGCATCAGCGAGTCCGTGCAGCAGCTGATGGGACTGGCGCTCGACACTCTGGCCGAGGCCGCGGACAGCTCCACCCAGTGGTAACGTCCGGCATCACGGTCTGACTGTGGGCCGTAAACACAGCCTCATATCTGTCCATGTTCTTCTGAGCTCATGGTTCACTCTTCTGTGTCCTCTTCAGCGCTCTACAGCTCTTCTTCACCGTGAGAAACATCTTCCAGCTGTACTATGACGTCGTCCCAACATACCACAGGTGAGACCCTCCGTGTGCTCCACAAACCCGACTACACGCTCGGTTATTGACACTGGAAACTCGGATTCAGAAAACTTTATTTATTCCCAATAGGACAATTCCTTTGTAGCTTCCCAGCCACACATGCCTCCATCTTATTAATACAACACATGCAAATAAAATAAAACAACAACATTATGGAAACTTGAAGCGATCTAATTATGAAACATTACTGATTTATAAACGGGATTTATCCTCGTTTAGCAGCTTAATCGCTGAAAGACCCATTTGTTCGTCTGCTGGAATGTTAGACAAGGTTTTTACAGTGTTGTGAAGACCGTGTTTCAAAGACAACCCATTGAACTGGAGTCATTGTGTTAGTTTTACTAACTCATTATGAGTGAGCAGGTCATTTAACTGAGCTTCAATTACTCTGGTCCTGAACTAACGACTTAATCAGGGCAGTGGCTGAGATTTTGATAATGAGCAGAGACTGTCCTTTTATGGTTATATCAAACTCGTTTAAAGAGGGGGTATTATGCTTTTTCCAATCACATAGCACCAGTCTATAGCACTACAATGATGACCTTCTGTTGGTCTGTATATGCAGTAAATTAAAATAACGGCCTTGAATAAAATGGCTCTCTCAAAATGGCGGTACTGAACGTCTTGAAATAGGCCTCTGTCTCTTTAAGAAGCTTTCCGACACGCCCCCTTCAGCACACTACTGTGGCATTGAAACAACAACACTGTGCGGGGAGGGGGCTCTGCTGAGCTGAGGAGCAGGGGTTGGGGGCTCGGCTGGTGACGAAAGGTCCAGAGGCGTCTCCAGGAGGTGGGGGCGTTCCTAGGAGGACTGAG
Organism: Proterorhinus semilunaris; assembly: GCA_021464625.1. Classification (NCBI taxonomy): domain Eukaryota; kingdom Metazoa; phylum Chordata; class Actinopteri; order Gobiiformes; family Gobiidae; genus Proterorhinus; species Proterorhinus semilunaris. The sequence goes on along the minus strand of CM038355.1, from coordinate 21,728,399 downwards.
GCATAGCTACACCTAAAATGGCCGCCGTCTAAGTTTTTACTGATTACTCAAAAACATGTGAATGAGCCGAGGCAACACTCCAGGCATGTGTTTAATGAGGGAACGACATAATAACGTGATGTAAAGCTTGAAAAGTCGATTTTACATAATACCCCGCTCAGATGGTAGAGCCGGTCGTCTCATGATCGGAAGGTCAGTGGTTCGAATCCCACCTCCTGAAGGTACACATTGTCATTGTGTCCTTGGGCAAGACACTTCACCCTCCTCGCCTCCAGTGTCTGCGTACACTGGTGTATGAGAGAGTGAATGGGTGACTGGTTCCTTGCTTTAAAGCGCTTTGGGCCTGATGAAGGTAGAAAAGCGCTTTATAAGTTGAGACCATTTACCATCTTGAATCAAAACATCGTTACATCAGCATCATCGTATCCTAGATCCTATTGAAAGTTCCTGGGAATGTATTGGGAATTTTAAGGCCCGTTGCAACTCAAGGAACCACTGTCCTAGAATCGAATGTTTCCTTTTGAGACACAGACGGGTCGCGCTAATGAAACGGTCTCTTCTTCTCCTCCAGAGAGAACCTGCTGAAGTTCCCTCACCTGGCGGCGATCCAGCACAATAACTGCATGTACCTGGCTCACCACCTGCTCACCCTGGGACACCACTTCAGCGCCCGCCTGCCCCAGATGCTCAGCGAGGGCGTGGGCACCTTCGTGGACATGGTGCCCTCCTTCAGGAAACTGGGTGAGCTCCTCTGCCCTGGTCCTGCTGCCCCGCTCATGTTTTAGACACGGCTTGGGTGATGAAGGTCTGTTTGTCTCAGGCGTCCAGTGCTTCCTGGACCAGCTGAACGTGCAGAGGACGGAGCTGCTCGACAGACTGTCCACGGCTCACAACCTGTGCAACCTGGACGACGAGGTCAACTACACCGCGGCCAGTAAAGCCGTCAGACAGGTCGGTTTAATCAGACTTCTTCAGCTTAGGCTCCTCTGAAGCGACTACATGAATGTCCACAAGCACAGACACAACAGTTCCTCAGGAGATGTTCCTCCAGTCACATCAGGCTTTTGAAACGAGCACTTTCTAAATGTACAACAGGTTATTTCTCCAAAATGTGGGGAAGCTTTATCTTCTCTTGCAGGACCGTGGTGATTATATTTAAGTGCTGATTATGATAATAAACGAACAGCCTAAATCGAATTGTTAAACTGGTTTAGTTGAAAATGTATGTATTAAGAATAACGTTAGACTATATCTGGGATGCTTTCTGGATGAGTTGACTGCGAATGATGATTTTATTCTGAAAATCTTTTCTACATCAGCGAAGAAGGCCATAACAAAATGCTGGTCAAAGAAACGGCGCCCGACATCTAATAGATCTTTTACATCTATTGTAGAAGATATAAAAGTTATGGAAGTCATACGTCTCCAAGGGGAGAAAAAGTGGTTTGACTTCACAAACTGTGACAGTACTCGGTAATAAGTGGAATTGTGTATTTTTTTCTGTCATTTTTTTATCATAAGAATCCTCCTGTGCCCTCCTATGTTTGTGTTTTGTAAATTAAAACATTTTCATAAATAAAAAGTAAAAAGATTATAGTTTAGGTGCACAGAGTTTTTCTCTTGGTCCGATTAGAGCATCTTTGTGCTGAGGATCAGGAGCTACTGCTCTAAATCATTCGACTCTTTCAGTTTAAATTTGTTAGATGGTCTGTAGGCGCCTGTGTTGCCGGTGGACGAGATATTAACGGGGTTTCGAGGGGGCTGTTTGTGGAGGCGCCGTTTGCCCTCCAGCGTAGTCCTGGTTTTTTTCTTTACAAATTCAGTTGGTGCGACTTATATTTTTACTAAACCAATTCAAAACCAAACGTTCTAATGGATTTAAACTAAATTATGAGCAATTTGCTTATTCAGTAATTTAGGAAGGGGGGGGGGGGGGAAGGAGCTTTAAACATCAGGATGTGTTGAATATGTGCGTGTCTGCAGGTGATCCACCAGCTGAAGCGCCTCAGCACCGTGTGGCAGGACGTCCTCCCCGTCAGCATCTACTGCAAGGCCATGGGGACGCTGCTCAACACCGCCATCGCAGAGATCACCGCCAAGATCATGGCGCTGGAGGTCAGTCCCTTCACCTAAACCCGACTGTGAGACTCTGTAACATTGCTCTAATGGAAGACGCTCTGCCCCAGGACATCTCCTCGGAGGAAGGGGAGCACCTCCACACGCTGTGCCAGACTGTGCTCCAAGAGGCTCCGCTCGTCTTCACGCCGCTCGCGGAGGAGAAGAAGAACCTGAAGTACCAGGAGGAGGTGGCCCTTTACGTGAAGAAGTGGGGCATGTTCAAGGAGCTGTCCGTGGTGCTGAAGGCCAGCCTGCAGGGGATCGTCGACCGGTGAGTTCAGTCTGAGGCCTGTTTGGACCGGGACGATACGCTTAACCTCTTACCAAGGGCTCGATACCGTTCCATCTTTTCAATACCAGTGCTTTAACGATACTTGGTTTTTGATACCGATACCTGAACGATATTTCTTATACCTTTACTAAAGTATTTGTCATCTAGAACCATAAAACAGATTACAATAAGCCGCGCCAGCTAAATGTGCATAGCCCCCCTCCCCCAATATTTAAATATATATATTTTTTCTATATTTGGCCAAAATGTTCAGTTTCAAGACTTGAATATAAAGATTTAATATTTATTCTCTGCACCTGCTTTTGATTGATTAACGTTACTCAGCCCTACTCTTACCACCCGCCGTAACGAGTGCATTTTCTCCAGTTCTAAAAGCTACTTGCAGCCTATAGGCCAAAGTAACGCCTCATTTGAAAGCTAAGGCCTACAAAACTGATGTAAACAGCTCTTCTTCCTTGCGTTGTTGCCATGTTTTTTTGGGGCCTTTTTAATGCTCGTTTTCTTCTTGTTTTTGTCGCCATTTTGACACTTTGTTCGAGAAGCTTTTCGATTTGGGTAAAGCCAAATTGGAGAAAATGTGCTCAGTTCAGGTGGTGATATTACAAAAACACTCTCAGGCTGAGTCCTGTGTGTTATAACAGTTTTGCTCCCGTGTGCCTCCAGGTGGGCGGACGGCAAAGGGCCTCTGGCGGTGGAGTTCTCCGGCTCCGAGGTGAAGAGCCTGGTGAGGGCGCTGTTCCAGAACACGGAGCGCAGGGCCGTGGCTTTGACCAAAATCAAATGAGACGCAGATCCAGCCGCAGGACAGTCACCGCTGTGCCTCCCGGGGGCGGGACGGGTCCGACACAAACACAGCATGGCTCGACTCGGGCCTCTACATTCGATCCAAGCGACCAGCGAACCATTTTCCGGCGGTTATTTGAAGAGAAAGGTTTAAGCGCCGCAGAGTTAAAGGGATATTCCAGGATTTTTGACGTTGCGCCTCATTTCCTAGTTATCCAGAGTGTTGTTGATGTCTGGAGATATATTTTTTTAATTCATGCCGTTCTTATATTTGAAGAGCTTAGTGGTGCTAGGCTAATGCTAGGCTAGTGCATTTCTATGGTATCAGTTAGCCTGCATTAAAAACAGTCTGACCCGCTCCACACCTGAGGTAAATCATTTATAACACCAGACTAACCATATAAATGTCTGTGTTAGTAGAATATTTTTTGAAATATAACTGACCTTGTATCACATGAATTACCGCATTTTGAGGGACTATTTTCTCGCAGATCACTCCGCCGCTGCGTTAGCTTACAGCCACGAAGCTGATGCTGCTCAAATATAAGTTATTTTAAATGCAAAATGGTTAAAATTCCTCTATTAACACAGACTTTTATATTGTTAGTCTGGTGTTATAAGTGAAGAGGTGCACTGTGGAGTGGGTCAGACTGATTTTAATGCAGGCTAACTGATACCATAGAAATGCGGTAGCCTAGCATTAGCCTAGCGCCACTAAGCTATTCAAATATAAGAACTGCATGAATTTAAGAAAAAAACATCTCCAGACATCAACAACACTCTGGATAACGAGGAAATGAGGCCCGATGTCAAAAATCCTGAAATATCCCTTAAGTGTGTTTGAGCGGCAACAGCTAAAATACGATCACAAAAGGTCAAATCCTCATCACAGGAAGCACTTAAATCTATGTCCCAGTCTTTATTTCATGTCCGTTGGACCAACATTCACGGGGAAAGTTGCTGCTGAAGTCTTGGCATTTTGAGACTCGTTCCGTCCCCGGCGCCGACCTTCACGTTCCTGTATATATTTGTACATTAATGTTTGCAGATTTACTCTTCGCCCAAATGTAATAAACTTTGGATTGTTTTCTATGACTGACAATGGACTCGACTGCAATAATTACACGAACCGCTCACAATGTTAAATATCACTGAGGCCCCGAAGAATAGTCTTAGTTTTAACTCAGGGAATAAAGACAGTTTAGGCTGATTTTTACTCTGAGATTTATCCAGGAAGTGACTCCAACATGTCTGTGTGGCTCCCTGGACTTTCCCACGATTCTTCATTCACAAATACTGACATGTTTGGTATCCATGTGTAGCACGAAAGGCTGTGACCGAGATGACGCTTTGTGGGGGACAGCAGCGGCTAAAGACGGGAGGAATAAACACAGGGCGCTCATTTTTTGTTGTGTTGTCGTGTTTTCGTCTCGTTTTTGTCGCTCTCTTCATCGCTTCTTTTGTGGGAGACCGTTTGGACATTTTTGAAAAAAATTTAAAATGTTTTGAAAAACTTGGACATTTTGCAGCAGTTTGGAAAAGATTTAAAAAAAAAAAAAAAAAAGAAAATTATGGGGAAAAAAGTTTGGAAACAAATTTGAAAATTTAAATGAGACCAACAGGCCCGGTTAGAACCATGAGGCCGTCCTCCTGTGGACCCACCACCTGCAGGGGGCGCTATAGGGGCTGGTGCAGCTCCAACAACTGCCCCCACGACCCGGCAACGGACAAGTGGAAGAAGATGGATGGATGGATAAATAATATATATATATATTTTTTTTTTACAGTTTGGAAAAATGTTTCCAAACTTTTTTTGGGGGAGGGGGAAGTAACTCCTAACATGTCTGTGGTCTTTCCCACGCTTATTCATTCACAAATACTTAATTTGATCTTTATTTAGTTCAGACACTGGTAAAGGTCCATATAGATTAAACAAAAGTCTCTCCATCTCCCTCGGCTCAGAGTGATGTTAATGATGTCTCTTTAGATCTACCCGGAGTGGAGTTTGTGCTGCTGTACATTACACAAGGTGTTTCTGACCACCAGCCTGGCTCCACATCATGGAGACGGGTCCCTGGGTGCGGCGCTGCCCACTGCTCCCTTTGGGTCGTCCAGTGGCGTCGAGGGATGGGTTAAATGCAGAGGACGAATTTCATTGTACAGTTATAATAACAAATAAAGCAACAAACAAACAAAGTCTAGACCTCAGAGAGTATGGGTGGAAAACTAAAATTTGATTTTTTTTTAGAACTCGCTTTGTCACATCCAAGTTTGGAAGAACTTCAGACCAAAGCTGGGCTGTGGGCAGGTGGGAGACCAAACCCACGTATTTTGGGACGCTCAAAAACTAATTACTTACTCACCCTAAGAATTCCATTAGAACTCAACTAAAAATACTTCTCTCAATTGCAAAGAAATGATTACGGTCTCTTGGCTCAAACCTCAGCCCCCACCATGACCCAATGGAATGGATTTGTTATATTCATTTTTGTATCTTTAAATCAAATATATCTTATCTTGTGCAGCTCTAGTCCAGACGTTGAGGGTTTTCATATATGTTTTGCTAAAGAGTGTATATTTTTTCCAGCGCACATGTTTTGACACTTCTCCTCCTGAGCAGCAGGGGGAGACTTCACCACACGTCCCGGAAGTGCATGATCCGTACTTCCGCCGGCGCTGTGGCCGCCATGTCTCCCGCGCGGAGGAGACACATAGCGCTCTTTTCAGCGCTCGGGATTCTGTGTCTGTCGTTCTATTATTGGCCACTTTTATTATATTTATTCGTATTTTTCGCCTTTTTAATAATCGTTCTTCATTTCCACGGCGCGGACTCGCTCCCCGCGCGGCTCGGCCTGAATCCGCGGACTGGAGTGAACATCCTGCGGGCGTGGGGAGTCAGCGGCGCGGCGGACCGACCGGGAAAGTTCAACAGCGGCAAAGGCAAACTCTCCTCCCGGGAACACGCGCAGAATTACGGGCAGAGGTTCGCGCAGAGCGGCCCGTATCGACAGGAGGCTTTGAGCAGCGAGTCGCTCCTGTTCAGCCCGCGGGACCTGCTCATGGGGAGCTACCTCTCCAAAGCCGACAGTCCTCCGCCGGCGAACAGCCTCAGAGCCCGGGTCCCGCACCGGAACCCGCGGGAGGAGCTGCGGGACCGGCTGGCCAAGCCTAACTATGCGGTTTACACGCCGAACCGCCGGCTGTCGTTCACCGGGTGAGGAGCCGGGACACTTCACAGATGCTGGAGCTCTTCTTCTGCAGCGAGAAGAATGAGCTGTGTAACCTCTTAACCCCCGCCTCAACCGCGCGAATCCACGTTTACCCAAATCTAAAAGCCTCTGGAGCCTCTGTGGGCCAATGTCAGGGCTCATTTGAAAGCTAAGACCAACAAAACAGACCTGATTATTTATTTATTTTGCTATGTTGACATTTTTTTTCCAAGAAGCTTTTAGATTTTAGATAAAGACGAACAGTTACTTCTGGGGTTGAGCCTTAAAACCTTCACTTGGATGTTATAACATTTCTATTGTGTGTCCTAATTTGGACTTGAGTGTGTTTAAAGTGTTATTACTAATAGTGACCCACATTCAAAGTAGTTTACTCCACTTCTACAGGTGGTGGATTGGGAAATATCCATTAGAAACTTTTGTATTGGAAGTTTTCCGTCACGTTCAGTTTTCATATAAAAAGAAGCTGTTTTATGCCTAAAAATCGTCCAAAAAAATCTATTTTGTGACATTTGTCAAAGATTTGCTCAGAGGAATTTTTGGATCTTGTTTTAAAATAAGCTGTTTTTTTATTGGAAGAATCTAAAAAAATCATTTTGTCTGTTTTTTTTAATACAAAACTCAAATCAAGCAGCAATTAGATATTAAAAAAATCCCTCTGAAAAAATATTGTTCAGTCCAAGAGGAGGAGCGACTAAAGTGGAGATATTATTTGCACCAATGTGATAAAAATCTCCCTTGAAATTACAATTTCCCAAATAAATGTGTTGCAAAACATTGAATCGGAGAATCAAACGCTCGTTTCAGTTTTTTAGTTTTTTTTTTAGTTTTCAGGTGAAAGTTTACAAAACGGTCTCCCCTCCCCTGTTACCTGCCGTCCCCCCGATCAGGGGGTTCGGGTTAGTTAACTTGAAGAACGGAAAATGTGATGTGAGTTGTTTCATTCGCACATATGTTTAGAAACGTGACGGTCTTGGCTTTTAAATGACGTCACACTGACATATGGGCTGTAAGAGCTCCGGTCAATACGCTTTGAGACTTGGATATAAATAATTGTTAACCCTAATCCTTGGGTTAAAGGTTTACTCGCATTGGGGAGATTCTGCGTGAGGAAACTCTAAAAGACGTTTCTTAGATTTCTTTGAAACTGCCTTTAAACCCACGGTTATTAAATCACGTGACGGTGAAGTTTCTAATTGTTCTCCATGAATGATCTGTGTGTGTTTTCCGCAGAGAACCGCTGGGCTCTGGGTCCCGCTTCGCCATCACCCCGCAGCGGCACTACCCCCTCCAGCAGCAGGGGGCGTCTCCTGTGGGCGTCCTGCCTCCGCTCCGATGGGACGGCTTCAGGCAGAAGAGCGTCCTCAGCCCCAGGAACAGCTCCGTGTCCAGCCCAGTGACGGTGAAGATCGCCCGGCCCGACGGACACGCTCACGGGTAAATCCAGTCGTCCCGGGACATGGGACCCGTGTATAGTTTAGTTTTGTGGCCTTGCTGTTGTGACGAGGAGAGAGTGGGCCTCCGTGTTCCCCTGTTCATTGTGTGCGCCTCTGCTGACTCTTGTGTGGTTCCAGTTTGGAGCACGTGTGCAGCCCGGTGACGCCCGGCGCCGAGGCCGACCCCTGCTCCAGAGAGAGCGTCCTGAAGGTGCTGAGGGAGAGTCGTAAGAGGGAGGTGGAGGAGGAGCGCAGCCTGTCGGAGCAGCGGAGCAAGAGGAGGTACGGCCACACACGTCACTGCGTGAGTGTAGGCGGCTTTTAACACGAGGACATAGAGATATCAGTTTGAAACGTTTCTGTAGATTCATGATATAGATAGAATTTTTTATATTTTTTGACTATTTTTCAAAGAATATTAAATATATAATATGAGAATACTAAAACTTTATTTTATTACCGATCGATCTACGTTCCCACCCTCACCTATGGTCATGAGATCTGGGTAACGACCGAAAGGACAAGATCGCGAATACAAGCGGCCGAAATGAGTTTCCTTCGCAGGGTGGCTGGGGGTGAGGAGCTCAGTTACCCGGGAGGAGCTCGGAGTAGAGTCGCTACTCCTCCACGTCGAAAGGAGCCAGCTGAGGTGGCTAGGGCATCTGTTCCGGATGCCTCCTGGTCGCCTCCCTCGGGAGGTGTTCCAGGCATGTCCCACTGGGAGGAGGCCTCGTGGAAGGCCCAGGACACGCTGGTGGGACTATGTCTCCGAGCTGGCCTGGTGTCGTCTCGGGGTCCCCCCAGAACAGCTGGAGGAGGTGTGTGTGGATCGGGAAGTCTGGGCATCTCTGCTGAGACTGCTGCCCCCGCGACCCGGCCCCGGATAAAGCGGAAGAAAATGGATGGATGGAAAACGTTATTGTCCACCAAGGTGGAAATTTTAATTTGGTTTCACCTTTATTCTGCTGGAGCCACATCAGCGAAACACCTCCATGTTTCACAGCAGGTATGGGGCACTTTTCATCATAGGCCTTGTTGACAAGTGCCCCATACCTGCTGTGAAACATGGAGGTGTTTCGCTGATGTGGCTCCAGCAGAATAAAGTGAAGGTCTTGTTAGTTCCATCTTAGTCTCCTGACCTTAATATCATTGAACCACTGTGGGGAGATCTCAAACGTGCAGCTCATGCAAAACAGCCCAGGAACTTACAGGAACTGGGTTTTCGCGGAGAAGAATGGGCCGCTTTACCATCAGAAAGATAAAGAACCTCATCCACAACGACCACAAGACTCAGAGCTGCCATTGACGTTAAAGGAAATACACAGTATTAGAAAGTGGGGTGTGTAAACTTTTGATCAGGGTCATTTTTTGTACTTTTTTCATGATTTAAAAATATTAAACTCCGTTATTTCACCAAAAATGGCTTCACAAAACCACGAACTATGAGTGAAGACAAAGTTTTTGTGTTATCGTTCATATTCTTTGAAAAATAGTTTATAAAATTGTGCCAGGGTAAACTTAAGAGCACAACTGTATATTGGTGAATAAGTGTGAAAGACAAGGGAACACCTAGATAAATGCATTCCCTGCTCTGTCCTCGTGTGTTCCAGGCGTAACGACAGTGGAGGAAGTGCGCAGTCGGCCTTCGAGCCCCTCCTGCCCAACGGGACGTCCCCTCAGCTGATCCCCAAGTGCGTCTCCTGTTCCGCTGAGCGTAAGTGCACAGACTCGCTGACTGACCCTCTGTCTGACTGCAGGCCGGGGACCCTGAAGCGAGGGCTGACGGTGGCGGCGGAGGAGCAGAGCCTAAAGCGCTCCCGCACCTCCTCCGTGAGCTCGTCCAGCGGAGGGAACGCCCTGAGGGGGACGCCCAGCTCCAGGAGGAACCCCATCTCCAGCTCCTACAGCTCCACACAGGGCCTCACACAGGTGCACAGACGAGAACAAAACACTCCACGGTTTGACACGGGCGCCTAACTTGACATGAATGCATTTGCAGCGGAAGCGGCCGTTACCCTCCGCGTCCCCTCGCTCCAGCCCGGGCCCGTCCCGCCCCCAAAGCCCGGAGAACAGCTCCAAAAAGACCAGGTACCGCATCCAGATCGCGTCCCTCGGAGGCTCCGCTTTCTCAGGCGAGCCAGAAGGAGCCTGAACACCGACACTAAAAAGGTTTGCTTGTTTACAGAGAGGAGGAGCGGAGGAGCCCGAGCCCGGCGCCCTTTGTCCCGCCGGACAGCGCCTCGGGTCGTCCGCCTGTGAGGGGTGAGTCCGGCCGCTGGACACAGCACTTTAACATACTCGGCATGGAACAGGGCTGAAGAGAGCAGCTAAGCAGGAACAGAACTGGGGCTGAACTCGGCTACAAAGAGGTTGAACGTGGAGCTTCCAGGGTTAAAGAGGCGCTGAGCTGGGACTGATCTGGGACTAAATGCGGATGAAAGTCTCTTATTCCTGTGTGATAAAGTGTTTGCCAATCAAATCAAAACATCAAATTCACTTTCTTTATCCGTTAGGAACTTCATTTGCAGAGGAAGTGCCAGCACATCCACAGACATACAACATGAGCAATAATAAATACATTAAAAACAATATAGTGGCCTGTGATCGACCAGGTCCACACAGTCATTTGTTCAACAGGCGTATGGAGGGAGGGAGGGACTTGAACCTGCGCCCTGATGGCAACAGGGCGTAGTGAGAGTGCAGAGTGTGTGAGGGGTCTGTGGAGATCTGGGTTCTTCAGAGCTCTGGAGTCATAGATGCTACTGACCAATGAATTTATTGCTGACTTTGATATATGTATTGAGCACGTTGCGGTGGGTGAGAGTGAGTGAACCAAACCAGACAGTGATGTTGAATGCGAGGATGGATTCAATGAAACATCTGTAGAAAGAGGTGAGAATGGATCGGTGGACTTGGAGCTTACGGAGAAAACAGAGGCGTTGTCTCGGCCATCTCGTTTCTGTTCGAACATAGTATTGAGACGTTTAAATGAGTCACAAAACATTGAATTGCTGCTTCCTGTAAACCTGTGATAAGTCAAGCTGCTCTAATGGTGCATTGTGAATATCCTCTTTAATTACAGAAGAATCCTCGTCTCCTAAAGAACCCGCCATCAGCTCGTCCGAGCGCACTCAGAGCGGGGGGAAACGGCGGCGCAGGATCCAGCTGGTGTCCCGAGACGACGCCCTGTCCCTGGTACGAACGCGCCCCGTCTCGTTCTGTTATTCGCTTTATCCGCCTTTAAACTTCGTGACCTGAAAGTGTTCACACGTAAACTCTCTGCAGCCGCCGCCGCCGGAGCTCGGCTACAGCGTCACCGCCCAGGACCTGGACGAAGAGAAACGCTCTGCTCTCGACAAGATCCACAAGCTCCTGGAGACGCCGGGTGAGTTCAGCCAACGCGGTGAAGGCTTTACGTTCAATAAGCCATCGATCCATTATTTAGATTTTGTCGCTGGAGTTATCAGGAATTTGGGCAATTTTAATGAAAATATAAAATGATAGAAAACATTTTTTTATTTTATTTATCAGTAATCTACAGCAAACGTTTTTAAAATTGATCTAAATTATGTTTTTTTTCCCATATTAACCTCCAGCGCTTTAACCTCTTAACCCCCGCCTGAACCGAGTGCATTTTCTCCAGTTCGCTTTTACCCAAATCTAAACATAAACGCGCCGGAAAAGCAACAATAAAAACACGACTGAATAGGGATGAAAAAGTATCTCAAGTTTTGCAGGTCTTCGCTTTCAAATGACAGGGCCAAGCTTACCAGTCGAGAAGCTTTTCGACTTGGGGGGAAAATCATAGACTGTATAAAGAATAGACTCCTCCTGCTCACTCCTCCCCGTTTACCACAATGACCACGGTCGAGGGGGAAATCATGGCGGATTTACAGGCTCCTCCTCTCCAGCTCTGACGAAGCATGTTCCTAAAAAGGGCATAAGGGCGGGATCTTGACTGTAGACCCCGCCCTGCTTGGCCCTCGCGGGGCGTGTAATGGGCGTGTGTTTCTGTTGTAATCGCGCCCATGGCCAGGCAGCGACGTAAACGGCCTGTCAATCAAAGTCAGGCCCTCATTAATTATGCAAGATTTAAAAAATGTATACTACGATAACCAGCCCGGTGCCCCATATTGTTTTTAACCCAGCGTAATCACAGGAGGAATATCTAGCTCTAGCCACTTCTAAACCATTAGGCACCGGGCATTAAAGTTGTTTTTAACGTGTCTAAAGTCCAATGCATTCCAATGGGGGACTAGTGGTCATATGGAGGAACTACAGCAAAGGTGGAGCAATGGCGGCCTCCAGTGTCGTGGTCACAAAGCAGAGCAGTCAGCGGCCGTTGGGGAAAATGTAAGGTGGGGGGTAAGAGGTTAAAGCCGCCCTCAGCTACTCCAGACTCTGCTCTTTGTCCTGGAGAAGCAAAGACGAGCCCCGCAGCCCCACCTGCCCCGCACCACGTCAACACAAACACGAACAGTTAGCGGCTAACAGAGTTTAGCATAATGGCAGGAGCGTTCAGAAGGTCCAGAGCAGAGAAGAAAGACATCCCGTCCCGCTGCAGCTCCGGCTCCACTTTGTTGTCGTACATGTTGTTGTTGGTTCTTTGTGTTAAACTCGTCGTGTTTGTGCAGCTCCTGAGTCGACCTCGTCCGGCGGCGCCGTCGTCACGTCTCCGGCCGCGCCCCTGAGCCTCGGACTGACCTTCGGGACGGTCGGCGTGAGCTCTTCGACTGTGACGCCCAGCTCTTCGGCCGGCGCTCCCAGCACCGCCGCCGGGACAGTAGAGGGCCTTCTGGGGGCCTTAGTCGGGACGGGGGGCGGCGTTCTCGGGGCCTTAGTCGGGACGGGGGGCGGCGCTTCAGTGGTGCCGAGTGTCAGCGTCGCTCCGTCAGTTCAGCCCAACCTCCTCCTGGAGTCTCTGAAGAGGAAGAGTCTGTCTCTGGTCACTGATGCAGGTTTGGGCTTTTTTTTTTTTTTCATTCATTAATTACAGGATCGAGGAAAGTTTAATCATTTACGTCCAAATTTAAAAACTGTTGTTAATCCTGATGCTGCGACTGAAACATCAGAGTAAAACACAAACTCTTTACGATGTTTATTCTCTGAGGTTTATCCAGGAAGTGACTCCAACATGTCTGTGCGGCTCCTGGTCTTTCCCACGCTCATCCATTCACTAATACAGTTTGGTATCCACGTGTAGCAGGAAAGGCTGGGACCGTGATGTCCCTGTAATCCAAATATGGTCATTTCCTTTTTGGGAGACAGTTTGGAAAAGTTTGAAAAAAGTTTTATATAAATTAGTTTTAGAATTTATTTTATTTTTATTTTTTTTTACATGATTTTGATTTTGAAAATATCTGCAATTTTTCCCATTTTAATGAATAAAAGACAAAACTTGCAATGTTTTTTCCCCCTCATATTTACAGTGAGGAAAATAAGTATTTGAACACCCTGCTATTTTGCAAGTTCTCCCACTTAGAAATCATGGAGGGTCTGAAATTGTCCTCGTAGGTGCATGTCCACTGTGAGAGACATCATCTACAAAAAAAAATCCAGAAATCACAATGTATGATTTTTTAACTATTTATTTGTATGATACAGCTGCAAATAAGTATTTGAACACCTGAGAAAATCAATGTTAATATTTGGTACAGTCGCCTTTGTTTGCAATTACAGAGGTCAAACGTTTCCTGTAGTTTCTCACCAGGTTTGCACACACTGCAGGAGGGATTTTGGCCCACTCCTCCACACAGATCTTCTCTAGATCAGTCAGGTTTCTGGGCTGGAGTTTGAGCTCCCTCCAAAGATTCTCTATTGGGTTTAGGTCTGGAGACTGGCTAGGCCACGCCAGAACCTTGATATGCTTCTTACAGAGCCACTCCTTGGTTATCCTGGCTGTGTGCTTCGGGTCATTGTCATGTTGGAAGACCTCGACCCATCTTCAATGCTCTAACTGAGGGAAGGAGGTTGTTCCCCAAAATCCCGCAACACATGGCCCCGGTCATCCTCTCCTTAATACAGTGCAGTCGCCCTGTCCCATGTGCAGAAAAACACCCCCAAAGCATGATGCTACCACCCCCATGCCTCACAGTAGGGATGGTGTTCTTGGGATGGTACTCATCATTCTTCTTCCTCCAAACACGTTTAGTGGAATTATGACCAAAACGTTCCATTTTGGTCTCATTTGACCACATGACTTTCTCCCATGACTCCTCTGGATCATCCAAATGGTCATTGGCAAACTTCAGACGGGCCTTGACATGTGCTGGTTTAAGCAGGGGAACCTTCCGTGCCATGCATGATTTCAAACCATGACGTCTTAGTGTATTACCAACAGTAACCTTGGAAACGGTGGTCCCAGCTCTTCTCAGGTCATTGACCAGCTCCTCCCGTGTAGTTCTGGGCTGATTTCTCACCTTTCTTAGGATCATTGAGACCCCACGAGGTGAGATCTTGCATGGAGCCCCAGTCCGAGGAAGATTGACAGTCATGTTTAGCTTCTTCCATTTTCTAATGATTGCTCCAACAGTGGACCTTTCTTCACCAAGCTGCTTGGCCATTTCCCCGTAGCCCTTTCCAACCTTGTGGAGGTGGACAAGTGTCTCTAGTGTCTTTGGACAGCTCTTTGGTCTGGGCCATGTTAGTAGTTGGATTCTTACTGATTGTATGGGGTGGACAGGTGTCTTTATGCAGCTAACGACCTCAAACAGGTGCATCTAAATGTAGGATAATAAATGGAGTGGAGGTGGACATTTTAAAGGCAGACTAACAGGTCTTTGAGGGTCAGGATTCTAGCTGATAGACAGATGTTCAAATACTTATTTGCAGCTGTGTCATACAAATAAATAGTTACAAAATCATACATTGTGATTTCTGGATTTTTTTTTTTAGATTATGCCTCTCACAGTGGACATGCACCTACGATGACAAATTCAGACCCTCCATGATTTCTAAGTGGGAGAACTTGCAAAATAGCAAATACTTATTTTCCTCACTGTATGTCAGTAATGCAACAGCGAAAGTCAAATGGACGTCTCTTAATTTTGTCCACATTCAGCTGCCGTATCTCGCCTGTAACATCTGTCCCGTTGTTGTCGTGACAGTGACGGCCTCCTCGGCTCAGGTCCAGCCCGGGCTGTCCCAGCAGACGTCTGTCCCACCAGCCTCTGCGGCGCCTCCTTCTACAGCCGCCTCCACGCTGCCTCCTGGTCTTGCCCCGGGCCTGTTCAGCCTCCCCACAGTTACCGCCCCCTCCAGCGCCACTTTGCCCTCGGGCTTCAAACCCATGTTCAACGTCCCCCCCTCCTCCAGCGCCGCCGACGCCAAACCTCAGCAGAACTTTAAGCCCATTTTTTGTCCTGCTCCCGGCGCCGCCTCCACATCTGCCGCCTCGTTGTTCGGCGCCTCGGCTTCGCTCTTCCCCCCCAGCACGGCGCCCGCCCCCGTGTCCGGCGCCGCGCCCCTCAGCAGCAGCAGCATGTTTGGGAGCTCGTCTGGGACCCCGCTGCAGTTCTCCTCGGGCTCCTCTCAGATCGGCACCCCCTTTGGACAGACGGCGCCGGCCCAGAGCGCGGGCGCGGCTGCTGCTTTCGGAGGCTTCGGGACGACCACAACCACGTCCTCGCAGTCCGCTTTCGGGGCGACCACCGCCGCCCCGTCTGCGATAAGCTTTGGGACGACCACGGCGTCCTCGCAGCCGCCTCCTCCCACCTTCGGGACGACCTCCACCGCGCAATCCGCTCTTGGCTTTGGGACGATGGCGTCTTCGCAGTCGACTTTCGGGACGACCACCTCACAGTCGGTTCTTGGCTTCGGGACGAGCACCGCGGCCCCGTCTGCTCACACCTTTGGGGCGACCACTGCCGCCCCGTCTGCTCACACCTTTGGGACGACCACTGCCGCCCCGTCTGCTCACACCTTCGGGGCGACCACTGCCGCCCCGTCTGCCCACACCTTCGGGGCGACCACTGCCGCCCCGTCTGCTCACACCTTCGGGGCGACCACTGCCGCCCCGTCTTCTCACACCTTCGGGGCGACCACTGCCGCCCCGTCTGCTCACACCTTTGGGGCGACCACTGCCGCCCCATCTGCTCACACCTTTGGGGCGACCACTGCCGCCCCATCTGCTCACACCTTTGGGGCGACCACATCCTCACAGGCCGCTCACACCTTTGGGGCGACCACGGCCGCCCCCTCTGCTCACACCTTTGGGGCGAGCTCCGCGGCCCCGTCTGCTCACACCTTTGGGGCGAGCACCGCGGCCCCGTCTGCTCACACCTTTGGGGCGACCACTGCCGCCCCATCTGCTCACACCTTCGGGACGACCTCCACCGCGCAATCCGCTCTTGGCTTTGGGACGATGGCGTCTTCGCAGTCGACTTTCGGGACGACCACCTCACAGTCGGTTCTTGGCTTCGGGACGACCACCGCCGCCCCGTCTGCTCACACCTTTGGGGCGAGCACCGCGGCCCCGTCTGCTCACACCTTTGGGGCGACCACATCCTCACAAGCCACTCCTGCTTTCGGGACGACCACCACCGCGCAATCTGCTCTTGGTTTTGGGACTGCGGCGTCTTCACAGTCAACCTTCGGGACGACCACCGCCGCCCCGTCTGCTCTGACTTTCGGGACGACCCCCTCCCAGCCGTCCCAGTCTTTCACCTTTGGGAAGTCGTCGCTTGAGTCCAGTTCTGCGGCGGAACCTCCTAAACCGTTCTCGTTTGGCGCCTCTGCCCCGCCCCAAACCGCCGCTGCTCCCTCTCTAGGTCAGGCCCCTCCCACCACGGCGCCCTCCTTCGGGACCGTGGCCACGCCCTCGTTCTCCTTCGGCAGCTCCGCTCCAGGCTCCGGCGGCTTCAGCTTTGGCAGTGCGGCTCCGCAGCTCGCTCCGCAGCCTGCTCCCTCGAACGCTCAGCCCTCCACCCCCTTCAAGTTCGGGACGGCGCCGACCGCGCAGTTCGGGACGCCGAGCAACAGCGCCGCGCCTCCGATGGGAGCGTTCGCGTTCGGGGCCTCAGACAAACCCTCATTTGGTGAGTTTGAAAACTGACACAAAGGAAAAACTAAAATGTTTAATATCGTAATATGTTCAGGGTCAACCTGGAAAACGTGGAAAGGAGTAGGAAACATTCGGAAACAATAGGAGAAAAATTGGGGAAAATTTGGGAAAATATGGTAAAAATTTTGAAATAATTGGGGAAACTATAGTAAAATAAATGGGAATGGTTTTGTTATAATATGGTGAAAAAATTTGAAATGGTGGGGAAAAAGTTGATGGAAATATAGTAGAAAATTTGGAAATAATTGGGGGGGATTAATAATATGAAAAATTGGGAAATCATATGGAAAAAGTTATTTATAATTTTGGTGAAATATTGGAAATGAGTAAAGTGTTTTTATGTCCTTTTTTTTTTTTGTGATAACGCGATGTAAATTCATACTTTTGTTTTATCACCAAAAACAATGAGGTGATGATTTGTCTCCTTGCTCGGCCCTAAACGGGACAGTAGAAGATGAAATGGCTAGATTTTAAATGTTTCTTCTGTCATCAGGAACTCCCGCCGCGGTGTTCGGACAGACCTCCACTCCTGCTCCCCTTCCCTTCGGCAGCCCGGGCGCTCCCGCTCCGAGCTTCAACGCGCCGTCGCCTTTCGGTAAACCTCTGTGCCACGCCCTGATACTTCTGGAACGCCTTAACCAGTTCGACATTACCCAAATCTAAAAGCTTCTCGAAATAATTGCCAAAATAGCGACTGTACTGTTATCGCTGCGTGTTGATACGGCGTGTATGTGAACGCCAAACCCGTCGTTCATGAGCGTCAGGTCCTTTAATGCAGTCGTCTTACGGTTACAATTGTTGTTGGACTCGATGAAAACCCGAGTGAAACTGAAATAAACAAAAATAAAACGAGCATTAACTTCAATGCAACAGCCTGAGAAAATAAATGCACCACAAAATGGCTAATGCCAGAAACTAGGCATAAAGTTAGCATAGCTGATACGGATTAGCATTTTCGCGATCTTTTCATATGCTAATTAGATCGTTAGCACTCTCAGCCAAACAGGCTCTTCTAAAGGCTGATTCTATGCAAATGACACGTGGCTTCCAAGTGGATCTGAGTCGGTGCTTCCGTTTCCCGTCTCCGTTATTTCCCTGTGAGGTCTCGTCTAAAACAATGTATAGTTCAAGGAAACATCACTGACGGTGAGATCCTGATCCGAAGTGACTCGCTACGTGTTAAAAACATCACGTTGGATGTAAATTCTTGACGGCAGGAAACGTCTGTTTTTTGAGGTAGGACTTTTTATCTCAGCGCTAACGGCTAGCATCAAAAAACACCACCACGAAAATGAAACGTCTAAAAAGTATTTATACTAAAGACAGGCAGATTATATTTTGAGCAGCTCGTTTAAAATCGTGCAGCTATTTTCATTTTTAACTCGTGTTAGCCGTTAGCTTCAAGACAAAAACACTCACTGTGATGAGCGCGGAAGTTTCCTCTAGTGAATGTTTTTAACCTGATGCTGTGACTCCACCAGTAACTCACTGTCTGCCATGTGATCTTCAGCTATTTATTTATTTAGACAAGACCTCATAGAGAAATAACGGAGACAGGAAACTCAAACGACTACTTAAATTCCACTGGGAAGTCACGTGACGCTTGCGTGCATATCGCCCGTTGTTGTTGGACTCGATGAAAACCCGAGTGAAACTGCAAAAACAAAACGAGCATTAACTTCAATGCAACAGCCTGAGAAAATAAATGCACCACAAAATGGCTAATGCCAGAAACTAGGCATAAAGTTAGCATAGCTGATACGGATTAGCATTTTCGCGATCTCTTCATATGCTAATTAGATCGTTAGCGCACTCAGCTAAACAGGCTCTTCTAAAGGCTGATGAACACAATGTGCAAAAACGATCTCTTAAAACAGTTGTAAAGTTCACCAAACACATACACTTACAGCTATTGCTTTCGAAGGTGTGAATAAAGACGTAGAACACAGGAGGTCACGTTTTTACTCGTCTGGCTATTGCTTCTGCTACACATAATGCAACTACTGACTATGCCTTCAAAATAAAGTTCAGCTAAATCAATGCAACTAAATTACCGTTTTTAACATGAATTGCAACAGATGAATTATGGCATATTTATTTCTAAATTATTAAGAACCATTTTTAACCTTTTTAAATAAACACACTTTTACAAGAGCGACAAATATGAGACAAAATGAGGATGCGACGCAAACTGCTACATGATGTCCCGGTCCCCCACTGTGTCTTAAACATGGCGTTAAAATTGAGAAAATGCAAATAATCATTCAGAGCGTCATCTCTCATCAATAATCATATCAAGGCTCTTCTTACACTTAAACAAATGTAAATCAGAACATTTGTATAAGTGTAAGAAGAGATGTCGTTCTGAATAAGTCGTTCTCCTTTGAGAATAACTTTTGTTGCAAAATTTGTTTTCCATGACTTCAGATAATGTTTAGATCCATTTATTCTTCTTACATTTTTCCCAACATAAATAATGTGCAACACACACACACACACACACACTGCTGTACGCTGTGCTTATTCCCATGACAACGGGTGTCATCACTTCCCTGACGCCGTGGTCGCTCTCGTGGTTAAATACAGTGAGGCTGATGTTAAGGAGGAATGAGCTGAATCAGAAAGCTTTACAGATGCAGATCCATTTTGTCTCGCCAAACGTTCTGTCGAATCGGCGCCTTCACTCCCCGCCCGCCACAGAGCGAGTGGAGCCGAGAGGTTTCAGACGATCTCGGGGCAAATGTTGAGACCAGACTGAAACCTTGAGGTTGGATTTACACGGACCCTAAACTGACCTAGAGCCTGTGTGACAAAGTTACGCTGATCTTCCACTAGAAGGAACTTCACCAAATGATCAAGTCATAAATTGTTCAATCACTGGCCAGAATCTTTAATATACCTTTGAGTGTTTGTGTTATTATAAATCCATTTCAGAAATACTAACGTGTAACTTGTCGTGTCTCGTGTTGGTCCAGGTTCTCCGGCCACGCCCTCGTTCTCCATCGGCGCCGGGTCGAAGCCCTCGGCGGCGCGGCAGCGACTGCAGGCGCGGCGGCCGCACACGCGCAAGAAATAACGTCCTGCTGAACCTCCACAAAGACACTTTATATGAACTGTCTCGGGACCATGTACAGGCTGCTCAACGCTGGACTTTTATGTATCATTTTGATGTAAATAAATATTGTTTTCTGAACGTCTTAGGAACGGCTCCTTTTTAGTATCGATTTTACAGATTTACACGTGTGGCTTTAAACGTGAGGAGATTCAGGACGAGCGGTTTCTCTGACGCCGAGATGAAGCAAAGTGCCCAAAAATATGAATGTCCAAAGGGTTCAATGATTCATGTAATATAAATATGCCACACCCTGATGATAATATTTTTGTTTCCTTTTTAAACAATTATTTTTATTCAGAGAAGACCTCAGTCCATTAATAACAAATGGGCCCATAAATAAAGTCTTACCACAAGATCATTCTGGTTTGTTTAAACTTGTCCATGTTTGGTCCCATGTCCTTCAAGACCTGCTTTATTCAAAGACTATGATGAGGCGAGTCAAGGTTAGGAAATGTAAAGTATTCTGACATGATGATAAATAACATTATTGGCTCTGGTGGTTTTATGTGTTTAAACGTTACATATTTTAAATCCTTTTACCAAAGCAATCACTCAAATCAAATATGTGCCTTAGCGTTTCAACATTTTGGACTTTGATGAAATATTTAAATCCTGGGAGTGGGACGTCTGAATAACAGACACAGTAACTTCCCTCCAAATAAGAACTGCAGGTATGTTCAGCCTCTACCTCCAGAGTCAGCCTAAAGGGCCATCTCACTGGCCTGGAGACTCGAGTTGCCGCTGGTCACTGTGATGTCTCTGAGACGTCCTGGAGATAAAGCGAGTCTCCAGGTCGTCTCAGTGAAAACATGTTCGATTTGGAGACTTGGAAAAAGTCTCCATGTGGTCTCCGAGAGGACACATTTGTCCTCAATCAGAATCTGAATCAAACTAGTATTTATTGTCTTTGTCATGAACAGTCTCGGAGACATTTCCGTGACCATTGGTGACTCTAGTCTCCAGGCCGGTGAGATAGGCCCTTCTGTACTTCTCAGGATCCATATCATGACTCTTTCCATTGTGAATACATTTTTCTAAAGCTTCATGTTGAAATCTTGACTATCAATTAATTTTAAGTTTTAATTGCGTATATTTTCTGAAGAATTGTTTAATTTCAGATATCCTCCTCCAGTCCGATAGGAGGCAGTAGCGGCACATCCCTGGTCTCTTTGCAGCGGAACCATTCGAAGCGGAATCACGACCAGCTACAAATCCCAACATATTCGCATATTTATACGGATTTGAAATATAATTTTTAATTTAAAACTCGCCTCCGAGTTTGTTATCACAGGCGCAATCATTGGCTGGCCTCGGGCTTCTAAAAGGTTGTTATGTTTTTAAGATATTTCAGCATGCTAACGGTTAGCCTAGCTACATGCGGTTAGCTCCCCCTCAGACCAGAGGCCGTAACATTTAAAAACATTTCTAGTGTACAAATTCAACTGTTTTGAATGCGAATCGGCATGAGAAAGGTTCAGAGTTGCGTTTCGACCGTTAAATAATTGTTATGACGAACATTAAAGGTAATATAGTGAGTAGAATTAGTCTTGCACATGCGCAGTTGTAGTTTTTGCTCTGGATCGCGCTACCGCCTCACTTTGTGCCGCTACACCTCTTCATGAATGAACCGCAGCCAACAACAGAAGGCGGAAGACTCGTGGCCACCGGGGTCATTCATCTGAACCTCCGCCGCAGATCTGACCGTTCACCGGCGGCCTGTGCAGCCTGAGGAGCCCGGGGACCATGGAGGCGGCTGCTCTGGGGGCCCTCACGCTGCTGCTGGGCGCGCTGGTTCTCCTGGTGCTCCTGGCCGTGGGCAGGAGGAAAGAGGACGAGGAGCCGATCGCAGCAACAGCGGGTAAGAAGTTCCCGAGGCGCGCGGCGGGCGCACTGTAGCTCCGAGGGGATTGGAACACGTAAGCGCTCCCCCAGACGCTCCGGGTTTGCTTCTTTATTGACTAGAAATGAAGAAAGTCAGGTTAAAGTTCACTCCCTGACTTGTCCGTGCCGAGAAGTACTACGGACATGAAACTTTTGTAACACGTTTGATCTGTGGATGAGTATTTGGATTCAAAGTTGAATAATATTGTTGAAAATTGTTTCAAAACTATTATATATATTACCAAAAAATATCATGTAATAGTTGCCATTTCGTGGCTGTTTATTTCCTTGGGACACAAAAGGCACCGTTTTGGTGGAATGAGCCTCATGCAGTTTTCAATCCTAACACTTCAATAAATGGCAAGAGAAAAAAACTAAACCAGGCACTCCTCCCACAATATTTCTCTTGTGTATTAAAATCTTTTAAAACATATTGCTTGCTTCTTTCTGTGAAGAAGTGACCAGCGACTTGGCAAATGTCATTTGGTTTATGAAATTTGGACACGTTTTCTTTTTACACATTTTAACGCATTACTCATCATAATGACTCGTGACAAAAGTGTATCGTCTCAGCCCTGACAAGTGTTTAGAACCCTGTGACATTTGTGTTCTATTATTATTATCTTTTATCTCGGTTTGACTCAAAGCAGCAACTCGCAATATTTGATCTTCCAAGTTTCTCCAGGCCTTTATCAAAAACTGAACTAAAACAGCCTGAACTGTAACCCATGTTCAACCCAGGAAAACCAAGCGTATACTAAATGCTCTCATTACCACCTGAAGAAGCTCAAGTACATGTACGTCAGGTCTGATCTTATCGGGACTCATGAATTATTTGTACCGAGCCAAGTCTGCGAGCATCAAACACGATGCTTAAAAAGGACTAAACTACTGAGGTGTTTGTTTCAGGAAGTGCATTCTGAATATTTGAGTTTTGTGTCAGATCCGGACGGGGAGGAGAGCGGTGCGGTGAAGCCGTCCGCGGTGAAGAAGCAGAAACAGGACAAACAGCGCATTCGAAAGGAGAAGAGCGCCCAGCACACCTTCTCCCACCCCCTGCTGGCTGCCACGCTCAAGGTACCACTGCCCTTCATTCTGCGTTAAAGGAAACCGACCTCCTCAAAAGTCCAGTGTCCAAAAATCTGTCTCTTCCTTTTTAAATGATGAGGTCATTGATGTATTGGCTCCGATCTCACGACATCACCGGCGTTGACTCGCAGCGGGACAAACCCTGAAGCAGCAGTTCATACAGAAATGGAGAGGGGAATGTGTTACTCGTCCTGTGGTGTTTATGTAGAATTTAAGATTATATTTAAACTAGAAAAGTATCTCTTGTGTGAAAATGTCTCCCACAGACATTTGTCATTTAAGAACTGGAAATAAAGGTGTAGATGGAAAAGTTTGTGATCGTAATGCCTGCATCAATAATGTTGTTGGTGATTAGTTCCTTTTACTGTCACTTTTTGTTAAAGTAGTACCAAGTAACTCTTGCCCCTAGAGGCCATAAGCGCAACTGCAGGTGTCGTAGCAAGTCACGATTTTCTAACTTATTAAATGTCTTGGAGAGTAAATACTACACTAATAGAAAAGGCGAAGGGAGAGAGGGATGTTGTTCATTCAGTTAGACAATGGAAATAATGTTTCACTTAAACTTGGCTGTAAATACAGTTTAAGTGGCGCTAGCCCGCAGTTAGCTTTAATTGTTAGCCTGTTAGCTGCTTCTTCGTGGTTCTATTGGTGTGTATTGGTGACTGCGACCCGGTGGCAGTCAAGTTGCAAGCATGGTGTTCTGGCCAGAGACACCAGGGGGAGATGAAAGACCCCCCCCCCAATCATCCCATTAACACTTGTATTACCAGAGGGAAAGGATTGATTAAGGTAAACACGTTACTTAGTACTGCTTTAAAATGGATGGATGTTTCTACTGATGCAGAATGAAAGTAATTTGTAAACTTGGTTCCTTTTTGAAAAACATGATATTTGTTAAAATCTGCTTTGTTTTGTTTGGTGAACTCCAGACCCTGGACTTGGTCGTCCGGTGTTAAAATGCACCTTCTCAGCCAAATGATACATTTATGAATCGTACAAATATTCGTTAGATGAACCGATCATGAAGATGATGTTTAGCTGCCGCTCCAGATCAGACGGTTCCTCTTTCAGACCCGTGTTCTTCTCCAGAGTAAACCTCGTGTTCTTCTGCCCAGGCCCACAGTGGGAACGTGACCTGCCTGGACTTCAGCAGTAACGGGAAGTACCTGGCCTCCTGCGCCGACGACCGCACCGTCCGCATCTGGTCCACCAAAGACTTCATGGAGCGAGAGCACAAGTGTCTGAGGGCCAACGTGGAGCTGGACCACGCCGTGCTGGTGCGCTTCAGCCCCGACTCCAGGTCTGAGCGTCTTCACTGTCTCTGTGGTTCCAGCGCAGGAGGTCGATGATGAGCTGTAAAAGGTCTGAGCCTGTAAACCCCGCCCCCCCCGCCGCGCCTCCCATGAGCCCTGGCTCTGCTCCCAGCATGCTCCAGTGCTGCAGCGCTGGCTCAGAGCGCGCTCACAGCAACAGGACGTGACATCACAGTGGGCGGGGCCTGTACCCAGCTCTTACGGGCGCCGCGGTGATGAGGTCACGTCCCACAGACCAATCACAGCGGAGACGGAGGCCAAGGGGGCGGGACAGGCGGTGATCCCAAGTTTTCAAGCTGAGACCTCGACGCGACCGCTTTAAACTTAGGGAGGGATGCACGATATATCGCAGAGAATATCGTATCGTGATATATCGCAATTTCCATATCGCAAAAACCCACAACATATGACATCACTAAAGTCTTCATCGGTTTCAGACACATTGTTACAAATTCAGCCAAAACAAACACATTGAACTTATAAAAGTTTTTGTTCCTCTTAACCCCGGTCAGAACCGAGCACATTTCTCCGGTCTGGCTTTACCCAAATCTAAAAGCTCCTTTTAAAAAGTGTCAAAATGGCGACAAAAACGAGGATGAAAATGCAACAAAAGCCACAAACTCTGGTTGATTATGTCATTTCGCCGGAGTCTGAAAACTACACATTTTTATTAAATAAACAGAAAAACAATGTTTCCATTCGCTCTGATGTGTAGAAACAAACAAGGTGTGATAGTAAACAGAAAATTTACGAAATTTGGCAGAAAATTCCATTTGGTTCAATCAAAAAAGTCAACGATACCTCAGGTTTCACGGTGTCGCCATAGCAACGACCCAGAATTTTACCAAATGACCAGGGCAAATGGAAACATTGTTTTTCTCATTGCTTAGAAAATTTTCATCTTCACAAAACTCCAGCAGTGGAAATGTCAACATGTGAACCGGACTAAAAAGAGCAAAGGAAAAGCAACAAAGAAGCAATAAAAAAAAAGTCAAAAATAGTCACGACAACGCGGCAACAATGCAACGAAAAATATTTGTTTAGATGAGTTTTGTAGGTCTTAGCTTTCAAATGAGGTGTTGCACTGGCCTATAGACTTTTAGATTTCTGCCATGAAAATCACACCTTTCGGTGAAATTTGCCATTTTGAAACCAAAATAGGTCTGGTTGGGGGGGGGGGTAACGGTAGATCTGGGCTTTAGCGCCGGAAATCTCTGTGATTTAAGACCGTGGATCAGTGAATATAAATCAGAGTTTACCCGCGGGTCGCTGCTATTAACTCTGCTGTTTATGGCCCTGCCAAACCGCTGACCCGTCCTCCTCACGTTCCCCCTCCGTGTCGTCTGCTCCAGGGCGTTCATCGCGTGGCTCGCCAACGGAGACGCCATCCGTATCTTCAAGATGGCGAAGAAGGAGGACGGCACGCTGGGCTTCAAAGGCGCCGCGGAGGATTTCCCTCAGAAACACAAAGCCGCCATCGTCAACATCGGCATCGCTGAGACGGGTACGCCGCCGCCGCCTTCAAAACGAAAACAAAACATGAACATTTAGAAACTTTAGACATGAGAGTAGTCCATAATAATCACCATAATGAGGCCATTTATTTATGTAAAAAAAAAAAATCCGCCAAATTGTACTTGAGTAATAAAATACCTCTTCTGTTTAATTATTGCGCTGACTCAGTTTCTCCATAGATTTATTTGGAAGATTCTATAATTTCAAGGCCATATTTCTTTAGTTGCTCTGGGACTTGACCATATTTTGAAGGTTTTATCTGAGGGACGTTTCAGTTTCTAATCCCTAGTCTGATTGAGTTATGAATTTCAAAAAACAAGGCAAAATAAAAAACAAATTATTGCTTGTTCCACTAATAATAAAATAACAGCTTATTTCGAAAAAGATTTCCAAAAGTCCCTCTTAAATGTATGGTTTCTTTGTTAATTAGTTTTTAAATCTGGCTCAAGCCATTATTTCGTCGCTGATTTCGTTACTGTGAATATAAAACGCCTTATTTTTAACTCGACTGCCGATGACTATTATGTTTTTAATGGGCACGGGTGCATTAAAGCCGTGTGCAGCTCTGGTGTAAATACCTTGGTTGTAGTTATTTTTATTGAGCCAGCAGGGGGCAGCAGTGCTCTTTGGCTGCGATCACAGAGAGAGAAGCACTTTTTTTGCTTCTGTTCAGATGTTTGAGGCGTCACTAAAGCAAAAAAAATTAACTTTTCCGCTTGATTTACTAAAAGCTCGTTTTCTCAGCTTTTTTTTTTGGTCAGAAACCAGCATTTTGATTACGTAATCGATCACCAAAGAATGGAAAGAGGTACAAACAAGAGTCTAATCTTTCTCTTGGTGTCGACCTAGAACTGTGGGTCTTGAAAAAACATTCAAAATCCTGAAAAACCTCTGGCAGTGGAGAGTCCTCTTGAAAATGGCAGTCAACGAGTGAAATGAAAACATAAAATGATAAATGCATTTTTTCTCACATGTGCAAAAGTTTCACAAAAGAAAATAACTGCACAGGCTCAAAAACAGAGCGATTCAACAAATAAATGAAATCCTATAATTCTACTTCCGCTTATAATGAATTGTTTATAATATCGCTCCGGTTTTGTTGCAGGAAAGTTCATCATGAGCGCGTCGGCCGACACCACCATCCACATCTGGGACCTGCGAGGGGAGATCCTGGCCACGCTCAACACCAACCAGGTCACCAACTCCTACGCCTCCGTGTCCCCCTGCGGAAGGTCAGTGCCCTTTAGTGCAGGATGGAAAACCAGAAACGGCCCTTTCCTGAGAACTAGGCAATCTGGAAACATTGAAAAAGCTGGCGAAAACTAGAGGGTAAGATAAATACAATTTGGAAATAAATGTGGGGAAATGTGAGGGAAAATATTAGCAGTAATGATGAGGGGCAAGATTGAGAAGGAAAAAAAATGAATTTACTGGTCAAACTAATAATGTTGCCATGGATACGTGTAGCCTGGAGGAAAAAAAAGGATCCAGATATTGTGTCCACAGCGTTTACAGAAGTCTCCAAAGTAATGACGGCCCGTTGTGTGTGTCACAGGTTCGTGGCGTCCTGCGGCTTCACCCCTGACGTGAAGGTGTGGGAGGTCTGCTTCGGGAAAGGAGGGGAGTTCAGGGAGGTGATCCGAGCGTTCGACCTGAAGGGCCACTCCGCCGGGGTCCACGCCTTCGCCTTCTCCAACGACTCGCACAGGTAACGCTCAGACTCTCCCGCCGGTGACTTAAAGGGATGTTTCAGGATTTTTGACATCGGGCCTCATTTCCTACTTATTCAGAGTGTTGTTGATGTCTGGAGATATTTTTTTCTTAAATTCATGCAGTTCTTATATTTGAAGAGCTTAGTGGCGCTAGGCTAATGCTATGCTAGTGCATGTCTATGGTATCAGTTAGCCTGCATTAAAAACAGGCTGACTCCACAGTGCACCTGAGGTAAATCACTTACAACATCAGACTAACGATTAAAATGACTTGTATTTGAGCAGCATTAGCTTTGTGGCTGTAAGCTAACGCAGCGGCGGCGTGATCTGCGAGAAAATAGTCCCTCAAAATGCGGTAATTCATGTGATGCAAGGTCAGTTATATTTCAAAAATAATTCTATCGACACATTTATATGGTTAGTCTGGTGTTATAAGTGATTTGCCTCAGGTGCACTGTGGAGCGGGTCAGACTGTTTTTAATGCAGGCTAACTGATACCATAGACATGCACTAGCCTAGCATTAGCCTAGCGTCACTAAGCTCTTCAAATATAAGAACTGCATGAATTTAAGAAAAAAAAATATATCTCCAGACATCAACCACACTCTGGATAACTAGGAAATGAGGCCCTATGTCAAACGCCTCATTTGAAAGCTAAGACCCTCAAAACTAATCTAAACTGATCTTTTTCCTCATGTCACTTTTTTATTGCATTTTCATCCTTTTTTTTTTCGTCTCCATTTTGACACTTTTTTTCCCCCAAGAAGCTTTAGATTTGGGTAAAGCCAAACTGGGGAAAATCTGCTCAGGGTTAAGAGGTTAACGTGTTGTGTTGCTCCGCCCCCAGAATGGCGTCCGTGTCCAAGGACGGCACGTGGAAGCTCTGGAACACGGACGTGGAGTACCGCAAGCAGCAGGACCCGTACCTGCTGCGCACCGTGGCCTGCTCGTCCTCGGAGGGCAGCCGGGTGGCGCTGTCCCCGGACGGGCGCGTGCTGGCGGTGAGCGACGGCGCCGACGTGTGCCTGTACGGCTGCGAGGGCGGCGCGCTGGAGGAGCGTCTGAGCGGCGTGCACTCCGGGCCGCTCACCGACCTGCGCTTCGACACCACGGGCCTGTTCCTGGCCTGCAGCGGGGACAGGGCCGTGCGCGTGTTCCACAACGCCCCGGGACACCGGGCCGCCATCGCCCACCTCGGGGGGCTCCTGAAGGGGGCGCAGACGGAGGCCATGAGGCTCAGACTCACGCAGCAGCTCCAGGAGGCCAAGAGGGCGCTGGAGACGCTGCTGGAGGCCAACGCACACGCACAGGGACAGCAGTGAGGGGGAGGCCCAGTGAAGAAGAGGAGGGGGCCCAGTGAAGAAGAGGAGGGGGCCCAGTGTGACATGTAATGCTGGGTACCGTTAAATGAAACCAGTTTAGTGTCAAAAAATAAAAGTCTTGGAAGCAAAAAAACATGAAATCTTTAGATCCGTGTTTTGATGCCGTTGGTCAAAACTTGAGGAAAAAAGGGGGGAGACATTTTGTAGAAAAAAATGACACACTTTAAAAGTGAAGTGAAACACAGGAGGAAGAAAATAGCCAAAATGTGGACAAACATGGTGGAAAAAAAACTGAAAAGGATGGGAACAAGTAGGGGGAATTGAATTGTGGCAAAAAAAAATTGTGTAAGAAAAATTTAAAATTGGGGGAAAATTGTCAAAAAAAATATTATTTTTTTAAATAAGAATTTGGCAAAAATGGGGAACAAATTGGGGAAAATATTATTAAATGAGGGGGGATTTTTTTGTTGTAAAATTGGGCAAAAAAAATATTCAAGTGGAATCATTTTTAAAAAACATTTTTGAACTTATTTTTTATTTTATTTTTTAAAAAGTGTTTTTTCTGCCCTTTTGTGGTTTTCGGAAGTTTTTTGGTTGTTTTCACCTCAAATAAATTATACAAATGTCAAAGAAATTAATCTGTTTTATGGTTCTAGACAACAAATATTTTAATATCGGTATCGTTTAAAGTATCGGTAAAATGTAACGGTACCCAGTCCTGTCGAAGTGGGCCCAGTATCGCGTGGAATGCTTCGAAATGTTATGACATTTTCACTTTGTTGTGTAATAAAACAGCATTTCCTAATAATGGGCTGCACTTTGTAATGATTTTATTCACAACACATTCAAAGGTTTAAGGTCATCCCGATATTTTATGTTTTCCGTGAAAGCTTCGTTTCTCAGAACAAGAATAAACTGCTGAGTTTCAGAAGAAAATTCCCTTTTTCTGGTCATTTTGAGGGAATAATGCAGGGGCGGGGAAAATGTTAGGTCCTCATAGCAGGGGGCGGACACTGCTGTAATACCGCCCCCTGGTGTTGGTTTTAGTTCCTGTTTTGTGTGGTGTGTGACAAAAGGCAGAAGATTTTAGCCTCATTGACCGCTTACAAAAAATGTATAAAAAAATATTACTTGCATTTCGACAAAAATAAGTGTAGTCCCCGCCGCGCACAGCAGAGGGCGCCAGATCACCACCACCATAACAACCGTGACGTCACGCTCTAACCCGGAAGCAGTGCGGCTCCGTCACACACGTGTTTGTGGCACCAACACACTCTCACATGATGGACGGTATCCCGATGGAGACGGAGACGGTCCCGGAGCCCGGCCAGGAGGCCCCTCTGCCGGCGGTGACCCTCCACCAGAACCGCGTCTTCCTGGACCTGTTCTGGGACCTGGCCAAACCCGAGCAGGAGACTCGGCTGAGCGCGGTGGAGGGTCTGGTGCAGTACCTCAAGTCCCACAGCAAGGTGAGGGCCAGGAGCGAGATCAGAGTCTGATGTTTTCTCCTGTTAGACCTGGTTTTTAGTGATAATTTAGGTTTCACGCGCAGAGCAGTGATGGAAGTGGCTTTTCCTCATGAAAAAGTTCTGATGCAGGAGCGACACGTTTAACCAAAGCCACATAAATCCATTAAATAGTATCTTCTATTATATTAGGCTCCAGATGTTATTGTTGTAAAATCCGTATAACTTATATATATATATAAATTACTGGGAGCGGGACGTCTCCAGCTCGTCTCCATGGAGATGTGACTAAAGGCAGATTTAAATGAGCTCCTCGTTCAAATCCACCTCTGATTACCCGCTGCAGGAGGAGACTTTCTGTGTCGAGCTGTAAATTGGGAAGGAAGGACTTAAAAGGTTAAAAGTAGCATTTTTTGTTTTTTTATTGTGATGTATCGTAGCTTATTTTTGTGCAATACATTGAATATCGCAGTATCGGCGTATCGTGAGATAATCGTTATCGTGATCCATGTATCGCGTATCGTATCGTGAGGTACCCGGAGGTTCCCGCCTCATTGGTAAGTGTGACGTCACACAATAAAAAGACACTTATCACTGAAAAACACAACTTTATCTGAATCTTCTGCTGAAATAACAGATAAAAACTGTTTTACACCTAATTAGAATAATACAACTCACCATTTCTCCAGGTAAAATTAATATATTTTCATATTTAAAATAAGCCTTCATTGTGTATGAAAAAAATGTGATAATGTCAGAAAAGCATCACTAATGTAAATCCAGAGTAAATGTGATATTTCTTTGTGATCAGATGTTTATAAAGAGCCTGTAGTTTAACATCAGATACATCCCATAGTGAACACGGCTAAAGCTCCGCTGGAGTTAATGACGTCATCACTTAACAAACGTATTATACATGTTTTAGTGGGAACCTACACAGACACGGGGAGAACATGCAAACTCCACAGAAAGACCCCGTCCTGTGAACTAACCCCTGCGCCACCGTGGAGAAACCCTGTAGTTAAGACTGTGTAAAGCTCCTCGAGGTCCTGGGATCATCGTATTGAGTTTTGTCCAGATTTTAAACCGTGAGCGTCTCATCAGAGTCTCGTGAGTTTACTCGGGTTTATCTGAACGGACTGAAGTGTGAGTTCCGTCCCGTGTGTGTTCGCAGGAGGAGGAGCTGGAGTATTCGCTGAACCGCCTGGTGACCGGCCTGAGCCACAGCAGAGAGACGGCCCGGCCCGCCTTCAGCCTGGCCCTGGGACAGGTCCGACACTCACTTTCACTGTTTGACTGAGGATGAACTAAAGCAGGTTGATGAGAGTAAAGCCTCGTGTCTGTCGTCCCTGCAGGTGCTCGGGGCCTTCACTGACCTCTCGTTGGTCCAGACTCTGGACCGGATCAAGGACAAACACAACCTGCAGAAGGTCAAGAAGGTCAGTGCTCCCGGTCTCCTGTTCCTTCAGTCCCTTTAACCTCCCGTGGTTTGTTTGGGGGAACGTATTACAAAAGAAACGAGTTACAGAAATATATTACTTTTTCTACTGACTGAGGAATATAATATATAATTACACCGGAGTGTCCAAACTTTTCATCGAGGGCCTCTCAGCCTGGCCAATTGGAAAATGCTTTTAAATATGTGAGTGGTTTGTCACATGACCTCGTCTCCAGTGGTTCCTGGACTGAAAGTTCAGCCCCAGAGCAGGAGCTGAAACACTCCGGGTTCTCCCTCGTCTCCCTCTCAGCTCCGCTCTCTCTTCCAGAAGCTCCAGAGAAACGCCATGTTCGGGAGTCTGTTCGGGGTCCTGGCTCTGCACCAGTCCGGACGACTCATTGAGGTAAGAGCTCACCTGCTTCTAAACCCAGACGTGTCCTGACTCTGACTGTGTGTGTGAGCAGGAGCCCGAGGCCGTCCTGGCCTGTGTGCAGCTCCTCCAGACTCTGACGCCCCACAGGCAGCACCTCAGGGACCTGCCCACCAAGACCATGATGGACATCCTGAACCAGGTCAGTCCCAGCGCCGCCGTCCGTCAGGAAACCAGCCGTCCACAAACAGCAGCTCCTCCGGTCTCCGCCGTCCACACTGCTCACATTATACGACTTCAGAAGCTCCTCCAGTCTCCGCCGTCCACACTGCTCACATTCTACGACTTCAGAAACATTCGAGACAAACGGGGAGAAACATCAGTTAGAAGTGATGGATCAAAGGTTTAAATGTACGGTCAGGCGGCAGCAGAACCTTCTCCTGCTCCGTGTCAGCTGCACGGCGGGTTGGAGGACCTCCTGCACCTTTAACGTGGCTTCAAGTGCAAGTTCATTCCACTCTTTACATCTCCCACAGACTCCACACTTTACAGGCTCCCACTGAACTACTACACAAGGATCTGTAGAGATCTAACTCCATGTCGAGGAGGAGGTGTGTGTAGTTCCTCCTCCTCCTTGTTCCTCCTCTCTGATCCTGTGTTCTCCTCAGGTCAAGGAGGAGGTGTGTGTAGTTCCTCCTCCTCCTTGTTCCTCCTCTCTGATCCTGTGTTCTCCTCAGGTCGAGGAGGAAGTGTCTGTAGTTCCTCCTCCTCGTTCCTCCTCTCTGATCCTGTGTTCTCCTCAGGTCAAGGAGGAGGTGTCTGTAGTTCCTCCTCCTCGTTCCTCCTCTCTGATCCTGTGTTCTCCTCAGGTCAAGGAGGAGGTGTCTGTAGTTCCTCCTCCTCCTTGTTCCTCCTCTCTGATCCTGTGTTCTCCTCAGGTCGAGGAGGAGGTGTCTGTAGTTCCTCCTCCTCGTTCCTCCTCTCTGATCTCGTGTCCTCCTCAGGTCAAGGAGGAGGTGTTCGAGCAGGTGCTCTTCTCCGCGCTCCAGTCCGATCTCTCCACTCCGTTCCGGACGCCGGAGCAGCTGCACCTCCTGCTGGTGGCGCTGCAGCGTTTCCCACAGACGCTCAAACCCAAGAAACTCAAGAAGCTGCTGGGCTTCTCCTCCATCATCCACCAGGACAACGTGCCCCGGTATTTGTGTTCACAGACTGATGGAGCTGTAGTAGTAGTAGAAGTACTCGTAGTAGCGTGTATTTGTATTCACAGACTGACGGAGCTGTAGTAGAAGTACTCGTAGTAGCATGTATTTGTATTCGCAGACTGACGGAGCTGTAGTAGAAGTACTCGTAGTACCGTGTATTTGTGTATGTGTGTACAGACTGACGGAGCTGTAGTAGAAGTACTCGTAGTAGCGTGTATCTGTGTATTTGTATTCACAGACTGACGGAGCTGTAGTAGTAGTAGAAGTACTCGTAGTAGCGTGTATTTGTGTATTTGTATTCGCAGACTGACGGAGCTGTAGTAGTAGTAGAAGTACTCGTAGTACTGTGTATTTGTGTACAGACTGATGGAGCTGTAGTAGAAGTACTCGTAGTAGCGTATATTTGTATTCGCAGACTGACGGAGCTGTAGTAGAAGTACTCGTAGTAGCGTGTATTTGTGCACAGACTGACGGAGCTGCTGAAGACGGTGGCCACCTCGGTGAAGAAGGAGCAGGTTCTTCCTCCTGTGATGCTGGATCTGCTCAGACTTTCCCTCAAAGAAAACTCCTTCCATCTTTTCTGGACCAAAGTGATCAGTGAGGGCCTCCTGAAGGAGCCTCCGGGGCCTGCGCAGTAAGTCTCTCCTCTGTCGGCAGTGGGTTTTATATTTCCCTGCCTGACCCCTGACCCCTGACCCCTGACCCGCAGTTACCTGAGTTTCCGGCTGCTGGGCGCCGCTCTGCCGCTGCTGTCGGAGGAGCAGCTGAAGGAGGTGCTGAGCGGAGACGCCATGAGGCTGTACGGGCAGCACGTGTTCACCTCACAGGTGAGGCGCTTAGAGGGAGAGGGAAACTTTCCACATGTGGAAACTTTACACATGTGGAAACTTTACACATGTGGACACTTTACACATGTGTCCCGTGGTCTTGGTCGTGTCTAACGCTGGGTCCATGTCCCGTGTCCCGTGTGCAGAAGCCCGGGCGGTTCCAGCTGTCCCCGGAGATGGACGTGTTCGTGTCCGACTTCCTGCAGGGCTGTGAGGAGGAGGCGCTGCAGCTGCTGGTGGTCCAGAGCTTCACCTGCCTGTGTCACCAGGGCTGTCCCGTGGTGTCCCCGTCCTGGCGGGCCCTGCAGCACCTCCGCCCCGACGCCCTCGCCGCCTACGTGCACTGGCTCCGCGACGCCTTCCTCCGGCCACAGAGCCTCGCGCTGTTGGACATCAGCGCCAAGAAGCCCAAAGAGGAGAAGGACGACAGGTAACGACAAGGGACACGGCGGGACGCTGCAGGGGAACAGGGGAAACTTCAATGTAGAGACATCAGTTTGAAACTTTCGCCGTAGGTCACTGACTTAAGTATGAGGAGAGAATGGTTTATGTTTTTTTTATAGAAATGTTTTTTATCTGTAAAAATGCCCAAATTGCAAGTATTTTTAGCAACAAAATCAAATCATGTACAGGCTCCAGCTCCATAAATCAGGCCGGAATCAGATATTGAAAAAACCTTCCCTATGTAGCTGAGCAGAGCCCGTAAAGGGCGGAGCCTGTAAAGGGCGGAGTCTGTAAAGGGCGTTTAATTTAATCTCTTTCTCTGCACATGTGCACGGTGTATGTTCCTCCCGTCTTTAGCCGCTCTGTCTCCCACAAAGGAAATGACCATATTTGGATTAC
The DNA here is from genome assembly GCA_021464625.1 of Proterorhinus semilunaris. Classification (NCBI taxonomy): domain Eukaryota; kingdom Metazoa; phylum Chordata; class Actinopteri; order Gobiiformes; family Gobiidae; genus Proterorhinus; species Proterorhinus semilunaris. The sequence continues at coordinate 21,693,386 of CM038355.1, read as the reverse complement.
AGCGTCATCTCGGTCACAGCCTTTCGTGCTACACGTGGATACCAAACTGTCAGTATTTGTGAATGAATGAGCGCGGGAAAGACCAGAGAGCACCGGGTACGATACATGTCCCGTCATATTGACGTCAGTGATCTAATATTCACCTGCAGCGCCTCGCCTTAAATCAATTAACTAGCTCCGCCCCCTGAGTCCTGATCTCGTGACTCTGAAGACGATAAAGAACATAAAGAATATAAAGAATATAAAGAACATAAAGAATATAAAGCTCAGTAATGGCCGCCCTCTGCGCCGCAGGCAGGGCCCGGTTCACCGTCTGAGGAAGTGGATCGGCGCTCGCCTCGTGGCCGTCGTGGACAACCAGCAGCTGAAGAAAGAGGAGGAGCTGATCGCGGAGGTGTCCAGGTGAGCTCCGCCCCTCCTCCGCTGTCCCGCTCCGGCCCTTTGCTCACGTCTCTCCTCCTGCAGGTTCCTCTTGTTCCACGCCTTCTTCAGGACCACCTCCCCGACTGCGGGGCTCCCGGAGACGATGGAGGAGCCGTCGGTGCCGCTGCAGGACGAGACCAGGGCCGCCCTCGCCAACTCCTTCTTCAGGTGCGGCTCATGGGCCACAAGTACACAAGTGTGCAAGTGTGCAAGTGTGCAAGTGTGCAAGTGTACAAGTGTACAAGTGTACAAGTGTGCAAGTACACAAGTGTGCAAGTGTGCAAGTGTGCAAGTGTGCAAGTGTACAAGTGTACAAGTGTGCAAGTGTGCAAGTGTGCAAGTGTGCAAGTGTTCGAGTGTTCAAGTATACAAGTACGCAAGTGTGCAAGTGTACAAGTGTGCAAGTGTTCGAGTGTTCAAGTATACAAGTACGCAAGTGTGCAAGTGTACAAGTGTACAAGTGTGCAAGTGTTCAAGTGTTCAAGTACACAAGTGTACAAGTGTACAAGTGTTCAAGTGTACAAGTGTGCAAGTGTTCGAGTGTTCAAGTATACAAGTACGCAAGTGTGCAAGTGTGCAAGTGTACAAGTGTTCAAGTGTACGAGTGTTCGAGTGTTCAAGTATACAAGTACGCAAGTGTGCAAGTGTGCAAGTGTACAAGTGTACAAGTATACAAGTACACAAGTACGCAAGTACACAAGTGTGCAAGTGTACAAGTGTGCAAGTGTACAAGTGTACAAGTGTTCGAGTGTTCGAGTGTTCAAGTATACAAGTACGCAAGTGTGCAAGTGTGCAAGTGTACAAGTATACAAGTACACAAGTACACAAGTGTACAAGTGCGCAAGTGTGCAAGTGTGCAAGTGTACAAGTGTTCAAGTACGCAAGTGTGCAAGTGTACAAGTGTACAAGTATACAAGTGTACAAGTACACAAGTACGCAAGTACACAAGTGTGCAAGTGTACAAGTGTACAAGTATACAAGTGTACAAGTACACAAGTGTACAAGTACGCAAGTGTGCGAGTGTGCAAGTGTGCAAGTGTACAAGTGTGCAAGTGTGCGAGTGTGCAAGTATACAAGTGTACAAGTGTATGTTAAGTATATAAGTATTTAAGTTCAATATAAGCTCCACTTTCCTCAAGGGTTTGTTTTTCAGTGTCGTCTTCGATCATTTGTTTTGATAAAGTTTTAGTCTTTTGACAAAAACGAGACTCAAGTTCTTATTCTTGGAGATTTAAGTTTTGCATTTCTCTGTCCTGATAAAAATGGAAGCAACTCTACCTAAACGTCGCTCTGCTTGCCTCCTCCTCTTTGTCTCCAGCCTCCTGCTGTCCCTGCAGCACCTGCCGCAGGAGCAGGGCCCTGAGGAGGAGGCGGGGCCCCAGAGGAGGCCCCTGGGCCTGAGGGCCGACGGCAGCATGTGGATCTCTCTCCCGTTTGACTGGGCTCAGACTCTGCTACGACACAAGAAGCACGTGGAGACGGGCCCCGCATTCGGCCCAACTCAGAGAGAGGCCTGGGACAGGTACAGACTCACACAGAGAGGCCTGGGACAGACTCACACAGAGAGGCCTGGGACAGACTCACACAGAGAGGCCTGGGACAGGTACAGACTCACACAGAGAGGCCTGGGACAGGTACAGACTCACACAGAGAGGCCTGGGACAGGTACAGACTCACACAGAGAGGCCTGGGACAGGTACAGACTCACACAGAGAGGCCTGGGACAGGTACAGACTCACACAGAGAGGCCTGGGACAGGTACAGACTCACACAGAGAGGCCTGGGACAGGTACAGACTCACACAGAGAGGCCTGGGACAGGTACAGACTCACACAGAGAGGCCTGGGACAGGTACAGACTCACACAGAGAGGCCTGGGACAGACTCACACAGAGAGGCCTGGGACAGACTCACACAGAGAGGCCTGGGACAGACTCACACAGAGAGGCCTGGGACAGACTCACACAGAGAGGCCTGGGACAGACTCACACAGAGAGGCCTGGGACAGACTCACACAGAGAGGCCTGGGACAGACTCACACAGAGAGGCCTGGGACAGGGACAGACTCACACAGAGAGGCCTGGGACAGACTCACACAGAGAGGCCTGGGACAGACTCACACAGAGGCCTGGGACAGACTCACACAGAGAGGCCTGGGACAGGTACAGACTCACACAGAGAGGCCTGGGACGGGTACAGACTCGCTCACAGAGAGAGGCCTGGGACGGGTACAGACTCGCACACAGAGAGGCCTGGGACAGGTACAGACTCCCACAGAGAGGCCTGGGACAGACTCACACAGAGAGGCCTGGGACAGACTCACACAGAGAGGCCTGGGACAGGTACAGGCTCACACAGAGAGGCCTGGGACAGGTACAGACTCACACAGAGAGGCCTGGGACAGGTACAGACTCACACACACGACCTCAGAGACACAGTAATGACCTCTGTCTCCTGTCCAGTCTGCTGCTGTCCGTGTCCAACCTCAGGAAGAAGATGAAGAAAGGCCAGACGGCGGAGAACAAGGCGTTTCTGCAGCTGTTCCTCCTCGTCGGACTCTATCTGTTTAAGGTACGGTCTCCTGCTGTTCCTCTGTCCTCAGGGCCCCAGACCAGGAGTTCCCCCGAGTGGGTCATGGATCCATTTGCCCTTTGTTATTTTGATTTACTTCCTGCAGTAGAGTTAAGATGACTCTGCTGAGATGTCTTGATCATGATTTCAGTTATAGCCTAATTAATGCTTGAGTCTATTCCAATACATCTAGACTTTGTGAGCGCTCAGAGGTTTTGGGAGCGGACTGTGTGCGTTACCCTCTCTCTCTCCTCACACAAAGCCTTAGAGACGGGGGTGTGTTTCTGTGCAGGCCCCCGAGGAGCTGCTGGACATTATCCGCGACCTGCAGAGCTGTGTGGAGCGCGCCCAGAAGAAGAAGAAGAAGCAGAGCCAGCCAGGTCAGAGCTTTTACTGAGTTTCCACGTTTATCTTTTGACACTTTGACCAAGTTGTAATTATTTTAAAAAACATTTTCTCATTTTTTGCCGCAATTTCTCCCAATTTCCCCCTAAATTATCCCCCATTTCTCACACATTTCTTGACACTGGAGATGCGTCCGATGTCGTAAATGTGCAGATCTTCCACACATATTCTAGTTTTCTGGTTCTGGACGACAGATAATTTAGTTTAGATATCAGTACCGGTATCGTTGCCCTGCTCTGGTCCTAACCCGTGTGTGTTGTGGGCAGGTGAGGAGCAGGAGCCGGCCTGGGTGGAGGTCCTGGTGGAGCTGCTCCTCTCGCTGCTGTCCCAGCCCAGCAGACACATGAGGCAGGTCTGTAAGATGGTGTTCTCCTCCGTCTGCCCCCACGTCACGCCGGCGGCCCTCAGCGCCATCCTCAAAGTAAGTGAACCCCCCCCGGTGACTAACGCCCCACAGTCCGTCTGCGTCTGCTCAGTCTGACCCCTCCGTGTCTGCAGGTCCTGGAGCCAGAGCCGGACGAGGAGGACGGAGGAGTCATGGTCACCGATGAAGAGCCGGGCCCCACAGGAGAGGAGGAGGAGGAGGATGAGGAGGAGGTGGAGTCTATGTTGTGTTTAAGATTCAGCTGCACTTTAACCTCTTACCCAAGTGCGTTTTCTCCAGTTTAAATCTGAACGCTTCTCACAGCCTAAAGAGTTTTTCCACACTGGTCTGTTCTTACCTGTTCTTCCACAGGTAAGAACAGACCAGTGTGGAAAAACTGTGGCCTGTTCCTTTAAGACCTTTCCACGTTGTTGTTGGTGTCACTTTTTCATATTTTTGGTGCTTTTTTGATGCATTTATGTTTTTTTGTCGCTCTTTTGCTGCGTTTTCATCCTCATTTTTCAAGAAGCTTTTAGATTTAGGTAAAGCCGAACTGGAGAGGCGGGGGTTAAGAGGTTTAAAGTCTGTGATTGGTCAGAGTAAACCTCACGTGGCTTTGGTTCGCATCCAGGACGAGGCCTCAGGCTCAGGCTCCGACTCTGACGATGAAGAAGGAGACGAGGAGGATGAAGACGACAAAGCGCTGGAGGAAGAGGAGGAGAACGAGGAGCAGGAGGTGGACCCGGAGTTCCGTCTGAAGCTGATGAAGGTCCTGGAGCAGCAGAACGCTCTGGTCAGTCCTTGTCCTTGTGTAGAAAACGTTCCTGGAGCTGAACCCTCCTGAGCCTGTGGTGTCGTGTGTCCAGGCGAAGGAAGAGGACAACAGCGAAGAGGAGGACCTGGACGACGAGGCCATGATGAAGCTGGACCAGAGCTTGGCTGCGGTTTTCTTAGAGCAGAAGAAGAAAAGCCAGGCCAAGAAAGACGAGAAGTCCAAGATGAAGAAGGAGAAGGTCCTCATCCGCGACTTCAAAATCAAGGTAACGAAACAAACAAGATCCATTCGGTTTTTTTCTCCAATACCACAACTTCAACGATACCTGCTTCTCGTTACCTGTGCCCTAACGGTGCTTTTTTTAATAAATGTTTTTATTTAAATAATTTTGTACCCTGCCCTAGGTTCATATTTGACCTTGTAGTGACCCAGCAGCTGCTCCAGGATCAATAGTTTTGTAGGTTTTCTGCTGAGAGAAAATCTTCCAAACAATTGATCCTGGAGCGTCATGGAGACTGCTGTGATGGGAAGTAAAGGCTACGTGCACCTCGGGCCGGGCACCAAATTAGTTTAATCTAAAAAATAAAATAAAAAGTACCGTTAGGGCACCGGTAACGAACAGCAGGTACTTTGACTTTCTGCTGCTTTTATTAACCCCTGAATGACTGTTTTGTGCAGGTGCTGGATCTGGTGGAGGTGTTCGTGTCGCGGCAGGGCAGCAGTCCACTGGTGCTGACTCTGATCCAGCCTCTGCTCACGCTGATCGAGAGGTGCATGAGCTCAGACCGAGAGCTGCTGGAGCAGGACCTTCTGCGCCGGGCCGCACACATCCTCAGGTACGAGGGAGTCAAACCTGTGTTATAACACGACAGGTACGACGAGAGAGCGGTGTTATAACACGACGGGTACGACGAGAGAGCGGTGTTATAACACGACGGGTACAGGAGTCAGACCTGTGATTAATGAGAGAGCGGTGTTATAACACAGTTTAAAGCTCAAAAGAGTCTATTTGCATGATATGTCTCCTGTAAACCATTAGGGGGCGCCTGGTGCCTTCAGGAGCATTAATTCTAGGTCTCTAAGGCTGTGTCCGAATGTCCACACTAGTCCCTAACCCCTCATTCACTACATAGGCCTGCACTATATAGTAGACTATATAGTCCACTGATTCTGTTGGCAATTCGGACAGAAGCCACTACTTTCTCCGAGCTGCGGCGTGCAGATTTATTTTCCTCTTTTTTTTCTTCTGAATGTATTTATTGTTACAAACGTTTATTTTATGAAACAGAATGACAGTTTTGGCACTTTTACAGGCATTTTATTTGACATTTAAATTAAAATTAAAACTATCATATAAAAAAAAAATCACTCCAGCATTAGCTCAAAGACGCGCAGAAGCAGGTCAGAGCCCGGTGTCCGAAGCGCCGGCAGAATGAGTGACTACATCTGATAAAAGTCGCTAAACTCCGGAAAAAAAATATTTCTGCGATAAAGATCAACCAAACTCATGAGACAGTGGAATATTTATGGATAAATACGAGTCAGATATGTTTAACATGGATTTTACATGAATGGCTTGGATTATTTGAGAGGAAGCTATCGGTCATTTAACAGCTCGAGCTAAAGGTTAGCAGCTAACGCTAGCATTTTCCCCCGTAACCGTTTATATCCAAGTCTTTTATTCATGATAAATACAAACACACGATTGAAACGGCTGATTTCATTCCGTCGTTTTGTTTAGTTCAAAGACCTGTCGCTGTCGGCCGTTCTTCTCCGACTCTCGCAATGCATTGTGGGCTATATTGACCCGTTTAGTGACCACTGATGCTCCCTACTTTTCAGAATGCATTGTGGGAAATTTTGAGTGCACTACTTTTTTCTCTCTGGACATTCGGACACCCCCACAAAATGGCGTGACCACTATATAGTCACTATAGGGAATAGTGTGGACATTCGGTTTCAGCCTAAGAATATCACATGAATCCCGTGTGTCTGAGGGTCTACACACTTCACGGTTTGCAGGTTTTCTACATAATCAAACCCTCTGCAGACACAGGGACACCGTCTGACCTAAATAAAACGTGTGTGCGTGTCTGTGTGTGTGTGTGTGTCTGTGTGTGTGTTTGTGCAGAAACGAGCTGTTCCGGGCCAAAGCGTACTGCCGCTCTCTGGACGACCGCGCTCAGGAGCTGCACGAGCTGCTGGAGACGCTGATGAACAAGACCCTGAAACTGCACGACTCCTCTGTGGCGCTTTACTACTTCAGGTACAACGTGCACATCCGCCCCAGGGGAACGGGGAACGGGGGCATCTGCAGCGTCTAGTTTGATTGATTTATTGCGCCTCATCTTGTCCTGAAAAGTTCTAGTTCTTTCCTCCAGTTTTCTCACAGTAGGTTTGACACGTGGATGATCAGACGAGCTCCAGCAGCAGAAAATAGGTCCAGGACGACCTAGTTCTGGATAATTGTTTCCCGGGCCACACACACTGATTTTATGCACCTACACTAGACTCGGGGCAGTTTTAGTGGAACAAGCGGCGGGACCGAATTCATTTGGACTTTCCCCCCACAGCAGTCTGGGCAAAATATAATGTATAACGCCCCGTCCTGAGGAAATGTCTGACTGTACGTTGTTCCTCTTGTCTTGCAGCGCTTGTCTGTACCTGGTCAAAGTTCTGCGAGGAGCTCCTCCGTCCAGAGGCCCCGAGGACACGGCGGACAACGTGAGGACACACAGCTGAAACATAACGAAACCTTTCACTTTAGTGCAGCCCATCCCGTTCTCCAGCACGTCCACGAGATCCTCCATGAGGCGCCTTCAGGGGCTCCTCTGAAAATCATCTCATTCACATTTGTCAGATCTGACAAAGGAGAAATTCATTTGTTACATCAAGAATAAATAATCAGGAAAATGTGTAAATAGAGGTTTCTTATACACAATGAAAGAACCTTAAAGGGCAAAACATCCATATAAATAAGAAATCAGACGGTCACAGTGCAGGTGTTTGATGCAGAGGTTTTTTACATTAAAGGTGCACTATGCAACTCTCGTCTGTGGTTGAAGCTCTCGTCTGTGGTTAAAGTTCTCGTCTGTGGTTAAAGTTCTCGTCTGTGGTTAAAGTTCTCGTCTGTGGTTAAAGTTCTCGTCTGTGGTTAAAGCTCTCGTCTGTGGTTAAAGCTCTCGTCTGTGGTTGAAGTTCTCGTCTGTGGTTAAAGTTCTCGTCTGTGGTTAAAGTTCTCGTCTGTGGTGGTTAAAGTTCTCGTCTGTGGTTAAAGTTCTCGTCTGTGGTTAAAGTTCTCGTCTGTGGTTAAAGTTCTCGTCTGTGGTTAAAGTTCTCGTCTGTGGTTAAAGTTCTCGTCTGTGGTTAAAGCTCTCGTCTGTGGTTAAAGCTCTCGTCTGTGGTTAAAGTTCTCGTCTGTGGTTCTGTGGTGCAGCTGACCTTCATGGGCCACGTGGACCTGCAGCGCGTGTCGTCTCTGTTCGCCGCCGCCCTCGCCTCGTTCTTCAGCCGCAGGAAGAGCCCCCTCATCTGCCAGATGTTCTCCGACCTGTTCACCCGTTTCCCGGTCAGTACAGCTCTTGTGGTCCCGCTCGGCCTCGTCACCGCGGTAACTGACGCCTCGCTGTGTTTCAGGTGCTGTGCGTGGACCTCGTGGACAAAGCTGTGGAGAACGTGACCGCGGGAGTGAGGGACCACCAGCAGGTACCACCGACTTTCCCACGCTTCTTCATTCACAAAGACTGACATGTTTGGTATCCACGTGTAGCACGATGACGCTGTAATCCAAATATGGTCATTTCCTTTGTGGGAGACAGAACGGCTAAAGACGGGAGGAATAAACACTTTACAGACTCACTCTGTACAGACTCCAGCCTGGTTAAACCGTAGCCTGGTTAAACCGTAGCCTGGTTAAACCGTAGCCTGGTTAAACCGTAGCCTGGTTAAACCGTAGCCTGGTTAAACCGTAGCCTGGTTCTCTGCAGGGCCAGGCCTGTGTGCTGGTGCTTCGGGCGCTGCAGAGCCGTGAGGTGCAGCAGCTTCTCTCTGGAGAACCTTGGACCCAGCTCTGCTCCAGAGTCACCACTCAACTCGTCCAGGTGAGGTCCAGACGAAGATGAAGATGAACCAGAGAAACCTCAGAGTTCATACCTGTGTTTCCAAAGACCGTAGTGACCAGATGTGTTTGTGTGTAGAGCGTGCAGCAGATGTGCGGCTCTGAGCTGAAGGCCGTGAAGGACAAGCTGCAGCAGGTCCTGGAGCTGAGCCTGTGTGTGCTGGGACACGCCCACAGACAGGTGAGACACGCCCAGAGACGGGTGAGACACGCCCACAGACGGGTGAGACACGCCCACAGACACGCCCACAGGCAGGTGAAACACACCCACAGACAGGTGAGACACGCCCACAGGCAGCTGAAACACGCCCACAGACAGGTGAGACACGCCCACAGACAGGTGAGACACGCCCACAGACACGCCCACAGGCAGGTGAAACACGCCCACAGACAGGTGAGACACGCCCACAGGCAGGTGAGACACGCCCACAGGCAGGTGAGACACGTCCACAGGCAGGTGAGACACGCCCACAGGCAGGTGAGACACGCCCACAGGCAGGTGAGACACGCCCACAGGCAGGTGAGGCACGCCCACAGGCAGGTGAGACACGCCCACAGACACGCCCATAGGCAGGTGAAAAAGGCCACAGGTAGGTGAAACACGCCCACAGGCAGGTGAGACACGCCCACAGACCGGTGAGACAGGTGACACGCCCACACACACGCCCACAGGCAGGTGAGACACGCCCACAGGCAGGTGAGACACGCCCACAGGCAGGTGAGACACGCCCACTGACAGGTAAAACACGTCGTGGTGTGAGACGTCGGGGTGTGAGACGTCGGGGTGTGAGACGTGAGTCGGGGTGTGAGACGTTGGAGTGTGAGACGTTGGAGTGTGAGACGTTGGAGTGTGAAATGTGGCGGTGTGAGACGTGAGATGTCGGGGTGTGAGACGTCGGGGTGTGAGACGTGGCGGTGTGAGACGTCGGGGTGTGAGACGTGAGATGTCGGGGTGTGAGACGTGGCGGTGTGAGACGTGAGTCGGGGTGTGAGACGTTGGAGTGTGAGACGTTGGAGTGTGAGACGTTGGAGTGTGAAATGTGGGGGTGTGAGACGTCGGGGTGTGAGACGTGGCGGTGTGAGACGTGAGATGTCGGGGTGTGAGACGTGGCGGTGTGAGACGTCGGGGTGTGAGACGTCGGGGTGTGAGACGTCGGGGTGTGAGACGTCGGGGTGTGAGACGTGAGTCGGGGTGTGAGACGTTGGAGTGTGAGACGTTGGAGTGTGAAATGTGGGGGTGTGAGACGTCGGGGTGTGAGACGTGGCGGTGTGAGACGTGAGATGTCGGGGTGTGAGACGTGGCGGTGTGAGACGTCGGGGTGTGAGACGTCGGGGTGTGAGACGTCGGGGTGTGAGACGTCGGGGTGTGAGACGTGAGATGTCGGGGTGTGAGACGTCGGGGTGTGAGACGTGGCGGTGTGAGACGTCGGGGTGTGAGACGTGAGATGTCGGGGTGTGAGACGTGGCGGTGTGAGACGTGAGTCGGGGTGTGAGACGTTGGAGTGTGAGACGTTGGAGTGTGAGACGTTGGAGTGTGAAATGTGGGGGTGTGAGACGTCGGGGTGTGAGACGTGGCGGTGTGAGACGTGAGATGTCGGGGTGTGAGACGTGGCGGTGTGAGACGTCGGGGTGTGAGACGTTGGAGTCCTGGTCAGACCGTTCCTAACAGCCTGGCGTTGTCGTGTGTTTCCAGAAGCTGCCTCTGGATCTGCCGCCGCTCCAGAACGCTCTGCAGGAACTGAGCAGCTCCATCAGCTTCAACAAGACGGGACGCCTGGAGGACACGTACTGGGCCGTCATGAGGAAGTTCGGAGTCATGTAGGTACTTCCGCCGGTCACTACGGCAACGAGACGGGTTTAAAGTCTAAAGGCTTTTTTAACCTCCACAGGAAACCTAAGGTTGAAAAGGTCAAGTCCGCCCCGGTGGAAGACCCAAAAGCTGCTCTGAAGAAGAAGAAGAAAGGCTTCCTGCCCGAGACGAAAAAACGCAAGAAACGCAATGTCCTGGAAACGACGGACGCGGCGGCGAACGCTCAGACGCCGACAGGGGACAGAGACCAGGCCAACAAACAGCCGAAGAGGAAGGACATGAAGAAGAAGGCGAGTAAACGGCCAGCAGGGGGCGCCGCTCCCCAGGACTGTCCCGCCAAAAAGGGGAAACCGGCCAAAGACAAGAAGAAAAAGGGCAAAGTGAAGGCGGCGGGACAGACGTAAACGCACGTGCACCGCCCCGTGTTTGTTTTGTTCATAATGTTTACGCAGAGGGAGTGGGAGTGACGTCACGGCAACAGAAGCCGAAGGCGTGTCCGCTATTGGACCGATAGTGACACACATGAATCTGTCAGTGACGACGAGGAGGAGATAGTTTAGAAAACAGTCAGAAATTTTTGATAAGTCGCTCAAAAAGGAGGACGGAAAAAACACTTTCCACATTTTTCAAACATTTTTACTTTTCCTTTTCTGTTTTTCTGGAGTTTTTTTTTTACAGATTTTTCCACTTGTTTCCCAAATTTTTTCCAATAAATTTCGCCATATTTGTCCAAAAAAAATCTGTTTTCTTCCATATTTTTCTAATTTTAATTTTCTCCAAATGTTCCTTTATTTCTTCCCACATTTTTCTCTATTTTTTCCTCCATTTATTTTACTAGTTTTTGCCATATTTCTTTTAAAATAATTCCCTGTTTTCTGCCATATTTGTCTTTCTGTTTTCCTTTATTTTTCCCCAAATTTTTCCCTTTTTTTTTTTTCATTCTTACATTTTCACCATCTTTTTTTTCTCCGTTTTTCTCCTATAGTTTTTCAAACGTATTCCTCTATTTTCCCAATTTTTCAAAAAAATGTCCTAAATTTTTCCCCAGATTTTCCTATTTTTTCATTTTGAGCATATTTTTCTAAATGTCCCCTGTTTTTCCCCCGCGTTTCTCGACATTTGAGATGAACTCGATATGTCACATTTGCATATCTTCCAAACATTCATCTCGATATTATCTTCAGACTCTCAGTATTTGTCGATCCAGACGCTTCTGCTTGAATGAAAATGAAAGTTCTTTCCTTCCTTCATGAACGACGGGACGTTATTTCCTCTCGTGCCTCTTCAGGAGAACCAAACATTTCAAGTAAAGTACGGGTGTGAGTAACTACGTGTTTGTATTTGACTTCTGTTAAGTTTGATTTATTAAAGTGTGGTTCGTTTTCTCAACAAATATATTTTGTCATAGTTTTTGTCAATGAATTACTTTTGCTGAAGATGAATAATTAAATCGATTTTGTGGAGTTAAATATTTGAGTAAACGACGCAGTTGGAGCAAAACTGACCTGGAAGCTCGAGCTCAGCTCCTGATGAACGTTTTCAGTTTTTATGGGGGATCAAAACATTTTGCTCCTCGTCGTGTCTTTGTATTTAGTAGGAAAATATATTCAGATTTGCCTTTACCCAAATCTAAAAGCTTCTTGAAAAAAGTGTCAAAATGGAAACAAAAGTGCGATAAAAAAAAACCACAAGAGTGACAAAAACACAATAAGAAAACTTGAAAAACAACAAGTGACAAAAAGGCGTCAAGAAAAAGCGCTGAAGAAAGAAAAAAAGGGAACAAAAAAGTCATCTGTTTTGTGGGGATTAGGGTAACGCCTTATTTGAACGCCATCAGCTTTAAGGTCCAGTCGAGAAGCTTTTAGATTTGAGTAAAGCCTTTGCTCTGCCCGATCCCGTCAGACCTTGGAAGCTTAAGCAGGAAGGGCCTGGTCGGTGCTGGGATGGGAGACCGTTTGGAAACACCAGGAAGCCTGTGTGAATGTAGTGAGTGGTTGGTGGTGGTCGGAGGGGCCGATGGAGCAGACTGGTTGCCTCGCTTTCGTCAGTCTACCCCAGGGCAGCTGTGGCTTCAATAGTAGCTTACCACCACCAAGTATGGAGTGAAGGAATAATACAATGTCAAGCGTCTTTGAGTGTCCAGAAAAGTGCTATATAAAACCAATGCATTATTATTATTGTTCTTAAAGCTGAACTGGAGTGTAAGAGGTTAAATTGCTGTTTCTCCGTTATGGTCCATGAACATTATATCCTGAGGAGCTCGTGGGCGTTTCTGAAAAGACTGAACTCAAACCAGGCTGTGTTTCAAAGTGCAGGATCATGATCTGCTGAAACTAAAGCGTGTCGTGTGTCGGGGACACGTCTGTCTCCGGGACACATGTGCTTCCCGTGTCCTGTCAGAATCCTGAAGAATTACTGCGGACAGGAACGGAGGCAATCAGCTAATGTCCCGCGGAATAATCAGTGTCCCGGGACAAGGACGCTCCGCTCCTGCCAGCCGCCCCACACACACACACACACACACACACACACTTACTCTCACAAACACTCGATCACACAAACAAGCTCTGTCTGGCCCTCCCTCGGCACAACTCTCTCCTCTCCCTTTGTCTCGCTGGAGGCTCTTAGTCGTCCGGCGGTTTTCCATTGAAGTGGAGATGTTGGTGTCAGGAAGAGCGGAACAAAGCAGCCGCTTCACGAGCGGATGTACCAGCATCACAGGCCCACAAAGCCACTCACCAGACTTTTTATGACGTGAGGACAGAATTACACACAACGAGAGGAAAACGAGGTTTGAGAGCGGCCATTTTATGTCAGTAAACTTAAACTCCCCTTGACCCGCGATACAAACAGAGCCGCGTCGAAACAACTGGAACCGACGTGTGTTTTACCCAGAACAAGGACTTGGAACATTAGAAGGGCTGGAACATAACGCAGCTCAGCCGTGTGAGGAATGTGAAGGTTTTTGGAGCCAGCTGCACTACATAGAAAAGGACGGGGACAAAAGTTAAAGTAACAAAAGGAAAGATATCGGACGCTGTTGTGCATGTTTGGTGATGACTTAAAGAGAAGCCAAAACATTTCAATGTAAAGTCCATTTCTTTATCCGTATGGTCACAGGACGACGTCGGTCCATTGTTAATTGTACAGTCTGTAGACCAGACCTGTTTAATGACCCAATGACCCAATGACCCTTATGAAGACGAGTCAGAGGAAACCGCAGAACGGCTGTGGTGGAAACGGTTCCAGAGCCGAGAGCCTGAGTTTAAATGTTTCAAATGTACAGCGTTGCCACAGATTACTTGAAAAAGTAATTTGATAACAGATTTTTTTATTACTCCTTTTAAAAGTAACAGTTACTTTACTGATAACTGGATTTCAAAAGTAACTAAGTTAGATTACAAGTTACTTTATTAGTTACATTCATCAGCGTCACTGGAAATGCTTTTTAACATCGTGTTTCCGTCGCCTTCAGGCGGAACATGTGACACATTACGTCGTGATATTCCTTATATTCCCAAGGAAAGTAACTTTAATCTGATTACTGTCTGTAGAAAGTAATGTGTCCGATTACTCAATACTGAAAAGTATTGAACATTTCTGTAGCTTTTCTTTCTCCTCGGTCTCATTGAATACGGGTTGTTGTTTTTTTGTCGCCTGCATTTATGAAACAGCGGCACGAAGGCCATGCGGACACAGGGGCCTCAGTGTGGGGCCCCTCAGTGTGGGCCAGTCGACGGTCAGTCCGAGGGGCCTCTCGTTTTGCTTTCGCCCTGGGCCGGTTCAAACTCTAGGATCCTCCCTGGTCTCGTGCTCGATGAAAACAATAGTTAATGACCTACAAAGTGTCTGAGCCTCGGGGGACGACGCCCAAAAACCCGACCTGAATCCAGAATGAGCCTCTGTCCCGCCGCGGCGCTCAAGGGCACGAGGATGACGGCCCCGTCCCAGTCTCAGGGTCCTATTCCGGGAGCTGGCCTCCATAAACGGGGTCAGCAGCTTCCAGCCCGGGCCCCTGGGTCACCGCAGCGCTGCTCGACTGGAGAGCAACAGTGTGACGCCTCATTTGAAAGCTAAGACCTACGAAGGTGACCATAACTTTTTTGTCACGTTGTCGCCACATTTTTGAAGCATTTCTCGTCTCATTTTTCTTGCTTTTTGTTGAACAGTCTCAACTTAAAGCTGCACAATACAACTTTTATGAAAAAAAAAATAGTTAATATTAGTTTATTTGCCCTTTCAGTGACCCAGTGGCTGTGTGGGTGATTAGCTTAGCGCCTTTACTTTCCATCCGGTGGCTTCTGTGATGCTTCAAGATCACTTTTATTTCAGGTTTTCTTTAAGGTTTCTGTTTTAGGTTTTCGGAATGTAATGTAAACGTAACCATGGATACGGTTCAATCAGCAGTGAAAATCTAAAAAAAAACAATTGACCCCGGAGCGTCGTACAGGCCATATCGGGATGGTAAGTGAAGGCGCTACGCTAACCATCCAATATCCGCCGGGTCTTTTTTTTTTTTTTTTTTTTACATAAAAGTTGCAACGTGCACCTTTAAATATGCACTCAAAGCACTTTAGCGTTATTTAGCATAGGGTGAAAATAAAAATAGTAAAAGGTTAAAATGAGGGCGAAGCTTGTGCTCAGTCATGACTTAAAGGAGCCAGAAACTTCCAGAGTCGCCATTTCCTCACAGTTACAGGAAGAAGCCACGATAAGTCCCTCCTTCATTTGATAGACTATGTCACAATGTCACGTTGACAAAGTAGATCTCTGGCACACATTGACTCTACCATGAGGAGAACTCAATCACCACAGCTTTAAACCAGAGTGCGCCTCCCTGTGTCTGTAGGTTCACTCCGGATTCCCCTAACATTAAAACATGTACATTAGGGTGAACATCTGTGCGTCACATGACACATCTGGTGCTGAGGAGAAGGAGGAGCCAAACACAGTCCGGTTTGTAGAGGTTTATTATAAATACTGATACATGTTAAGGCCGGTTCTGCAGCCGCAGCTAAACTAGCGCTCAGTATGACGTATGATCCGTGTGTACAGGTTATAAATGTGCATCACGCTAGGCTAAAGGCTAAAGGCTAAAGGAGCTACATGTTCACTCTCTACAGAAGCTAAAGCTCTACGCAGCGTCGGCCGCCTACACCACGATACAATCAATAAATACAATCAATGATCAATGATCCGAATGACAATCAACATGCCGCGGAAGAACAGCGCCTCCTGGCCCGGGGGCGAGAGGGGGAGACGGGGGGGGGGGGGGGGGGGAGGGACAGTTCATGACCTGTCTGTGCCCGGGGTCAGGGGTCAGAGGTCCCCGGGCCTGAGGTGTAGCAGCCTGTGGGGGTTGTGCAGGTTATTGCTGTTCTAGTTTCCCTGAAGTGAGTCAACAGTCGCAGGCCGCCTCCTCTGGACCGGGGGCCTCCTCTGGACCGGGGGCCTCCTCTGGACCGGGGACCTCCTCTGGACCGGGGGCCTCCTCTGGACCGGGGACCTCCTCTGGACCGGGGGCCTCCTCTGGACCGGGGACCTCCTCTGGACCGGGGGCCTCCTCTGGACCGGGGACCTCCTCTGGACCGGGGGCCTCCTCTGGACCGGGGACCTCCTCTGGACCGGGGACCTCCTCTGGACCGGCCGCCTCCTCTGGACCGGCCGCCTCCTCTGGACCGGGAGCCTCCTCTGGACCGGCCGCCTCCTCTGGACCGGGGACCTCCTCTGGCCCGGGGACCTCCTCTGGACCGGGGACCTCCTCTGGCCCGGGGACCTCCTCTGGACCGGGGACCTCCTCTGGACCGGGAGCCTCAGCACTGGGGGCCTCCTGGGGGCCCCGGGGCTTGTCGTCACATCTCACCACGCGGACAATGACACACGGCCTCACGGCACCGGAGGCGCGCGCGGGGCTGCGCCTGTCGCGCTCGTACTCCTCCTGAGCGCGCAGGATCTTCCTTTTCCGGAGCTTCCTTTTATGGAGATGGAGAGTTGCCAAGGAAACCAGAATGATCCCCACGAGCACGAGCACCAGCACAATGAGCGCGAGCGTGGAGGAGAAGGGCGGGAAGAGCAGCAGCTCCGCGCACGTCCCGTTGTTCTGAAGGCTCCCGGTGCTGCTCCCGGTGCAGCGGTGAGGCTCCGCGGGCCCCGCGCCCCTGGCCGCCATGTCCGTGTGCCCCGCGTCACGACGTCAACCCGCGCGCATACCTGCGACACAACACACACACATTAGGTCTATCTCCATCCGTGACCGCGGCTCCTGCGGGGACTGGTCACAGCTGCAGCGGCTCCTCCGCCGAGCCCCGGCTCCGGTAAACAGATAAACCCACCTGGAGCAGAGCAGAGACCGGAGAGCGTCCCGCAGAGGTGCCCTTCACACGGAGACAGCGGGCTCCATCCTCTCCTCAGTGTGGAGGCTGGTGGGTGTGGTCAGGCTGCGGACTCCTCTGAATCAGTTCAACACACGCTGACGCTGGGTCAGCTGACCGCGCTGTGCACGCCCCCGGTAGGTACGCACATTCCTCCGCTTTGTCCTATAACGGGACTCTTTAGGCTCAGTCCCACCGGTCCCATCTCTCCACCGGGGAGTCCGTGACACGTTTAAGGAGAGACGTGACCGCTCTGCTTCCAGGATGACCTCATTAAAATAGGAATTATAATAAAGAGTCACGATAAACCCTTTACTCTCCTCAGTGTCTTCAGCCTGTCCTGCGCGAGGAGGACGCTGTGATGAAGAGTCAACACAAGGTCGAAGACACAGTTAGTCACAGCCCGATGACTCTGACATCCGCCCCACACCGGCCTGATTAGAGCTCACCCTGATCCAGTGAAGCGAGTCCCGCATCGGCCTCCGGCTCCAGGCGAGAACTGGCCCTCAACGAGAAGCCTGGAATATTTCCTTCTCCTTCAAACCAATGCACCACGAATAACAATAGGCCTTATATTCAGTCAGTTATAGGCCTATAAAGAGACGGTTTTTAAGATCTTTCCTGGGACATTTGGAATAATAACTTTTAGCAAAAAAAGTGAATATATCCAATCTATAATAAATATCTACATTATGCAGTAGAAACTTTAACAATCGCAAATTCAAAACAATCATCATTTATTTCGTTGTTATTCAGCATCATGTATTATTATCGCGGTACGCTACTCCTCCGACGCAGCAGGCGGCGGTGTTCGTGACGCAGGGTTGTAGTCCTCATCGCCCGTGCGTCACCCGGATGTGCGGAGTGGACTACAGCGGTCCCCAAAACATCAGCCCGAGTCGCGAGCATGGCCACGTTCTTCGGAGAGGTGCTGTCCGTGTTCTCCCGCGCCGTGGAAGAGGACGAGGAGGATGAAGAGGGGGAAGAAGAGGAGGAGGAGGACCGGGACATCCTGCGCGCGCTGGAGGATAAAAGGTGAGCCGTTAAAGCCTCTGGAGCCGTGACTCGGCACTAACTGACGCCGCTGTCGCTGCGCGATTTGAGGCGGAAGCGCGATGATGACTTTCGAAATCCAGTTAACGACGCATTTAATGACATGTACTAACTTTAACTCAATAACCTTTGATTCACAACAAGTCTCCGAGTCCGTTATCAGAAACACAATAATGTGTTTTAGTCAAAGTTCTTCAAAAAGTACCTTCTTCGGACATGCTAACGGTTAGCCTAAAATAAGATTCGACCCGAAAACCGTCAACTGTTTTCAACACCCGTCAGCAATAAAGTATAAAGTTTTAACGTTCTAAAAATCATTGTACTGTTCAATGAAGGCCCTCTTAGTAATGGGATTAAAAAGAGTGACAAAAACGTGTCGGAATAGCAACAATAATATGACTGAAAAGTGTCAACAACCCGATAAAATGAAACTGTTTTTAGCTAATGTTAAAGGACCTGTATCATGCTATTTTAAGCCATTCCAAAGTAAAGTATAGGCATTTATATGATATATTGTCTCTCTACCACTACGGAGCACTAATTTTTGTGATAAATATAAGTATTTTCTGGAGGTATTTTTCCAACCCGGAAGACAAAACGCTTGGATTCAGTTAACTCCGCCCCCTCTCGCGCTCATACAACTTTAGCAGTAGTAGAAATATATATATCACAGCAAAAAGTGAAGTTACTTCATGATGCTGTTATAAGGAGTTAACATGTGCAACACAGCTTCATGGCTAAATGGCTAACACACACGCTAACATGCATTTTGATCGACTCACCACTCTGATGTTTCCATTATGGGACTTGCGCTGGTTATAAAAGTTAATCCACTTTGATTCTGGCCAAGGTTCATCAAGCATCCATCAGTACAGGCTCAGACAAACACTATTGTGGCTGATAGTCGCTGAATCCCGGAGGGAAAGTCCAACTTCTATGGCCTCTTCTTTGGGAAGGTTGAATAAAGTCCAGTCCTCGCAGCCAAACGCGCTTTTCTCCGTGACATTATCGTGAGGTAAGAAAAAAGAACAGGCGTCCAGACTCCAGAGTAGGTTAGAAAAAGCTCCCTCTTCACAACTTTCGGTGCAACATGACATGACATCTGTTCAGACCGTTCGGACGCTCAGGGGGAGCGTTTGTTTTCGGTACAGGGCCAGCGCAGCGTCAGGCACTTCCCTTTTTTTTTTTTTTTTTCATTTTTTTTTTTATTGATTTTTTCTTACGACAGAAATAATGAAAAAAGCAATTTTACAAATGAAAATCATGCCGTAAGGCATTAGATTACAGACGTGGAGCACTTCCGTTCCGCTGTGACGACACAACTGAACATGCCAGTCGTTTACCAGGAGAGGGCGGAACAGCTGCTCAGAGAGCAGGATTCAGGAGGATTACTGAGAACTGCGTGAATGAATCCAAAAACCACTCTGGGGGTGTTTTTGATATGGAAATAGCATAACAACATGGTTAAAAGCTCCAAAAAGTCGATTTTGCATGATATAGGACCTTTAATCAATGGAAATGTAAGCTAACAGCTGCGAAGATGGCCGATCTCCATGGTAACTGTGGAATTTCCCGAACTCTATAGGCTAAGCTCCAGTCGAGAAGCTTTCAGATTTGGCTAAAACTGAACTGGAGAAAATGCGCTAGGTTAAGTCGGGGGGGTAAGAGGTTAACCCCCACCTGAACCGAGCATCTCCAGTTCAGCTTTGCCCAAATCTAAAAGCTTGACAAAGCGTCAAAATAGCGGAAACATTTTGACACAATGTACAAAAAGTGACAAAAAAAGCAAAAAACACATTTTGAAAAAGTGACATCACGGCAACAACGCGAGGAAAAATCTTAAATCAATTTAGTCAGTCTTAGCTTTCAAATGAGGCACTGTTGCTCTCCAGTTAGGAAGCCTTTAGATTTGGGTAAAGCCGAACTCCCCCTCCTGGAGCCGTCACCTTAACGTGATGGAGGGTTTGACCTGAATGAGCAGTAGCTTCGTAACTTCACGGACTAGTAACCTCGTGTTTCTCTCCTCCAGACAGGTCCGTGTGCGCTGGAGCTCACCCCTGTCCCCGGGAGGAGCAGACCGGCCGTCCCGCTGTCCTCACCTCCTCCTGGCCATGGGCCCCACCGCCTCCAGTGAGTGCGCCCAAACACTTTCAATTTCTCCACTCCATTTGTCACTTCTGCGCGTCCTGTGTGCGTTTCTGTGCTAACGGCGTACCTAATGTCCCGCAGGGTTCGTGAGTGTGTACCTCTTGTCCCGGGGACACTGGGACACTGTGGGACAGGTGTGTCTGTGGAACGAGAGGACCGTGGGCTCCAAGGAGGCGGCGTGTGTCCTCCATCGGGACAAAGACAACAACGTGAGCACATCCTGTCTTTAACGCGACACTGCTCCGTGGAGAATGGGTGGAACTGCTCCCTCTTGTGGTTGTGCAGGTGCTGGTGTGTCCGGTCGACTGCTTCGTGGCGGAGGACCAGCTGTTCCAGTGGACGGAGCAGGTCGGTTCTAACATTCGCTCTGGGAATAAGAATAGCGAGAATAGCGCCATGTTTCTTGCCCCGGCAGGTGATGGGCTGCGTGGACACGACGGGGCTCCAGGTCACCGTGCTGTCGGACTGTCCCGCGGCCGAGTACCGGACAGCGGAGCCTCTGGGCCCCGCCCCGGTGCTGCGCTCGCTCCACACGTCCAGCCACAAGGAGGCGCCGTGCTGCCCCCCGGTGGAGCTGCCCAACCTGGTCACCGGGCTCCCCGCCGCAGGTACCGCCCACACACACGCCCGGGACCGTTTTACTCTGATTACAGGACGGAAACTTCGTCCATGGAGCACCTTTAACCTTAAACTGTCTGTGTGAGCTCTCAGTCGTACAGGGGTTTCCATCGTGGATGTTTTATGTTTTTAGGTCATCATCTGTGTTGGACATTTCGCCTCCTCATCTGATATAAAGTATCAGTACATGGTTTAGAAAAATCTCTCACGGGGCTTAAGAGGTGGAACCTCCAAACTGCACTAATGTCCAATTGCAGTTAAAAACATAGATGCAGAACTATACTGTATATAAGTAAATACAATAGTACAATGTCAACAAATATAATTTACAAATAGGGCAGGGCGATATGGCCTAAAATATATATCACGATATAAAAAATAAATTCTCCCGATAACGATATATTTGACGATATCATTGACAATGGACAAATTGTACTTCAAAATCCCAGCCTTACGCCTATTGGGAAGATTAATTCAGTGATATTTTATTTTTTATTTTTTTAATGGCATACTACTGATCTACTCAAGCATCCTTGATCTCATTTGACTTTTTAAGCACCTGTCCCGTGTTCTACAGTCAGTGTTTATGCTGCTCTGATAGAGCTGAGCGTGACATGAATTATATCGTGTCCACAACGATAAAAAA
This sequence comes from Proterorhinus semilunaris, assembly GCA_021464625.1. Classification (NCBI taxonomy): domain Eukaryota; kingdom Metazoa; phylum Chordata; class Actinopteri; order Gobiiformes; family Gobiidae; genus Proterorhinus; species Proterorhinus semilunaris. The sequence goes on along the minus strand of CM038355.1, from coordinate 21,672,086 downwards.
AACTACAACGATATCAAATAATTATACTGCAATAACGATATGCGATACGATATGGCCCACCCCTATTTACAAATGTTCTATACCGAGCTTAGAAACGCTGTGAGAGGAGTTGGCAGGATATTCGATATTTAGTTTCTCTGTACAGAACACTGAACTGAGGCCGACTGGATATTTCCAGTTTTCAAAATCTATAAATTCTGTAATCCTGTGTATGAAGCTTCTACAGTGAAATGTGTCAGCGTTGTGTGTGTGACAGCAGGGGGCGCTGTATTCGGGGTATAGGGCTGATTTGTTCAGGACATTCATGTTTAGTCAGAGCTCAATTGAAAGATAAAAAATAGTAGATTCCAAAACAAAAAAAGTTAAGTCTCTGTCTCTTATGCTTCTGAAATTATAATCAAAAGTCTGCAACATAAACTATTTAACATACGACGCAAACCTCGATCACTTTCAGTTCCAGAGATATCGACCTCCTATGTCTATAATCCCTCGTCCCGTGGTCAGACTCAGGGTGAAAGGAGAGCCCGGTCCTGAAGTAACTGATAAACAAAGTGGTAGTATTCAGTCATTATGAACATTTAGATCTTGGGGCACATTTGTTTTTCAAAGATCGTATACAATAAGAAAAAACATGTACATTAGGAATTTAAGTTCCAAAAAGAAAATGTCCAGATGTTTTCCCTGAAGTGACTGGATTCACAAACCATGTTCTTATTCCTCTGACCGACATCAGGCTCTTGTTTCTGAATATTGGCTCCACTTTCGGACGCCTTCATGAGGAAATGATCCGACCATAGTTCCATAGACTTTCTTCCGTTACCGCGGTGCATGAATTTACATAAACACTGGATCAGTTTGTGAATCCTGTGGTATCTATAGATCTCTGAGCAGCCGCTTCTAACAAAGAGCTTCTGTTACTAAAGCTTCAAGTGAGAGTTTAAGTTGAAATGTTTTAGGGACAGTGCATATTAATATACATTACACATGTAAATATGCCAGCATTAGCCTAAGGGCTGGTTTTCGTCTGTGGTCCCGGGACAGTTGTTATGTTTCCTCCTGAAGGAAATACAAGTACAATTATACACATAACATAATCTAATAAAAGGCAACACAATAAAATATTTAAAAAAAACAACAGCACTCTCAATATCACAAACCAAACATGACAGACATTACAACAAGACTGTTACAAACTCAACAATTACAGAGACAAGGACACGAGGCCAGCAGGGGGCAGCAGCGAGAGATGATCCTGTCATGACAGCTCGGATTCCCACTGAGCCGTTTGTTTAACTGTTTTAAATGTGTTGATATTTCTAATGGTTGTGGGGGGGAGGTTCCATTCATGGGCAGCTCGGACAGAAAAGGTGGTTTGACCGAAGAGGCTTTTTCTCAGAGGGACGATGCCGTCGCCTCTCGCTGCCGCCCTGGTTCTCCTGAGTTCTGTTGTTCTGGTGTGAATGAACCGTCTGAGTGGAGGTGATGACAAACCCTTTATGATTTTATAGATGAGGCAGAGATGAGAGTATTTGACCACGTTTTCCCAACTGAGTAAATGATGCTTTTGTAATGGTGGACAGTGATGACATGAGAGTGTTTCTATGGTGCGTTTGTACAGGGTCATGTGACCAGGTCATGTGACCAGGCAGGTAAACTGTAGGTTAAATGAGTTAAGATCATTGAGTGCATGTACGTTAGTGCTGCTTGTATTGACATTTCTTATTAACTAATTTATTTATTTATTAGTTTATTTATTAGTTTATTATCAGGGTCAGTCCACATTAATGAACATTTCTGTAAATGTGTTAGCATTATCTGCAAAGCTAGTTTTCAGCTGTCGTCCCGGGGCCAGGTGTATAACGCCAACAACAAATAAAAAACTATTTAAAAGTTGAGGCTACACTTGCATAACAAATGTTGATGTAATTCATACATTAATAACGTCTGAATGTTCGTTCTGTGACTTGAACAATAGAATGGAGATGTTTGTGCCAGGGCAGGTCATACAGTTCAAACAGACATGAGGATAAATATGTACAATTATTATTTACAAAGCCACACCTGAGCAGAGGATCCGGACTCTCGGCTCAGTCCTGCAGGAGGAGGTCTGAACAGGGTCTCATGAGCAACCCGTGTTTTAATTGAGTCCAGAATGTGTTAAAGTGAGAGGGCTGCTGTTCCAGATGTTCCAGCCTCTGACTGAAACAACAGTCTGGCCAAAGGTGTGAAGGCCCTTCACAGTCTCCTCGAACCATAGACCGAGTGGTTCTGCCAGAAGAGGATTTCAATTTTACGAATTCCCTTACTGGCTTAAGTCCGTTGAGTATTTTATAAACCATAAATGCAAATATAAAGTATTTAAACTGTTGTACGTCTCAGTGGTTACGACACAGGTTTTCTGGCAAAAACGTTTAAAGCTTTTTTATATAAGGATTCTATTTGTCTCAAAGTGGTTTAATTTGTAAGAGACCAGTTTGTAAAACAATATTGACGGTGTGAAAACAGAAACATCCGAGCAGCTGACGCGTCATTGATAAATCTGAAGTTATGACTGAATTTAACACATCTTTGTGACGTTTTGAACGTGAGAGTAGAGTGGAGGTTTCTCTCCTCGTTCCTCCATCTTCCAGGCTGTCACTATAACTGTGTATTGTTTCCATATTTCTCTGCTGTGTTTCAGTCCTGAGTTACTGTCAGCTGCACCACATCAGCGCCGTGTTGTACCAGAGCTACAGCGACGAGCGCTGCCCCGACTCCAGTGCCATGGAGCTGTTCAGGCCCGCCCTGGCCCGCCTGGCAAAGACTCTCGGGGTGAGTTTCCACCGTGAACCAAGTGGAGGAGACGCTTATTCATTCACAAATACTGACCTGTTTGGTATCCACGTGTAGCACGACAGGCTACACGTGGGTCTGATACCGATACAAAGAGGGTTGGCCGATATATTAAGTAATTTATTTTGATAGCAAATAGTTAAACATTTATTATTATAAAGGTTTCAATCATGGGAATACAGGGCCTTGCGAAAGTATTCGGCCCCCTTGAACTTTTCGACCTTTCGCCACATTTCAGGCTTCAAACATAAAGATATAAAACTGTAATTTTTTGTGAAGAACCAACAACAAGTGGGACACAATCATGAAGCGAAACTAAATTTATTGGATATTTCAAACATTTTTAACAAATAAACAACAGAAAAATTGGCCGTGCAAAATGATTCAGCCCCTTTACTTTCAGTGCAGCAAACTCTCTCCAGAAGTTCAGTGAGGATCTCTGAATGATCCAATGTTGACCTAAATGACTAATGATGATATTGATCCATTGATATCTGTACATTTATTTCCCCCTGTTCCGCTGCAGCGTCTCTTTAAGTCGATTCTAACCTGAGCTCGTTTCTCCCTCAGCTCGACCTGTCGCCAAACGTGGAGCTGCTCAGGAAGTTCATCTCCCAGGCGTCGGTCCAGAGCAACCTCTACATTTAACCTGGATCTGTATTTTTGTAATAAAAAGATTTAAAATGCTCCTTCGTCGCGTGTCTGCGTCCGTGTGGAAGGTTCTCCTCTCTCAAGTAGGTTTTCTCAACTTCATTATATCAAAGAAGACAAAGGTTTGGCTAAAATCATAGACTATCATGTACTGCCCTCTGGTGTTTCATGGACGGTACTGCAGTAGAAGTACTTCAAAGCCACATTTCAATCAATACATACAATCAAATACAATCTTTTTCTTTATAACAGGTGTTTTTATCATCAGACTGTAACTTTAGTAACTCCAGCCCGTTCCCATGGAGACGTGACAATAGGGGATTGTTTAAAGGGACTATACGGAGTTTAAACCGGAGAAAACTAACCAGACACGGCATAAACTCCACATAAAAAGGCCGGGAATCGAACCTGGGACCTTCTGGCTGTGGCCCGACCCCTACTGGTGAGTCGTTTTATCTCAAGAAACAAAAAAGTTACACATTTTCATGTTAACCAGCACACACACACAAAACAATAAAGAAATGGCGACAACCAGCCCCTCTCACTGTGACGACCTGCCCCAGCGGCACGTGGTCCTCCTTTGACTTAATATATTTAATGACTAAGAAATAAAGAGAGCAAGACCGACTAAGTCAAGGGTTTAACCTCCGATCCAAATGTAAAAGCTTTGAAACCTACAAAACACTGTCACATTTTTAAGCGTTTTCAGATTATTATTTTCTTGTGTTGTATTTTTGTAGTTGTTTTTTTTTTGTCGTGTTTTTGTTGCGTTTTATTCGTTTTTTTTTGTTGCGTTTTCCCCACGTGTTGGTCACTTTTCTTTTATTACTTTACTTTTTTTTTTACTACTCTTTGTGGCCTTTTTTGTTGATGTTTTTTGTTGCGTTTTCGATGTCATGTTGACGATTTTATTTTATTTTTTATCCCGAGAAGCTTTTAGATTTGGGTAAAGCCAAACGGGAGAAAATGCGCACGGTTCAGACGGGGGTTAAGCGGTTAAGCCGTAGCCTAAGCGCGTGTCTTTGCGTAAAAGTCGGTCTCCCATAGTTCCAGTCTCTCGGTAAACGCTTTGAGTCTCTGCATTAGGCCCGGTGCCGGGGGGGAGGAGGCGGGCCGACACCGACAAACCCGCTCCTGTCCAGGCCCTTTGTTGTTTTATGCAAAATCGACGCGCGGGAGCGGAGCGCGCGTGCGAGGCGTATGGAAATGAGCGTCCAGATGTGCGCCGGCATCAGGGGGCGCATTAGAATAAAGTTCCCCGCGCGTAGGAAAATCAGCCATATTTATCGTTTCGGAGCCGTATTAAGATGAGCGCGGAGGTGGAGCACGCGGACACGGCGGCGGAGCCCGGTAAGACTTACACTCAATTATCCGCTTATTGGACGTTTTCTTACGCGAGATCAAAAACCTTTGCGCGGAAAGTGACGCGTCTGTGGAGGACGTTTCACTCCAACCCGAGTCCACTTTGAAGAGGTCCAAATGTTGTGTGTGTGTGTGTGTGTGTGTGTGTGCGTGTGTGTGTGTGTGTTCCCAAACTACATTAATTAATTAATGTATTTATTTATCAGCTGTACAATCGGTATCGTTCACGCTCTAGAGTTGTGTTTCAGTCGGAGCCGGTGCGACTCAATGGGAGAGAGACGAAAAAAATGAAAATGGAAAAAAAGTCCAAATGTTTCCTCTGATCATTCATTGACCAACGTCACGCTCGTGTGTTTGAATATTGTGTCCACGTTCAGACGCCTTTATGAGGAAATGTCTAGAAAATGGCGCACGTGGCCTGGAAGAGAGGACTTTGAACTTTGGGAACGTTTTTTTTTTATATGAAATGTCCCAGAAATTACAGAGAAATTAGCAACAAATGAAGACTAAACATTTGCATAAAGACGGTTCAGAATCAGAACTGGTTTTATTGCGATGAACAGGTTCGGTCATCGTGCAACATGAAACATAACTCAGACTCGTGGATGTTTCTGCTCGTTTGCTCTGTGTGGTTCCACACTCGGACCCGCTGCTTCACTCATCACTTTACTTTTTACTCATACTGTAAATATAATCCCACTGTTGTTCGAAGTCTATTGTTGTCAACTCACCATATTTTACCTTTTACTTTTTATTTTGTATCTTATTTATTAATATTCCTTATGCGCGCCCCCTAAAGCCTTATAGTTTAAAGTTTTACAGCTTATTTGATCTAAATTCTGTGTTATATGTTTTATGTTGCGCGTCCGCATCAAGAAAAATTCCTATAGCTTGTGAACTTGTTCTCAAACAATGGCGAATAAAATCTATTCTGATTCTGATAAACATATAACTTCAGATTAATAATAAACTATAAAGACTTTAAACTATACGGCTGTAAGACCTGCGTAAGAAGATACATTTTAAATATAATATAATATAATATAATATAATATAATATAACAGCGTGAGTGTATTTACAGATGTGCAGGTGCTTTGAGTGTTCGCAGCAGATGTGAGTGGACAAACCACACAGAGCGACAGAGCAGAACATCCACGAGTCTGTGACCGAGTTACTGGGTCTCAGGTGGCGGGAGGTTTGAGTCTGGATGGACCGTAGCCTCCTGCCTGAGGGGAGAGGGGTGAATAGTCCGTGTCCAGGGTGAGAAGGGTCAGCTGTGATCCGACCCACACGCCTCCGGGTCCTGGAGGTGAACAGGTCCTGGAGAGATGGAGCTCACAGCCGATCACCTTCTCAGCAGCAGCACAATGCGCTGCAGTCGGTGCATGTCCCGTTCTGTAGCGCCGGGGAACCACACGGTGATGGAGGAGGTGAGGATGGACCACACGGTGATGGAGGAGGTGAGGATGGACCACACGGTGATGGAGGAGGTGAGGATGGACCACACGGTGATGGAGGAGGTGAGGATGGACCACACGTTGATGGAGGAGGTGAGGATGGACCACACGGTGATGGAGGAGGTGAGGATGGACCACACGGAGATGGAGGAGGTGAGGATGGACCACACGGTGATGGAGGAGGTGAGGATGGACCACACGTTGATGGAGGAGGTGAGGATGGACTCGATGATGGCCGTGTAGAACTGCACCAGCATCTTGGTCGGCAGCTTGAGTTTCCTCAGCTGCCGCAGGAAGAACATCCTCTGCTGGGCCTTCTTGATGAGGGAGCAGATGGTCGGCTCCCATCTGAGGTTCTGGGTGATGGTGGTGCCCAGGAAGCGGAAGGAGTCCATGATGGAGATGGGGGTGGGAGAGTCTGTCAGGGTGAGGGGGGGACGGTGGGGCTGTGTCTTTCCTGAAGTCCACGATCATCTCCACTGTCTTCTGGGCGTTCAGCTCCAGGTTGTTGTGGCTGCACCAGGACGCCAGCCGTTCCACCTCCCTCCTGTAGGCGGACTCATCACCGTCCCAGATGAGCCCGATGAGGGTGGTGTCGTCCTGGTGACTGGAGGTGCAGCAGTTTGTGTACAGGGAGAAGAGCCAGGGGGAGAGTACACAGCCCTGAGGAGTTCCCGTGTTTGTAGTCCCCAGCCGCACGTGCTGTCTCCGGTTACCATAGTTACTGCCTCAAGTTTAAACGATAGGCTCTTTATAAAGTGCATATGACAGATTTAAACCGTTTGTAATTAGGACTTAAAGTGATTAATAGTAACAATGGCTTACACTTGTATATCTGACACTCACACACGCAACATCCTGGCCTATTGTACATGTTTTACCTGTAGATTGAACTGTTTAGCGAACTTAAACTGAGGAGGCGGAGTCACTCGATCTGTCGGCTCATTAGTTTCTACACAAACCGAAACCACAACAGAGTGACTGGACTTTAACCTCATAACCCCGGCCTTAACATAGTAGAACACCATTTGAAAGCTAAGACCTACAACACTCTTTTCTGTTGCTATAGTGACACTGTTTTCAAGAAGCTTTTAGATTTGGAGGGAATGTGCTTGGTTCCGGTGGGGGTTAAGAGGTTGAGGCCTTCTCATTTGTATAACGTGGTTGGCACGGCAACAGTTAGACTTGTTTACCTCTGCGTCTGTCACTTCCTTATTGATACAGTTATTGATTTAAGATGAGCACGAGTCCTTAAAGTCAGAGGAGCGCTGAACATCTTAAGAACCTCCTCAGTCGGCTTCGGGACAGTTCCACCGGTGCCCCGGCTCATTTGCATCGCGCCCTCATTTTCATACTGGACAGAGAGAGATTCCACTCAGATACACGCAGGGCTTTAAGGGCACGCCGGCCCCGCCCCCAGTCCTGCTTTTTGTCTCTGATAAAAAAAAAATAATCTAATTAATTAGAGGCTTTGTAATTAATTAATCGAGATTAATCGCATATAAATATTTGACCTGAGAACAGTGAGAAGTACGTTTTTTCATAAGGATTTTTAGTTTGAATAATGACTGAATACATGAGCTTAAGCAACAAAATATTGTTTATTTTTGTTCCACCAAGTCCAACAGACCGGTGCAATATTAATTGTGCGTCTGCAGGAAAAAAGGAAACTGAAGTGTGGAAAGCAAAGTGTGATTAATTTTGATTAATATTTTTAATCCCACTAAACCCCAGAGGCCCGGGTCAGAGTGGCTCAAACTCAAACGACATTTTTTAGGCAGTGTCCTCATAATGCACAACAGCCGGAGTGTGTGTGTGTGTGTGTGTATGTGTGTGTGTTAGGGGGGGGGAGGGGAGGGGGGGGGGGGCAGCGCTGGAAGTTACTGCTCATTTGCATCGCGCATCGCCATCTCCAGCGTCTCCCAAACAGTCTCCTGGGGCCCATTTGAAAGGCAAATGAGCCCTCGGCCCCGGACTCAGGGAAGCACCCGCCTCACCCGCCTCACCCGCCTCGCCCGCCTCACCCCTTCAGGGCCGGCAGGAGTTAGCACTCTCGCCACACAGCAAGAAGGTCCCGGGTTTCGTCCATAAAATCAGCATTTTCCTCCAGGACCAGGAGGCCGGAGACGAACTGAGCTCAGTGTCTCCGCTCGGTCTCGCTGTGAACTCCGACTGAGACTAGAAACGAGTTTAGGCAACTTTACTCAGCAGCGACTTTCACGTTGATAACGGAGTGATTCAGGTAGTGCAGCTTTAACCTCTGACTCCGGGGGGCTTTTCTCCAGTTCGACTTTACCCAAATCTAAAAGCTTCTCGACTCCAGAGCAACATGGTAACAGCTCATTTGAAAGCTAAGACCTACAAAAGGGATCGTAACTTTGTCACATCATCACTGCTTTTTTGTCACATGATTATTGCGTTTTCATCCTCGTTTTCGTTGCTATTTTGATGCTTTTTTTAAGCTTTTAGATTTGGGTAAAGCCAAACTGGAGAAAATGTCCCCTGTTCAGGTGGGGGTTAAGAGGTTAAGGTGTACTTTATTGTCCCCATAGTCTATGTGTCCACTGGGGCGACCCGTGAAGAGCAGTGCGGCGCCCAGGGACCCATCTCCAGATGTGGAGCCCGGCTGATGCAGGAACACCTGGCTGGAGGATTCAGGATGTTTTTAGTGGTAGGGGAAACCTACGCAGACACGAGGAGAACATGCAAACTCTACAGAAAGGACCCGTGCAGAGGGCGGCACGGTAGCACAGCGGTTAGCGCTCGTGCTTCACAGCTAGAAGGTCCCGGGTTCGATTCCCACCTGGACGGGGCCTTTCTGTGGAGTTTGCATGTTCTCCCCGTGTCTGCGTAGGTTTCCTCCGGGTACTCCGGTTTCCCCTACCACTAAAAACATGTACAATAGGTCCAGGGACTGCAGGTGGAAATTAGCACAAGTGCTATAACCTGGTACAATGCAGCTCTCCTTTCTGAGGCTAATGTAGATTGTACACTGTCCCTGTTCAAATAAATAAATAAAACCCGGGACCTTCTAGCTGTGAAGAGGGAATGTTCTCTGGTTCATTTAACTTTTCGTCAGGTGTTTGTTGTGTTCTGTGGGTCAGGTCTCGGTTCAGTAACTGTGAAAGAGTGAATCAGGGAGCGTGATCTGAACCCACTGAGGAGCTTTGGGATGTGCTGGATGAGGCTTTGCTCAGTGGTCATGTTGATAAAGTAAAGCACATCTGGCTCGGCCCAGGAGCTTCCAGTGAAAGTGTTGACATGTGTGTAGGGCCTCCTCGTCCTTGTAGAGCCTCCTCATCCTTGTAGGGCCTCCTCGTCCTTGTAGAGCCTCCTCGTCCTTGTAGGGTCTCCTCATCCTTGTAGGGCCTCCTCGTCCTTGTAGGGCCTCCTCGTCCTTGTAGGGCCTCCTCATCCTTGTAGGGCCTCCTCGTCCTTGTAGGGCCTCCTCATCCTTGTAGGGCCTCCTCGTCCTTGTAGGGCCTCCTCGTCCTTGTAGGGCCTCCTCGTCCTTGTAGAGCCTCCTCGTCCTTGTAGAGCCTCCTCGTCCTTGTAGAGCCTCCTCGTCCTTGTAGGGCCTCCTCGTCCTTGTAGGGCCTCCTCGTCCTTGTAGAGCCTCCTCGTCCTTGTAGGGTCTCCTCATCCTTGTAGGGCCTCCTCATCCTTGTAGGGCCTCCTCGTCCTTGTAGAGCCTCCTCGTCCTTGTAGGGCCTCCTCATCCTTGTAGGGCCTCCTCGTCCTTGTAGGGTCTCCTCATCCTTGTAGGGCCTCCTCATCCTTGTAGGGCCTCCTCGTCCTTGTAGAGCCTCCTCGTCCTTGTAGGGCCTCCTCGTCCTTGTAGAGCCTCCTCGTCCTTGTAGGGCCTCCTCATCCTTGTAGGGCCTCCTCGTCCTTGTAGGGCCTCCTCGTCCTTGTAGGGCCTCCTCGTCCTTGTAGGGCCTCCTCGTCCTTGTAGGGCCTCCTCATCCTTGTAGGGCCTCCTCGTCCTTGTAGGGCCTCCTCATCCTTGTAGGGCCTCCTCGTCCTTGTAGGGCCTCCTCATCCTTGTAGGGCCTCCTCGTCCTTGTAGGGCCTCCTCGTCCTTGTAGGGCCTCCTCGTCCTTGTAGGGCCTCCTCGTCCTTGTAGGGCCTCCTCGTCCTTGTAGTTTAACTCTTCTCACGTCTGTGTTTCAGAGCAGAGCGGGCTGCCCTTCAGTCGACAGGTGAGTCTCAAACAGTTTGCAGCTATTTGGATTCTTCTCCAAATATTACCCTGTGTGGCTGTGTGAGCAGGCGTTACAGGGGGGGGCGGGGGGGGGGGGGGGGTATTTGCATAGTGTTTGCCCCGGGGCAGGGGCGGGGCCTGGGTAATAAGCTGCTCCAGAGCTCACTTTGACATCGTTTCAGCAACAAAAACTGAAAAATAGACAAAGGGTTGGTTTATGTACGAGTCGGCTGGACCGTTTCTTTTTTTTTATACCAATACTTTAACGATACTCGGTTTTCGATACCGATACCGGGACGATACTATTTTTTATGCCAATACTAAAATATTTGTCCTATAGAACCATAAAGCATCACTTTACATTATAATTCATGTTTATTGCAGCTAGTGTGATAAATGGACTTTTGACTCTGGAGCCTTTATAGAAATATCGCAGAGCAGAAAGTGCTACATTTATCTTTCCAATGTCATGGAGTAAAAGTAAAAGTTCTCATCACAAATACTACTCGAGTACAGATCGTACATAACGCTTCTTAAGAACAGCATTAGTGTTTTTCCAAGTGAAAGTTCACATGTTAAGAGCAAACTCAACAAACTAATTAAACTCATGTTTTGTGTTGCCAGATCAAAACAGAAAACATCAGCGACTCTCCTCGCTGTGAGCCCAGTCTGAAGACATGCTCACTGAGCCACAGCTCCCCGGGGCCCGTGTCTGGGGCCCCTCAGCTCTCAGGGGTACGGCACTGCTCTCCTTCTCCTTGGGAATGATACACAGCACATTAGAGACGAGAACCCATAAACAAAACCTCTCTAGGAACCGCCATGTTTCACTCTTTCTGTCGGACTATAAACATATTTATCACAATAAAGTCGAGCCAACATCGAGTCCGTATGGAGGTTTTTCAGCAGATTGTTCAGTAGATGCAAAAAAACGACACTTGTAGTTAACGTTAGCATATGTAGCATTAAGCTAACGCTATTTTCTAGCAGCTGTGGCATGAATCTCACTTTGGGCACTGTTCTAAGAGCTTGATAGAGCGCGGTTAATAAAGCTCTAGATCGGACGTGGCCATAGTCATACGTTGGAGTGAATGGCGATTCTGGCGGCCATCTTGTGCCCGCCCCTTTTAACCCAGTGCAATGTGATCAAATGGAAACACCACTCATTTACTTCATACTGTTTTGTCTACTGTTGGTTGTTTCATGACTCTTTGATCATTGTGACTGACCTTATGTCAGATCTGGCAAGAAAATAATGGTTTTGCAGTTTTTCAACTGTTATTCCTGTTTCATAGGAGGCTCAGACTTTAGCTCCAGATGTTCCTCTGTCAAACACTTCAAATCATTTGTTTCCTTCTGTACTTTTAACACGACGTGACCAATATTTATTGAACATGACCTGATCCTGACTGAGATACGAGACTTAGAAGTAATAAACCGACCATGAACACGTTCTGCTGTTGGATCAATGAAAATGGTGAATGGATTCAACACAGCACTTTTCTACCTGTATCAGACCCAAAGCGCTTTACAGTGAGGAACCAGTCACCCATACACTCTCTCATTCATACACCAGTGTACGCAGACACTGGAGGCGAGGGGGGCGAAGTGTCTTGCCCAAGGACACAACACCAGGATGCATTTGCGGGAGCTTGGATTCGAACCTTCCGATCATGAGACGACCCGCTCCACCACCTGCGCCCCAATGAAAAATCCATGAACGTTTTGCTCCTGGTTTTGCATCGGTGGCTTAGGGGTTAGCCTCACCAGCCAGTCACAAGATGGCCGCCACGTTTGCCACGTCTGATCTAGAGTTGTATTAAAGACCTGTGGCCGTGCGCGTTTATAAACCAGAGAGTTTTTAGCTCTAATGATGAACTGTCTTTAAACCTTCTCTCTTCGCAGGAGTTGTCGTCTTCGCACACGGTGCAGCAGCTCGTCCTGATGCCGCCCGCTCACCTGGCCCCGCCCTCGCACCTGGCCACGCCCTCCTCCTTCCTGCTGTCCCAGAGCTCCAGCGCTCACTCAGGTATCAGGAATCCCACCGAGAGCCTTCATGTGCGTCACTCAGTCTCCAGAGCGACGTGACCCTCAGCGACACAGGCCGCCATTTTAGCGCCGGCGAAGCTGTTTGAGCGCCGGTGTTGTGTGGCCGTGATGGACGCTCTTAAGCTGAGCACACACGACACCATTTCATTTCACAATTTTGCTATAATTGTCGGTCGCGGTGAGTCTTCCCGATTCTTGACGAGTTGATGCCAGTTGTGGGACGACTGGACTCTCGTTCGAATCGTGTTTGTGTTATTGTAAAATTCCAACGCGCAAAATCAGAAGAAACACAACAGTCCAGTCAAAGAAATCCAACGCATTATCCTTTAAAGCACAATTCCTCAATTCATAAAAGAATAATCCATTACGTATCGCCTCGTCTATTCTTCCTTGCACCCCTTTATTCGTTAAAGCATAATCCTTAATTTATCGGGGGAGTACGTATCACCCCTCCTGAAGCCGCCCCCTTAACGCGGGGGAGGGTTTGAGCCTGAATGATCCTGGAGCTCTGTTGTCGGGGGCTTCGTGCCCCTGGTAAGGTCTCCCAGGGCAAACAGGTCCTAGGTGACGGGTCAGAAGCCCCTTATGAGAGACCAACAGGCCCGGTTAGAACCATGAGGCCGTCCTTCTGTGGACCCACCACCTGCAGGGGGCGCTATGGGGGCTGGTGCAGCTCCAACAGCCCCCACGACCCGACAACGGACAAGTGGAAGAAGATGGATGGATGGAGTGCGTATCACCTAGTCCATCTTGCTGGGAGCCTATTTTTGCAAAAACTGCCCCCCTTGTATATGTTTATGCAGCTGACGACACTGTAACCTCTGCTACACCAGCCATGTGACCCACAAAGCTGTGGTTACTCAGGGAGCTCGCCCCCTGGTGGATAGTCTACCCATTACAGCCAGTATCGCGGAGATCTCGTCTCTCAGGTGTTCTCCGCTCTGTTTGCAAACGTCTTTTTATCTCGTCTCATCAACGAAAACTCGCTTCTCGTCATGTTTGAGTCGCCAAAGAAGTATTTTTAGCTCGTCACTGTTTGGTTATCGTCGTTAAAAAAGGTGCATCGAGGAAAAGGTTCTGTTACAGTCTTCGTTGATGAAAACAACACTGAAGAAAGCCTGAGCCTGTTCCTCCACAGGCTCAGATCTTCACTCCTCGTCAGTGCTTCGTCAGTGCTTCGTTAGTGCACCGTCCTCCAGTGTGAACGTGTTTTTCTCCTGCTCACTGCCGTCGTTGTCTCTGCAGCTCTTCTCCAGCAGAACCTTCTGTCTCTGCCCAGCCCGTCCTCCTCCAGCCTCCTGCACCAGCCCGGCCTCACCCCTCAGGTAAAACTGCAGAACCAGAGATGATCAGAAAGGTACGATTTAGTGAAGAGTCATAGAAAAGCTAAACCATCGACTAGACTGGGTTCTGGTAAAGTGGAGGACCTTCTTGTGATGCACGTGTGTATGAAAAGCACTTTATAAATAACGTTTTGATTGAATAAACTCTCACGACACACATAGTCAAAAATCCCCAGGCTCTGCTCACGAGTCGTGCTCTACAAATGAACTTCTTCTTCTTCTTCTTCAGTCCATGGGGCGCTCCAGCCTGGACCACCTGGACATGTCCCACCTGCAGCTGCCCAAACACCTGGCTCTGGTGCCGCAGGACGAGGCCAGCGACCTGGAGGAGCTGGAGCAGTTCGCCAAGGCCTTCAAGCAGAGGCGCATCAAGCTGGGCTTCACTCAGGTCCAGGAACACACGTGTGCAAATGTTTTATTCAATGTGACTTCAGATTGACTCCGGTGGAAATATAAAGTGTCCTAAACGTTCTCCGTCCTAAACCTTCTCCGTCCTAAACGTTCTCCGTCCTAAACCTTCTCCGTCCTAAACGTTCACCGTCCTAAACGTTCTCCGTCCTAAACGTTCTCCGTCCTAAACCTTCTCCGTCCTAAACCTTCTCCGTCTTGTGTCCAGGGAGACGTGGGACTCGCGATGGGGAAACTCTACGGCAACGACTTCAGCCAAACCACGATATCCCGATTCGAAGCTCTGAACCTCAGCTTCAAAAACATGTGCAAACTGAAGCCTCTGCTGGAGAAGTGGCTCAGCGACGCAGGTACGACGCTCAGATTCTAGAACGCCGTAATGTCCCGGGACACGATAAACTCAGCGGGAGAAATAAATGTCAAATGTTTTCCCTGATCGTTGTTTGGAAGCGACTTCACAAACCCATAAACCCTTGAAGGCAGCGTGAGCTCCTTAAGGCTCCAGGGGGCAGTGTTCTCTGACTGATGTTTGTGTCTTTGCCAGAGAACTCCCCCTCAGACTCCCTGGCCACCCCCACGCCGCTGCCCCCGCTCATGGAGGGCTACGGACGCAAACGCAAGAAACGCACGAGCATCGAGACCAACATCAGGCTGAGTCTGGAGAAACGCTTCCAGGACGTGAGCACAAACCTGTTCTTCTGTGGTTCACAAAGTCCACATCAAATGTGGAGGTTTCAGTTTAGAATGAAAATAATGTATGTGCATTAGACCTATAAAACGCTAGACACAGACAGACAGAAGCCCCGTATCGATGCGCCTGTCGCTTTAAGAAAAAGACACGTGACCGATGCTGCCGCGGTTTCGCTCGTCGCCAAACGCCGTTTAAAAGGCACCGGGATGACTCACTGTCAGAAGAAGAAAATTACCCTCCCAAAGATAAAATAACTTCCCCCTACATCAATAAAATGGAGCCCGAGAGAAAAAGAAAAATGTCCGCTGTGTGGGATCATTTTGGACAAACTTATTTTTCTGAATAAAAATGCATAATAAAAAACTCAATGACATTTAAACTTTCACTTTAATGTTCACATAAGATGTAAAATGACACCATAGGAGATTAGTAACTTAATATTGTGTATACAAGTATGACTCGGTCATTGAATTATTGTTAGCTGATGTTTGTTGCAAATGAAACAAAGTGACCAAAATAAATACTGGGACAAACCCACTTTGTCACAGTTCCAGGAAACTGGAATTTTTCTCACTTGAAAATTCCGACTGAAGGTGCATTCAGAACTAAACACAGTCGC
The DNA here is from genome assembly GCA_021464625.1 of Proterorhinus semilunaris. NCBI lineage: Eukaryota > Metazoa > Chordata > Actinopteri > Gobiiformes > Gobiidae > Proterorhinus > Proterorhinus semilunaris. The sequence continues at coordinate 21,656,469 of CM038355.1, read as the reverse complement.
GGACGCAATAAAGAACGCACTGGATTACAGACGTGTTTTAAAGGGGATTTTATCATGACATGAGGCTGGACAGACAGAGGTGCACTCGCGGTTCCTCACGTCTCTGTGTCCTCAGAACCCGAAGCCAAACTCTGAGGAGATCACGCTGATCTCGGAGCAGCTGTCGATGGAGAAGGAGGTGGTGCGTGTGTGGTTCTGTAACCGGAGGCAGAAGCAGAAGCGGATCTACTGCCCGGTGGGCTCGCTGCCCGTCAAACACAACTACTCCTCCAGGATGGTGAGCAAAGAGCTCTTTAGTCGCGTTTGATTGACGGCACTACTTGAGCATCGATGAAATGATCTCTTTATCTATTTAAGCGTTACATTTGGACCTCGTGGTTGACTTTGGTTTAGTTTTAGCGCTGAAATGTACTTCATTGGCTAATTAATTTGCTGCAAAGGTTTTAGACAAAACCAAAGGGAGTCCCACAGGGTTCAGTACTTGGTCTAGTCATGTTTACCATCTTTATCGATATAAATAATGTTATTTGTGTAAAGGCCAGTAGAGTAAAGTTAGCTATTAATGTTATAGCAGAGTTTCCGCCGAGCATTAAGAAGAATTAAGTCATTCATTGAATTATGCCAAAATGAAGGCCTTAAATGTCATTACAAAGGATTAAATCAGATTCAAACTGGCATTACATCTACATTTCTTTAGAAATGTAGATTCAGAACCCACAACAATTACTATTTTTACAGCGTACATTTGTCAAAAACACAAAAACAATGATCTAAAACAAATTCAGCTGCAGTTCTGGACAACATTTTAAACTCGTTTTCTCAAAAGTTTCCCACGGTGTCCAATTTAGTTTTGAATTTGAACATTTTTCCATCCCCGAACTTCAAATTCTGTTATCGTGACAAGCCCAGTGTAACGCTCAAACTTGATAGTAATTGTTATTGGTTCTTGCTCAACTCTTATGTTTGTTGATGACATGGACGCCGTCTGTAAAATAATTCTATAATGTCCCTTGGTTTGTGTGCCCTCAGGCTGGAGCTCCCAGGTCCTACAGCCCTCTGGCCTCTAGCGCAGGTGAGGCCAGTTCCACACACACACATGGACCGTGTTGCCTTCAGCGTCTGTGGGCAGGTACAGTGTTGGTGACATTAACACTGTGTTGCCTTCAGTGTCTTCCAGCTCGTCTCCCCCCAGTCCCGGCGGAGGAGGGTCCCCCAGCAGCTCCCCCTCGGTCAGCTCACAGGTCCACAGCTCCACGGGGTACGTCACCCGCCTCAGTTCACACACAACAGAGTACGAATGACACAGTGCTTCTGAGAATATGACTTATTTAGATGAGTAACATCTGTTGTAAGTAATAATTATTTTATTTCAGTGATGCCACAATTTTAATGACGAAATATTTGGCTGGAAAGTTATTTTTATTTGAATTTTTAAGCCACTGACAGGAAGGGACATGGAGGTAAAGTTCCATATCAGTACGACTCATTTCCCATTGACATAACATGGTCGGCATGGCAACAGTTCCAAACTGCCTCTAACTATGTCCAATAAGGAAGTGAGACGATAAACATCACAAAAATGGTCAAACAAAAGAAAGCTGGGTCTTTGGCAAAATCTTAAATATAATTATGTTAATTATGTTTTAGCAAAAACAAACTCCTAAAAGCTGTACCATGTTGCTAATCACAAATCCATCTGCATGTACAATAATAATCAGTGAATTAAATTAATTAATTAATTACATGTAAAATTTAATGAAATGTAAAAGTACATACTACAGGCCAAATATTACTGTACTACAATAAAAGTAAAAGTTGCTCTGTCATATGACACATTAGACAATTGTTTTGCTAAAACACAACTATACTTAAGATTTTGTTAGTTTGACTTTTTTATTTCACTTCCTTATTGGATATTCAGGAAGTTATTTTTATAACTGAGTCAATAACGTCACCTACAGTTCATAGTGCATGCATTATTTGGCTTTTTTTATTGATTGATTATTTTAATTTTTTTTGTAATTTCTTTTTGACAGTAAACAGAAGAAAAAAAAACGAGAGAAAAAAAAAACAATACAAAAAAAGACACAAAAACACAAAAACAAACGGCACGTAATTAAAAATAATTGTTACAGGTCTACTGCTTCATTTAGGTTATCAGTGTCAATTTTGCACATCACTTTATACAAGTATCACACATATATATACATACGTGTAATACACACGTAATACACACACATTCCCACTGGTTTTATGCAAATATACATAACACAGGTACAATATATCTGCACATAAATTAGTATTATTTTTTTGTCAAAGTTTAAGTTGACCACACTATTCATTTAGTTTTATGTCAAACCTATAAACCTATAATTGATTTCGTGAAGCTTTTTTGTCTTTTTTTGTGCTCACATTGATAGGCTAAATAATCTTGTATTGTAAAACTTATCTTTTTTTTTTTATAGCTTGAACTACATCAATTATCTATCTAAACCTTTTTATTTTTTTTCACTTGCCAATATTAACACTTTTTGCAGTTTACGCCAAAGAGTAGGAGAGTGTTCTTTAATCCAGGCTTGGATGGAAATGCGAGTGTCATACAACATTACGGACATTGGTTTTGTTTCCGGCACACAATTGTTTACACCAAGAATACACAATTTGGGATCCAGTGGCACTTTAATCCCAAAAGATTTTTCAATTCCCTGCACAATTATTTGGCTTTTAATATTAATAAAACACATGGACAAATGTACCCGTTTACTTTGGAGCCTTTTTAGAAATGTAGCGTTGTATTTATCTTTCAAATGTCGTAGAATCAAAGTAAGAAGTTCTCAACACAGCACTACTCGAGTACAGTACAGATCCTCAAAAACTCTACAAAGTAAATTAACGTTGTCACTGACCGCCTCTGACAGTAACTGAGCGGTGCCTCTGTTTGCAGGTCGTGGTATCGGACGTGGAACGGAGCCTATCACCACTAAAGCCTCGGGGACGCGTCAGGGGTGCCCCTTACACCCTGGTGTTTTTACGTTCTTCCGATGATAGAATCTCCTCAAAAGTTATTTTTTTTTGGAAGTGATAGTTTTGGATTTACCGATTTATTTAAAGAGTATTATCTATTTAACTTTGTTCTTTATTAGTTCGAGTTCATGAAGCTTTTTTTTTTTTTTTACATTTTATTTAAAAGGGAGTTTAAATAAGCAAAATTACCAAAGAACAGCATTTGTATGTAGTATTTACCATGGGGGTGTCCAATTTCTTTGGGCAAATCGTATGTTTTGGAACACAATCAGGTCAAATAGATCTCATTTGGGACAAGAGACATATTTTTCTATTATTTTTTTAACCAAATGAGCGTTGGATGAACACGAGGACCAGCGTTTACAGCTGAACGACCTGCCTTTTGCACTAAAATAATTTGACAAATCAGATGCAAAATTTAAGGAAAATGAAAGAAAAAAACGCTACAGTTGTTTTTTATATTAGGGGAACAACTTTATAACACGGTTAGACAAGTTATTTTAACACAATATATAAGCCCACTTAAATGTACAGCAATGCTTCGTCGACATGTTTCTCAGACCAGGCTGAATCCAAGAATCACCAGGTTTCATGGTGGAGAGCAGAAACAGAGACTCGTGAAGTTACGTTACAGCTGAGTTCACTCTCGATAAATAAAATAAAATGACGTAATAAAAACGTGGACACCCCTGATTTAGAGCAAAGCCATGTAGCAACTCGCAGTCAGGATTTGCAATGTTTTCGGAATGTTGTAATAATTAAAAGCTTTAAAAAGTACGTTTTGTGAGACAGTTTCTTCTTTACATCTTTTTTTTTAATGTAAAACCATAATTTAAAAGTTAAAGAAAACCGTATGCAGTGACGCGTAGTCCAAGTGCATGTACTGGAGTAACTTTTTAAAGACACTGAAGCAACTACTCTATAGTGAGTTAGTCTGTAAGAAAATGAACCAATTTAAACTTTAAATCATTTTCTTCTAAGTTGTCTTAAGAATTCTTAATCTAATTCCAGGCAGAGTGTATTCTTAGGAAATATCAGAACGTTTGCATTATATTATTTTTTGTTTTTTTGGGTTTTGTCGGTAAAACAAATAGGTTGTGCTCATCATTCTAGAAAGTCGTTTGATGATACAAGACACAGTTTCCCTGATTGTCAGAAGAGATTGGATTCACAAACCTGACACATTCATCTCATGGCTGAAAGTCCTTTCATCGTTCAGAATATTGTCTCCACTTTGTGACGCCATATGAACGCAGCCTACAGTCCTGGTCAAAAGTTTGAGAGCAGTTGAAAAATTGCGAAAATTCACATTTTGCACGGTTGGATCCAAGTAGAACTTCAATATGCAACAAGAAGAAATGGGTGTGAGACAAAAAAAAAAAAAAAAAGTTAATCTTTTATTAAAAAACATTAAACTGAAACCACTGGTTATTGGGCTGCAGTCGGCTCCGGTAACGGCGGGTCCTCCAGCCAATCAGATACTTTGGGTCAGGGCTGGGGACATTTTTTCGGGTCTTCAACTTGACTTTTTAGTTCCCTAACCCTCTGCTTATGAGTTTGGGTTCAGAAACACGATCAGAATGAAACTCTTTCTTTTGCCTTTGCATCGGGACAAGTCATGGCAGTGTGAAGAACTGACAGAAGACGACACTCAGATCTGCACGTGGTCTTAAACTTTTGATCAGCTGCAAAAACAGACCACTTCAGTTTAATTGTTTTCAAAAAAAGGTTCACTTAAATTATTATTTTTTTGTCTCACACCCTTTTCTTCTTCTTGTTGCATAATGAAGTTCTACTTGGAATTACTTTATAAAACGAATACATTATTTGTAATACAGTATTCAAACAGTTACTCGGTACAGTATCTTCACCAAGTCACAAGTTCAAGTACTTCTCATTTGAGTCATTATTTGGGAAACCTTTCTTTTGTTTTGTTGTTCATTTTTTTACTTCTACTAGAGTACAATTTCTTTTCTTCTTCTCACGAGTCTCTGCCCCTCACAAACATACACGTGCCAGTTTAACGACTTGGAAAACGAGTCACGAGTTTGAGTCTGGGGATGGAGTATTGGTCGACGAGACTTTCCCCAAATGCGGCATCAGAAAAAGGCGCCCGTGGAGCTGCAGCGTCTGTGGTTTAAGTGCAGAACATCGGTGGAGGCAGCGGGAGGTTCAAGTCCCAGACACACCGTACGAAGCGGATAAAAGTCATAAATAATTAAAACGCCGATGTTTCCCTGAGAGGTTGTGGCCGCAGACGATTCAGAGCTGCTCGAACCTGCAGGGGAAATACAGAGGCGGTTAGTTTGGAGGGAGAGCGCGGCGTACGGAGGGGAGAGAGGGGCGTGGCTTACTCTCGGGTCCGCCTCAGACGCAAACACCAGCTCTGGACCTCTTTGTAGACCAGACGGGACAGGAGCTGCAGGACCAACAACACGGACACGTCGATTAAACGCATTAGGCGAGGCACGTTCATTTGTAGACCACAATTCATACACAAGGCAATTCAAAGTGCTTCACAGTTGCATAAAATTACAAGGAAACAGATAAAATCATTAAAACATCAACATAAAGTTAATCAATGACAGTAAAAGGCAAGAGTGCAGATAAAATACTTTCAGTTTTCATCTGCTCGGGTAAAAAGAGCTGTTTTCAGCCTGGATTTGAACATTGTCAGAGTTGAGGCCTGTCTCACATCCTCATGAAGACTGTTCCAGATTTTAGCTTTAGCCTCAGCGTGTTTAGTCCTGACTCTGGGATTTTAGGATTTGAGATTATGACTCCAGTGAGTGAAGTCTGTGGAGCGATCGGGTCGTGTGCAAGGGGAAAAGTGGAAAAAATGCAACAAAAAGTGATGAAAATGTGATGGAAACGCAATGAAAAAAAGTTTAAATAAAGTGACAACGTGGTGAAAATTATCCGTTTAGACGACTTCTGTAGGTCTTGGCTTTCAAATGAGGCGTTACACTGACCTAGGCTGTAACCTTTTCGATTTGGATTTGAAGAAGTTGCACTTGGTTAAGGGTGGGGTTAAGAAGGAGAAGAGGCTACGGTAATTTAAAAGTTAGAGCACCAAAGCCTCGGGGTTTGACAGGGGTGCCCCTTAAGCCCTGGTGTTTTTTACGTTCTTCTGTTGATAGAATCTTTTTTTTGGATGTGATAGTTTTGGATTTACTGATTTATTTAAAGAGTATTATCTATTTAACTTTGTTCTTTATTAGCTTGAGTTCATTAAGCTTTTTTATTTAATTTAAAAGGGAGTTTAAATAAGCAAAATTACCAATTTGAACCATAAAATTGCATGTACTTTTGGAGACAAAATCTGAAAAATGGCTAGAAACAGGTTTAACTGAATGGATTTATTTTGTTGACTTATAACAGTGGTGTCTGTCGCCCCCTGGAGGGACTCGCGGGCACTGCAGCCCCCAAAAGCTTGTCTACATATCCTTTAAATTGAGTAAATTATTCTTTAGGGGGCCCTGAGGGATTTTCGGATCGATAACTACGGGGCCGCGATGTCTCTGACTTTGGGAATAGCTGATTCATTAGATACAAAGCTAACATGAGGAGGGATTGTTGAGATTTAGTTTAGCTTTACAAGCCATTTATAAATCTATTAGGGAAAGCTGATCAAGTTAAATACTAAAACCGCTTATTGTGTGGATAAGTCTATTTCTTTGTTTCCAGGAGAAAGTTTAGGAACCGAACAGACCCAAAACTTAGAGAAATTAAAGAAGAAAACCAGATTCACCACAAGTGTCTTCCTTAATGCAATTTAAATGGGTTTCTGGTTTGCTCGATCAAACTGAAACTAGTTGTTCTGAGGGAAGATGACCAGAAAGAGCGGGTTATGGTTTCGTGGTGAGCACTAACCAGACAGGCCAGCACGTCTGCGGTGATCAGCATGTAGAAGACGTTGTTCCAGCCGGTGGGGGAGATGACGCCGGCCAGCAGAGGCCCCAGAGCCGCACCTGAACACACAGAAACACCCTCACTTTAGAGCTCACCCTGACGTCCAGGGAGCGAGGAAGAGGAGCACAACGAGACCCACCCACAGAGCCGGTTCCGTCGATGATGGCGGTGACGGTGGACAGCGCCCTGGAGTTCCCCCTCAGGCTCTCGTGGGTCCCCTGGAACACACGCGATATTTCAGTTCATTTATTGTTTATTTTTGCTTTGCTTGATAAACAATGTTCTCTGAGTATATATATATATATATAATCTGCAAGACAATGCTGTATATCAAGTTTATCTCCAATGTCAAGAAATTTGAAAAAAAAGTTGGTGAAAATTGGTAAAAAATTACATTAAAATAAAAAAAGGGAGGAAAAACATGTGGGAACAATGTGGAAAAAATGGAGGGAAAAAAAAGCTCTTATGTAGTCTGTCCAGGACCATTATCTTTTGGCTTATTTCAGATTTCTGATGATCGCTTTGTTATCAAGAACATTCTTGATTGAAGAAACAACAAGTAAGTAGGTGAACTGTGGTGATCTACTTCCGGGTCCAACGGAGCTTTAGTCCTGTTCACTATAGTGGGTTTTGGCTGATTTTAACCTGCTGTAGAATCGACTGCAAGGCTCTTTTTATGTTTGTCTGTCTGTTCAATTTCTCTAGTTCAGCTTTACCCAAATCTAAAAGCTTCTGGACTGGAGCTTATAGCCTATAGGCCAGAGTAACGTCTCATTGGAAAGATAGATTGCCTTTTTTTGTCGTCGTTTTTCCGTTGCTTTTTTGTCACTTTTTTGTTGTATTTTAATCCCCGCTTTTTTCAAGAAGCTTTTAGATTTGGGTAAATCCAAGCAGGAGAAAATGTGCTCGGTTCAGGCGGGGGTTAAGATCACACAGAAATATCACATTTACTCTGGACTTTCTTTAGTAAAGCTTTTAAACGGCCGATAGTTTAAAATGAAGAGGGAGCAGCTCAGAATTCTATTGTGGTAAAACTATGATAACCGTCTTGGTTTATGGTTAAAGGGATATTTCAGGATTTTTGACATAGGGCCTCATTTCCTAGTTATCCAGAGTGTTGTTGATGTCTGAAGATATTTTTTTTATTAAATTCATGCAGTTCTTATATTTGAAGAGTTTAGTGGCGCTAGGCTAATGCTAGGCTAACGCATTTCTATGGTATCAGCAACCGAAAAACAGTCTGACCCACTCCACACCTGAGGTAAATCACTTATAACACCAGACTAACGATATAAATGTCTGTGTTAATAGAATAATGTTTGAAATATAACTTTTTTGAGGGACTATTTTCTCGCAGCTCACTCCGCCGCTGCATTAGCTTACAGCCACGAAGCTGATGCTTTAAATGCAAAATGGTTATAATTATTATATCGACACAGACATTTATATTGTTAGTCTGGTGTTACAAGTGAATTGCCTCGGGTAAAATGCAGGGTTGCTGATACCATAGCAATGCGTTAGCCTAGCATTAGCCTAGCGCCACTAGCTCTTCACATATAAGGACTGCTTGAATTTAAGAAAAAAATATCTCCAGAAATCAACAACACTCTGGATAACTAGGAAATGAGGCCCAATGTCACAAATCCTGAAATATCCCTTTAATGTCTCTGTCACAAAGTTGGGAAGAAATATAGAAAGTGTTCAAACGATGAAATATTAGGAACATTTGGAATGTTCTGAACACGCCCTACTGCGTTTTTCAAAGTACTCAAAGTAAAGTACCAGGTCTGCGGACACGGCTGTGGTGATGAGGGCGTAGGGGCCGTTCACCAGAGCTCCACACAGCATCAGCATCCCTGAGGAGCACCGACACGTCAGAACACCAGAACATCATTATATAAACACAAAGGACCAGCCTCACCGATGGAGATGCCCAGACTCTGCTGCCCGATGCTGTTGTACAGGAACAGCTGGAAGGAGAAGCAAAAGTGTCTTTGATTTAGTTCCTATTGGACTCGTTTGCTCGCGTTGGGATGAGTCCGGCCTGATCCAACACTCACCATGGGGGCTGCAGCGACCAGCATGACCCAGCAGGTGGCAGCGCGACCCCCGGTGTAATCCGACACCAGTCCAGCCACGATCCCCCCTGCACACAGCACCCACAGTCAGCCTCACTACAAGACTGTGATATCCGAATGTTTTCCCCGCGTTCGAACGTACCGACGATTCCTCCCACGTCGAACAGCGTGGACATGTCTCCGGCCTCTTTGGGGTCGAAATGAGCTGAAAGAAAAACCCGGCAGACGGTGAGTGACGGATCTGGGTTGGATCGTGAAGGTCGCCGTGGTCGAGCGTCAATACTGACCCACGTTGGAGATGTAGAGCGGCAGCCAGTACAGGAAAGTGTAGCTGACCAGTTTGGCAAAGAGCAGGCAGAAGGAGAACTCCAACACGCCCTGGAACACACATTCAACATTCGAAAGTGTCATCAAGTCAAGATACTGGTGAAACGCTGGATCTTTTGACATTGCAGAAGCTTAAAACCGTAAACGAGCACATTTTCTCCAGTTCAGCTTTACCCAAATCTAAAAGCTTGAGTTTGCAGCCTAGACTTTAGCTCAGCATTCAACACTATAATCCCACAGCAGCTAAAACACAAACTGCTCCACCTGGGGATCAACACATCACTGTGCAACTGGCTGCTGGACCTTCTGACGGGGAGACCACAGGCTGTACGTGTCGGCGGAAAGTCCTCCAGAACTGTCACACTGAACACGGGCTCTCCCCAAGGCTGTGTGCTGAGCCCCCTCCTGTTCACTCTGCTGACCCATGACTGCGCTCCAAAGTACGACTCAAACCTCTTCATCAAGTTTGCCTTTCCTGGACCATGCACACTACATCTCTGGTCAAGAACAGTAATCAGCGTCTCGACTTTCTCCGCAAGCTGAGAAGAGCTAACCTCCGTTATGTGCAACTTCTACAGAGGGACTATAGAGAGCATCCTGACCAGCTCCATCACTGTGTAGTACTTCTGCAGAGGGACTATAGAGAGCATCCTGACCAGCTCCATCACTGTGTAGTACTTCTGCAGAGGGACTATAGAGAGCATCCTGACCAGCTCCATCACTGTGTGGTTCTTCTACAGAGGGACTATAGAGAGCATCCTGACCAGCTCCATCACTGTGTGGTTCTTCTACAGAGGGACTATAGAGAGCATCCTGACCAGCTCCATCACTGTGTGGCTCTTCTACAGAGGGACTATAGAGAGCATCCTGACCAGCTCCATCACTGTGTGGTTCTTCTACAGAGGGACTATAGAGAGCATCCTACGGCGCCAGCACTGCCTCCTGCCAAAGGAGCCTCCAGTGCATCGTGAGAGCAGCGGAGAAGATCCCCTCCATTAAGGACATGTACTCCACCCGTCTCACCCGCAAAGGGGACCCTACGCACCCATCACAGTCTCTTTAAGGTAATGCCTTCAGGGAGGAGACTGCGGAATCTACAGGCCAGGTCCAATCGACTGAAGAACAGTTTCATACACCAGGCTATCAGGAAGCTGAACTCCCTGCCCTCCCTGTGCTTCCACCCCGCGCTCCACAACAAGGACGAGAGAATGTCCATTATCCACTCACCGGGATCCTCAGAGCTCTGCAGAAGCTGATGGCCTCGCTGTCCTCCGGCGCCACGCTCGCCTCCACCACCTCCTCTTCACTCTGCAACACAAGCAAACTGAGCGTGAAGCGCAGACTGAGCACCACAGAGGGGGAAACCACTGACGCTCTGAGCTCTAAATGAGAGTCAGCCCATCTCAGACCGAGGTGAACTCACGTGCTGCAGAGGCGAGGCGCAGCCCACATCCTCCGGCTCTGCACAAACACAAAGGTTCCGTCGTTTAGTTCACGGTTCTGTCCCAGCGCCAGAGCACAGACACTTACTGTCCACCAGGAGGCAGAAGCAGAGCAGGCCCGTGGCGGCGATGATGGCCCCGGGGACGATGAAGGAGAGGCCCCAGGCGGACGACACGAAGGCCCCCGCGATCAGAGAGCCCAGGATGTTTCCCACGGAGGTGTGAGAGTTCCACACGCCCATGATCAACCCGCGCCTAAACACACGAGTCAGAGTGTAGAGTTTATAATGAAGCAGGAAGGAGAGACAGATAGTATAGAGTTTATAATGAAGCAGAAAGGAGAGACAGATAGTATAGAGTTTATAATGAAGCAGAAAGGAGAGACAGATAGTATAGAGTTTATAATGAAGCAGAAAGGAGAGACAGATAGTATAGAGTTTATAATGAAGCAGAAAGGAGAGACAGATAGTATAGAGTTTATAATGAAGCAGAAAGGAGAGACAGTAGAGTTTAGAACCGGGGAGTCCAGACGATCGCGGTTTACTGGTCGACCGCGAGGGGTCGAGGTAAAGAGAAAAAGACAGGATTTTGCAGGGGCTGTCAGGAGGGACAGGGGCTGCAGCGTCTGTCCCCCCAGCCGCCTGCTCAGCCCTGGGTCTGACTTCACATCAAAGCGCCTGTTCCTTCGGGGGTTCATGAGGTGCTTTCTTCTCCACGCTGACTTTTAGGAGTCCCACTGCTGAACTGAGAGCCGAGCATCATCTCCTCCAGAGCAGCTCGTTCTGGGCAGTGTTTTTTCAGACTTGTGTGGACTCAGAGATGCTCCTGCTCCGCCCACTTTACACAGCTGAGCGAAGGACAGAAGATACAGCTACTTAAAAACAACTCCTACTTGAGTTCTTTTCGTAGTCCTCTCTTAAGAGAGTTAAGTTAAGTTACTTGTTGTTAACTGTGATTAGAGGAGCTGGGCCAACCCTAACTCCTCCCCGTTGGTCTATATATTCAGCTGTGGGCTGAGTGGGACTTTTGTCGCTGACGAAGCCTTTTGGATGAGAGGCGAAACATTCGAAGACCTCAACTACTGAGTACAGAAGATGAATCAAGTACTTTCATTGAATACTTGTTAAGTTAGTTCATGCAGGATGTAAATGATGTGTGCGCGCTTGCGATGTTGTCTCCACACTGGTAGATCTACTTAAAAAGTAATTGGATCTTGGGTCAAAAAAGGTTTAGAGCCAACGGGACGCTGCAGGTGAAAACATCACATCGCTACGCGTGGGAAACACGGCCATGTTGGAGATCATTTCAGACAAAACGTCTTGAAACAAAGCTCGTGAAGGGAGAGTTTGGTCTGCTCTTCTCCTCAGCGTCTCGCCTCTGAAGGTTTTCTCGAGTCTCCAGAGGCAGAGTGAGCAGTAACTGTGCGTTATTGCTGATTGTTCGTGAAGCGCAGACGAAAGGCTGAGTCAGCGCCGCGTGTGGACGTTCCTGACTCAGAGATACTCACTTCCCTTTTCCAAACCAGTTCCCCACACAGGCCACGACGGCCGGCCATCCAGTGGTCTGCGCCAGCCCGTTCATCACCTGCCAAAGAGCACAGAGGCAGAGTTAGGGAAACATGGCCGCCCCGCCCGCCTTCATGATGCTGCGAGAGACGAACAGAGGCTGCGTCTAAAAAGTGTAAATAAGCTCAGGAACCTCCTCATCACTGACCCGGACGTTCTGACATTTGTGCAGCTGCTCAGATTATGTTTGTCCGTTACAGAGCAGGAGGAGCAGCTGAAGTTTTTGTTCCAAACTGTAAAAGGTTCCTCAAGGTCGACCTCATGACGTCGCCTCAAAGGCTAAAACAGGAGGAAGGAGATGCAGCCACTCTCCCAGCGCTTAGTCAGAGCTCTGCACTTACAGTCATGTGACCTGCTGAGAGTCATGTGACCTGCTGAGAGTCATGTGACCTGCAGAGAGTAATGTGACCTGCTGAGAGCCGGGTCGTGTGACATCAACTGCAGACACCTGTGACATTCTTTAACGCCACCCTTCAGCTGTGGTTGGCTCAAACGCTGGGAGGGAAGAAGGAATGTCATGAAAACTAGATGAAGCAGCTTCTTTTTCACAGGGCACTAGGGCTGGGTACGGTTCAATATTTTCCTGATTGCACGCAAACAAATGTGGTGCCAGTGTCTGCGATCAGAGGCTGGAGGGCGCCGCTTAGACTGAGGCGTGTAGCCTCTAGTACTTCATTAAATCATAACCGAGTATCAGCAGAGTATTATAGGCTGAAGACGGGACAGTGTAGTGTCTTCAGACCTGCTGTATTTTCCACGTATTATGCTCCTACCCAGCATAGCGCGACCCGGCCGTGCACGCTACGATCTACGTGCATGTATCGACACTACCGCGCAGACCTTTCTGTTTCCACCACACACACACACGTTCGTTGTGGGCGGCGCTGCACAGAGGAGCACGCTGTACAGATGGTCATTAAAAGTTTTGGAAGCAGCGATGAGACACACGCTGCCCTCTGGTGGGAGTTATGGAATCATTCAGAGGAGCCAAGCTACATCAAAACAGAAAAGAAACCACTAAATACAACTATGAAGGTAAGCTACATGCAAATGTTATGCTAACACCAGCTAAAGCTGCGCTAACCGCGGCTAAATGCTAATATCTGCAAAATCCCCTTTAAGCACAGCGGTACGATCCGTATGACCTGCGTGTCAATAGTGAGGGCCGTCCACTCTCTCGTTTGCCAGAGTCTGTTCACGTCACACGGGTCAGCGCTTTGGCCACAGCCAGAGGTCGGTCCCAAAACCCACACCTGGTCAGACCGATTTGGCCCCGGCCTTTGTTATGGAAAAGCTCGACAAAGCAAAGGCTGACGGGCCTGCATGTGGAAAAGAGCCTCACGTTACATGGGCTGATCTCACACGTGTAGCATTTCCACTGTGGGTGAAATACACAAAACTGAAGGGAAAACAGAACGGCCACGAAAACCTCTGTGAGTTATTCAGAGCTGCCGAGGCAAATACTAGAGGAAAGAAGCAATGAAAGGTAATTTAAAATAACAAGCAAAACATATGAAAGTGTAAAAAGATCCGAGGCCCAATGACAGAGAAGAAGTGAGTTCAAACCGTTATCCGGACACTAGCATAAAGATAAAAGACCCAACAAAAGTACTGATGAATGTCCTCTCCTCGACGGGGAAGTACCTGTATGAAGGCGTAGTACGTGAGCGAGTGGATGTTCCAGTAGAAGCCGAGGCCGAAGAGGCAGGTGAAGAGGCCGCTGAGGAGCATCCCGACCGTGAGGTAGAGGCGCAGGGGCAGGCGCTCGCCGAACATCCCACTGGGACACAACAGCGTCACACTCACACATAAAGAGACAGCTCAATAGACCAGGCAGGACGCAGATATAAGGAAATGACCATATTTGGATTTCTGAGCGACTCACCTGAAGAACATGCCCACGGCGTACGCCACCAGGAAGCAGTTGTCCAGCAGCCCGAACAGCGTCTGGTAATTGTCCTGGTCTAAACACAGAGAGAGTCAGTGTTCAGTGTGTCACCGCGGCCTGCAGACAGGGGGCGCTGCAGACAGGGGGCGCTGCTCACCGAACGGGGCCCAATCGCACCACGTGGCATTATCGCTGACGTTCAGGTCGGCCGGCCGGATGACGGTGGAGCAGTTCCTGTGGAGCTCACTCTGAGGACGCAGATAAAAGAGTCGTTTTTAATCTCTTAAAGGGATATTTCAGGATTTTTGACATACGGCCTCATTTCCTAGTTATCCAGAGTGTTGTTGATTTCTGGAGATATATATATATATTTTAATTCATGCAGTCCTTATATTTGAAGAGGTTAGTGGTGCTGGGCTAGTGCTAGGCTAGTGCATGTCTATGGTAACTAGTAGCCTGCATTAAAAATCTCTTCAAAATCATGGGCTCGTCCTCCAAACGTTGCCATATCTGATTTGTAGAAAGCTCCTTTGTGAATTCCACGTGTAGTAACGCCGGCCGCAGGTAAACAAACGACTGTAGATCCGGTAACCGAGCAGATCACTCCGCCGCTGCGTAGCTACAACCAGGAAGCTGATGCCGCTCAAATATAAGTTCTTTCAAATGCAAAATTGTTCAAACATGATTCAGTCGACAAAGACATTTATATGGGTTATAAGGGATTTGGCCCAGGTGCACTGTGCTTGGGTCAGACTGTTTTTAATGCAGGCTACTAGTTACCATAGACATGCACTAGCCTAGCACTAGCCACTAAATTCTTCAAATATAAGGACTGCATTGATAAAAAAATAAATAAAAAGAAAAATCTCCAGAAATCAACAACACTCTGGATAACTAGGAAATTATCAAAAATCCTGAAATATCCCTTATCCCCAAGCACATTTTGTACAGTTTGGCTTTACCCAAATCTAATCTAGCTTCTTGAACAACGCGTTAAAATAGCGACGGAAACGAGGATGAAAACGCAACAAAACAATTACATATTCAGATTCCGTCGCCACAAATTGGCCATTTTAATGTTTTTAAAGTAAACAATGTTTCCTTTAAATCTAAAGTAGAAATTGGATTCAGTAAAAAATATTAAACGTCTGGTTGTGTAGATTAGACGGTTAAAGGTTTACATGTTAAGAGGAAAAACTTGAATGAACTAATGAATAAATCAAGTAAAACAGCATTTACTCAAATAATAATAATTCTCACTGTGTAATAGCTCAATATTCATCTTTCAAGTATTTGTTCTTATTTCTAAAACACTTACAAAACACTTCCCTGAGCGTTTGTTAATCATTTATAACCAAAGCAACTGTGTTATCTTTATCTTTACAGCCCGGGAACAGGTTCAGACTCAGACGGAGGTTCTCACGAACAGTCACTAACTTGAAGAAACTGAACTTATTCCAGTAATTTTATCAGTCAGTATTTTTCCTTCCATATTGTATCTTTACTTTTACTTGAGTAAAAATAATTGTGCCACAGTGAGTACGATAATACAATATCGCGTATCGGCTACAAATATCTGATACTGAACCCAGTTTTGACTCAACTCTAACCAAATAAAGCTCGGTGAATGTGGACCTGCTGTGGCTCATGTTGAAACGTCCACAAACTTATTTTTGATCACACACAAAATGCCGCGGCTAGCAGCATTATGCTAACGCGAGTGGGCGCATGCTAATGCTAACGGCAACTAATCAAGGCTGAGTCAGGAACGATGTTTGGATAATCTGAAGTCATCAGATAAAATAAAAGTGTTTGTATTGTAGTTTATGAAATGTTGTTAAAGAAGAACTGATTGTAATGAGTTATAAGGATCCGATCACTTCACGTGAGTCGTTTTAATTTAACCTAAAGTCACGTAGCCGAGGATATTTAGTGAAGTCCAGAGATCCTTGTTAAATGTCATTACAGTTTTATAAATGATATAAAGGATAATTGCAGCTCCTGAACAAACTGACTGAGGGTTCGAGTTTCAAAAGGGTGAAAATAGAGTTAAATACAACAACAAAATTAAAATACATTGTGATGCCATTCAAACTGAGGGGGCAAACATTTCAAAATGAGGTTGCATTGGACTCTTTTGCACCCCCGGAGATCCGGGCCTGGATCAATCACTCAGTCCATGGTTTTGTTTAGCCCAATATAACAACCGGAGTTTCCCCTCAAGACTGAACTAAACATTAAGGAAACAGAAGTAAATAAGACAATGTAGAGTTCAAATAAGGGATAATTGATCTTATTTGCAAGAAAAGATAAGACTGTATTGATCTGAAACTGTAGAAAACAGGACCATTCACTTCTTCGCTTAGAGAAAGACTCTTGGTATCGGTAAATATCGGTAAATATCGCACATCGGCCGATACTCAAACCCTCAGTATCTGCATCTGTGCGTCTGTAATCACTGGGCGTTACCTTGACGATGCTGATGGGTTTCCTGGACAGGTGGTAGGACGTGTAGAACAGGAAGGTGAGGACCAGGGTGAGGCCGCGGTACCTGCACAGACCCACAGAGAGAGGCACAAACATCAGGGTCTCATGACGGGAAGGAAACAATCCAGAACATACAATAGAATGTTTTACTCCTTCCATCAGATCATCCGTGTGAGGCTCGGTTAGCATCATTTTAAAACAAACTTCACACTTTCCTCTGGTCTCCTCGAGTCTACGGTTAAATTAAAGTTACATTTGGAGGCGACGGGGGCTCAGTGTCGGGAGTGAAGGTCAAAAAACAATATTACCCAAAAGGAGAAGCTGTGATACAAATGATTTCTCCAGTAAGAGGGAAAAAGTGTACAGATACTTTTAGGTTTAGTTCATTGTCTTGTCTGCATTCAATAGTTATAGAATACAATGTGGATTTTTGACGAGATATTTCCATCATTTTATGTCGATTTTTAAATCGTATTTAGACACAGAATATCGAATACTTGCCTTAAAATGTACAAACACAAGAATCCACCCAACAACAGAGCAGGCCACGCAAGTGAAAACTTTTTGCTGTAAAGTCTAATGCGGTAAAAATGATTTGTCGGACAATTAGATTCACAAAGAGATTTTAGATTATTTGGATTTAAAACAATGCCTTTTATCGATGGCGTCTTAGATATTGTGAGTTTTCTGGCTGGAATTATTAACATTTATATTAAAAAGAGCCCGTTTTGTGACTGCACTTTTGCTCGGTGGCAAAAATAAATTTCCAGTTTATATTTTGCCAAAAGTAATTCAGCTGAAACACTAATATGCAGTGTTGGGCCAGTTTAAAATGGTCCTATATTCCATTATTATGCGTGTATTACATATTACTGTTTCAGAAATGTAGTTACTTTTGTCAAAATATAACCTGTAATAATGCCACTGAGTCAAAGAGTTCCTTTTCCTTCTCTTTCCCCGTTCGCTCTCGTTTTATTTTGACGACTCCACTGCGGATCTTACCCCAGTGTCCAGAATGATTTGGTGCTGCGTTTTATTTGGGGGAGTTTTATACATTTATACTTCAATACGAACTAGAGGTCGACTGATATGGGGTTTTAGAATGTTTGATGTGTTTGAAGCTCCTAAACTGTAAGATGTGTCAGTGTTGAACTGTCACAGCAGGGGGCGCTTCATTGGGGCATAGGGCTGATGTATTTATGTTTAGTAAATACTTCAGAGGGAAAAATAAATAAGCAGATTCCAAAACAACTCGTATGGTTCAACATGGGTGACCGGTTTCCCCGATATATCGGCCGACCTCTATTTAAATGAGTGTTATGTTCCCCAGTAACTGAAATGTATTTTATTTATTTATTTGAACAGGGACAGTGTACAATCTACATTAGCCTCAGAAAGGAGAGATGCATTGTACCAGGTTATAGCACTTGTGCTAATTTCCACCTGCAGTCCCTGGGCCTATTGTACATGTTTTTAGTGGTAGGGGAAACCGGAGTACCCGGAGGAAACCTCCGCAGACACGGGGAGAACATGCAAACTCCACAGAAAGGCCCCGTCCAGGTGGGAATCGAACCCTGACCTTCTAGCTGTGAAGCACGAGCGCTAACCGCTGTGCTACCGTGCCGCCCTAATAAGTTGCGACCAACACTTCTAATATGTAATACAAACATTACAGTAATAAAAAAACTGTAACTACTATAATAGTGAACAGAAAAAAATTAAATAACTCTTTGCAGAATCACCAGCACGTCACATGACGCACACGTGCAGCGTTGGATGAAGCTGAATTTTAATGATTAAGTTCTTTCATTTGATTTGAGGAACTTTATTCTAAATACCCTCAAAGGAAAGAGAAACTGCAGAATATAATTACATCTCAAGCCCAGACTTGTTCCTTTGACAGTGACTTTAAATGAGGCTCCTGGTGTCCCTGAAGTTCAACTGTTTTTTTAAGTCATTTCTTTTTCTTTTTCTTTTACGAGTCAATAAAACCATCTGGAGATCTCAGTCACAGTTTCCGTCTCGTGAACTACTTTGTATTTATTTTCTATTCATAAACTCGTTTCACGACGGAAGTTTGAAGTCAGATTAAGACCGGCTGGAATCACCCTCCACATCGGTCACTTTTGGGAAAACAAACGTCTCCTCCTCGTGTGAACCAGGTTCATGAAGCGTCCGCTAACACGCGCTCCTTTTGCTAAATCAGAACAATATCAGGTTATTCGAGTAAAAGCGGCTACAATTCCACTTCTTAGTCATCCGGGAGATGTTGGAGTTTTTTTGTGGGAAGGACAAGCCCGGGGCATTGAACTCCTCCTGAACGCGCAGCTGCTGCACCTCGTTTTAAACCCTAGTCCCGGTTCCAAAAGCCTTAACGCGCAGACTTACCAAGTGTCCCGGGACAGCGAGGTGGCGAGGCGGATTCCCGGGGCCAGCGAGGACTTCATTGTTGCTGCTGTGCGCGTTATTACCGCGTCCTAACACGGAGCCGACTGTGGAGAAGGAGCTCAGACCGGGACGGAGCCGTGGTCCCCGCAGAGTGCGCCCTGGCCCGGCTCCATGGCACGCTTTTTATAGACGCGTCCGTGCGTAAAAGACAATGTGCCCAAAGGTTCGGTTCGGCGCGTCTGTGGCCGCGTCCCGCTTCCAGCCCGAAATGCTCCTGCTTTTTTTTCTCTCCCTTTTTTTCAACGCGCTGAGGCACCGTCGAGGTCATGTGACTCGGAGCGACGTCACAGGAAGGGTGGTCTGCGCGCGGGCGGGGGAGGAGGGGCGGCAGTGGCACGTTTACGCACGGACAGAGGTGGACAGGAGCAAGTGTAACGATTTCTTTGGTTTTGGGAAAGGAACTGCTTTCAAATGTGCCTGAATACAGCTGCTCAAAATGAGTATTCTTAATAAGTATTCTAAATATATGTATTCAACATGGTGAACTGTGCAATAAAATAATACCACAAATACCGCCACAATAAAACCACACACAACTTTAAACTGCAGATTGGGATAGTTTGAAGCAAATAGGACAACTTAAAGGAACTATACCTGACTTTTCAGTCTGCAGCTGAATTATGTCATTGTTATTACAAAAAAAATAATTTTAATGCATGTTGGAATAAACATGAGCTTTAAACACGTCAGATGATCTACAGTAGATTTACTTTGAAAAACTGCATCGTCTGAGTCTCAGCTTCAGCTTGAGACAAAACAACATTTCACCTCCAGTGGCTTTAACTGCTCTGTCAGTGTGAGGAGTCCAGGAGAACCATAAATATGTTCATGTTATCCAGACGAGGAGGTCCCAGCCGGAGGTCAGAGGAGGTCCCAGCCTGAAGTCAGAGGAGGTCCCAGCCTGAGGTCAGAGGAGGTCCCAGCCTGAAGTCAGAGGAGGTCCCAGCAGGAGGTCAGAGGAGGTCCCAGCAGGAGGTCATAGGAGGTCCCAGCCTGAAGTCAGAGGAAGTCCCAGCCTGAGGTCAGAGGAGGTCCCAGCGTGAAGTCAAAGGAAGCCCCAGCCTGAAGTCAAAGGAAGCCCCAGCCTGAAGTCAGAGGAAGTCCCAGCCTGAAGTCAAAGGAGGTCCCAGCAGGAGGTCAGAGGAGGTCCCAGCTGTGGATCACTGTCTGTAAGGCCTGGATGTACGCTGTAAAGGCAACAGCAGAAATAGTATTTGCAATTATCTCTTGTTATTTTTATGTCATAACTAATTGACTCTTGGCATTAAAGGGACTATAAGGAGTTCAAGTTTAAAAATGTTTAAATTAAGTATTTTCCTAAGCTAACGCAGCGGCGGAGTGATCTGCGAGAAAATAGTCCCTCAAAATGCAGTAATTCATGTGATACAAGGTCAGTTATATTTCTACATTTATTCCATTAACACAGACATATATATCGTTAGTCTGGTGTTGTAAGTGATTTGCCTCAGGTGCCCTGTGGAGCGGGTCAGACTGTTTTTAATGCAGGCTAACTGATACCATAGAAATGCATTAGCCTAGCATTAGCCTAGCGCCACTAAGCTCTTCAAATATAAGGACTGCATGAATTTAAGAAAAAAATATCTCCAGACATCAGCAACACTCTGGATAACTAGGAAATGTCAAAGATTCTGAAATATTCCTTTAATATAGAAGCTGCAGTTACGCATAAGCCCTGAGGTGGCAGTAGTGAGTATCCATCACGCTACAAGACAATGAGGAGAAGTTCATCCAAGAGCAATTGTAGCAAAGATATTTCAACAGAATTAAAGAACATGACTTTTGTCCTTATCCTTTACTTTATTTGACTAATTGGTGCAGATTCTGTTCAAAATGTTCGGAACAAAAAGGAAAAAACATCTCAAATGTGACTTATCCAGCGCATGGAGGAATGCAGAGCTACCAAAAAAAGGTCTGGAGAGCTACTGGTTGGAGACACTTTGGGAAACTCTCATTTGACTCAATATAAATCCACATAGATGATCGTTATGTGACAGATGTTTATCACTTTTATTGATTGAGCTAATCTTTGATGTAATACATTTGCATTCCACAAAACCCCATATATTCGGGAAACTAGATAATTAACCGTTTGGTCTTCACGTATGAGCTCTTATTCACCATGAACATGCTTCTTCAGGTCGAGGTTGTCTGTGCTGAAAGAGTCAAACCTATGACAGCAGTAGTGAAACCGAAACAAGCCTGTGGTGAAAATATTACAATGGGTTGTATTTTCCTGAAGGCGAATCAGTGAAACTTTGAACGTCCGGCCATTGTTTGTTCTCCAACCGTGGTGTTCATAACAGGACGTTTACGGCCCATAGCGCGACTCATACGGCGGGTTTCATCTGTTTCTATAGTTTCACTTTGGAACTGATGAGGACGTGCGGCGCCTGGTCAGAAACGCTCTGTTCAGCTCAGAATGTGGAGGCTGCATTTCTACCATTACAGCCGGGGGGCGCTCTCGCGTAATTCTACCATTGAGGCGTATACGTACATTTTCGAGTATAAGGGTGTTTCTCCTCCTCCTTGCTGTGAGGGGAGGGGCTTTCTCCTCCTCCATGTGAGGGGAGGGGCTTTCTCCTCCTCCTCCATGTGAGGGGAGTGGCTTTCTCCTCCTCCTCCATGTGAGGGGAGGGGCTTTCTCCTCCTCCTCGCTGTGTTTAGAGAAATCTGTTGGAGCGGGATACTCTGCCCTTCCCCATCACCAGCTTTTTATTTCTTTATAGCTTAATAATAATTATATTTATTTCCCACGTTTCTACACTCAACAAAAATATAAACGCAACACCTTTGTTTCTGCTCCATTCTTCATGAGATGGACTTAAAGATCTAAAACTCATTCCAGATACACAATATTACCATTTCTCTCAAACATGGTTCACAAATCAGTCTAAATGTGTGATAGTGAGCACTTCTGCTTTGCTGAGATAATCCATCCCACCTCACAGGTGTGCCACATCAAGATGCTGATCTGACATCATGATTAGTGCACAGGTGTATTTACTGCCCACAATAAAAGGCCACCCTGAAATGTGCAGTGTTTTGCTTTATTGGGGGTCTGGGGACTCAGAACCAGTCAGTATCTGGTGTGACCGCCATTTGCCTCATGCAGTGCAACACATCTTCTTCATAGAGTTTATCAGATTGTCAATTGTGGCCTGTGGAATGTCGGTCCACTCCTCTTCAATGGCTGCGAAGCTGCTGGATATTAGTGGGAACTGGTCCACACTGTCGTATTCTGCTGCTGCTTGACCGGCGAATACGACAGCGTGGACCAGTTCCACTAATATCCAGTAACCTTGTGTAAATGAGGTTGGAGCCTGTGAGGTTCTGCGTACGAACCTTTGGGGTTGTTGTGGAAGGTGCAGTTGTTGGCGCAGGTGTCGGGGTGACTCTCCCAGAAGGAGCCGCAGCAGCAGAGCGGCGGCGGCTCAGATCCCGACCCTGAGAAGAGCGCCCTCAGCTGGACGCGCAGGGCACTGACCCGCCTGCAGAGACACAGCAGTGACTGACGGTCCACAGGGACGTACGAGCTCTGGGGGTTTGTACCTGTCTGTCTTTGGAGCCTCTGTCCTGTCCCCGTCTCCGGCTGCCGCCTCCTGCCTGAGCGCCTGCTGCACCTGCCGCTCCCTGAGGTCCAGCGTCTGCCAGGCGGTGGACAGGAGCCGCTCCTCGCCGAGGCGCCGCTCCTCCTGCAGCCGCGCCCGCTCCTTCTCCTGCTTCAGGCTGCACACGGTAAACAGACTCAACTTTGATTTTCAGACTCATTTCGTTTGACTATCAGCAGTTTGGAGTGTCTATTGTTGTGTTATTTATTTGATTTGTCCCTTCAGGCACAGTTCCACACAGCTGCTAGATACAGCATAAACAGAAACACAATATAAACGTATTTATCACAAACAAAGTCAAGTCTAAACCATGTGGATGTTTTTTTTTCACAGCAGATTTTTCAGTAGAAGCGAAAGCCGGCAGTCGTAGCTAGCGTTAGCATGTAGCAAGATCTTTATTTATTTATGGGCTGTTGAACCACTTTGCTCCTCCTCTCCATGTCTTTGTATGTTTATTGGGCAGAAAACTATATTCACAATTCAGCATTTGGTAAGTAGTTTTGGAGTAATTATAGAAAGTTTAGATTTTCCTGTATCTTGAGCTACAGCAGCCGCACTATTGTGCAAACTAATTTTGTACTTGGTTTACGGTTCAGAATGTATACAGGCAGACGCAGGTCAAATGTAATGCTTTTTAATGCCTTTTATTAAAGCAGAACTAAGTAACTCGTGCCCCTTGCAGGTGTCGTAGCATGTTGCGTTTTTTTACTCAGTAATTGTCCGTGAGAGTAAATACTACGCTGACAGAAAAGACAAAGGGACAGAGGGATATTGTTCATCCAATTACACAATGGAGATCATTTTATTCACTCAAACTTGGCTGTAAATACTGTTTAAGTGGCGCTAGCCTGTTAGCTTCTTCTTCGTGATTCCATTAGTGTGTATTGGTGTCTCTGACCCGGTGTGTTTTCTGGCCAGAGACACCAGGGGGAGATGACAGACCCCCCCCAAATCATCCCATTAACACTTGTATTATCCCCAGAGGGAAAGGATTTATTAAGGTAAACAAGTTACTTAGTTCTGCTTTAATGCTGAAATACTATATTTTAATGCCACAAACAGCCACAAAAATTGGCGCATCTTTCATTTCTTGAGATTTGCAAACATTTCATTTCATTTATCAAACAGAGGAAAAGAGAATTGGACAAAACGGGAAACTAAACTGTTTTTGACCTTCTACAGTAAATCGCCATAACAACAAAATCTTATTTTTTTCAATACATTTAGATTTACCGCCAGTTCCAATTTAATGCTCCTTAATGGAAACCCCGATGGTTAATTCCTCACAAAAACTGTCAGAAAGTTCAACGTCTTATCTGTCTGTGCGTTATCTTCTCATGAAGTCGAATATATTTTCTGTTTGGACACGTCATTCTCCCGTAGAGTTGTATC
Organism: Proterorhinus semilunaris; assembly: GCA_021464625.1. NCBI lineage: Eukaryota > Metazoa > Chordata > Actinopteri > Gobiiformes > Gobiidae > Proterorhinus > Proterorhinus semilunaris. The sequence continues at coordinate 21,632,277 of CM038355.1, read as the reverse complement.
GTTACCTGCTCCACCGGACAGCGTTGGGCCGGTCATGATGTCATTGTTTAAAAGGACAATAAACCGACGTCGCTCAACCCTCTGTTGAATTAAACCGGGTTTGTGTCGACTCGGAAAAACATGACGTCAATGACTAAGATATAAAATCATTTGCTCTGAGTCATGTTCTTCCCTCTGTCTGCGTTTGGTTTTAGCTACAACTGAAAACACATTTTCCCCAGTTCGACTTTAACCAAATCTAAAAAGCTTCGAAAACGCAACAAAACAGCATCTAAAATATGACGCCAACGCAGGGAACAATGTGGGGCGTGTGTGTTCACCTGGCCGTCCTCAGCGCGTGCCTCTTGTGCTCCTGGTTCTCCTTCACCTTCTGTCGGTCTTTGCTCAGGAACAGACGGCGCTGCGTCAGGATCTGGTTCTGCCGCTGCGGAGTCAGGACACGGCCATTACAACCGGACTCCTCGAACTCGCACCTGCGGACGCCGGCGGCGCCAGAGCGTTCCCTTAAAGGGCCGACGACAGGTGTGAACGCTTTTGGAAATATGACTTATTTAGACGCATAGTTGCATAATTACTATTTTATTTAAGTTATTTCAAGCATTTACCATTGACATAACATGGTCGGCACGGCAACAGTTTAAAATTCTTTGCCTCTATCTATGTCACTTCCTGTCAGTGTCCAATGAGGAAGTGAAACTATAAACGTCACAAAAATGGCAGTTGCAGCTTCGGCCTGTAGGGGCAGCGCACAGTCTGCCGGAACAGCACTGCCCTTTAAACACAGTCGGGATGAATCAAAATCAGACAGAGTTTGGGAATGTGATGTCACATCGCAAAGCATCATGGGATTAGCAGCAATTATAAACTAATGGAGATTTTAAAAGTTAAAACACCACAGTCTGTCAGATGTATTTACCAGCAGCTAACGGAGTTGTTCCACGGCTTCTTTCTTCACTGTTTTTAGCTAATGTTATGGAAAATGTAAGCGAACAGCTGCAAACATGGCGGATCGCCATGGTAACTGTGGATTTTCCCCAACTCTATACAAATAGTCCATATGTCGCGTAATCATTCTTCCAACGCCCTTAGCTGAGCCGTAACATGTGGAAGACATGACGCTGAACATACGGTAATAAACATGTCGAAACGGGCGACTCCACCGGCCCAGCCACAGGTTTGGTTTGGGAAAAACTGGGAGCTTTTAAAATTTGAAATTGTAAATAACTTTACCATAATGAATCAGCCATGAATGTTATAAAGAACTCACATCACAGCGTCTGAGAGATGTACGTTTAGATCTGTCTGTTTTAGGAGCTCACAGGCGACTGTTTAGAATCGTCCCATCATAGGGTTGGTTTTTACTCTTGATATACATTGTTTTAATACATTTCAATTTAGCATTTTTTCTCGTGTAAAAATGCACTCTGGTGATTAAATTATTATATTTACTAATGCCTTGTACATGTTTTACTCATTCAACATTCACAGCAGTGAGCACTTTGGATGTTGAATGCATTTAAAGTTTGAGAACCCCCTGGATTATAACGTAAACACGTGTTATTCTAACAGAAGGCCGAGGTCACCTGTCTGCGCAGCTCCTCGGAGTGGTCTATGGGCCACAGCGCTCTGCAGACAGGCTCCTCCCCCACAGACTCCGGCTCCGCCTCCTGCTCTTCATCCTGAAACAGCGACGTCTCTCTCAGCGCTTCAACCTGTGATCGAAGGCAAACACAGACATGTCCACAGACTCTGCTACGTGATCTTCTCTGAACCTCAACCTGAACTGGTTTGGCTTCACCCAGATCTGAGTCAGTAATCTACAGCAAACGTTTCAAATTTATATAAATAAATGCTTTTCCCTCGGCAGCGTCTCGCCTGAAACAGTGAAATAACTAAACCTTGTTCCCACGCGGCGCTGCAGACGGCGGGACCTGGTGCGCGGTGAGTCTCCACTCGGCTTCATCATCGTCGTCCTCGCTCATGTGACCCGCCGCTTCCTGTGCGTCAGAGGGAAACTTTGATATCGAACTAAATCCAGCGTGTAAAAGAGGAAGACGTGGCTCCGCGGGACGAGGACGGGCCAGACGCCGCCGCACCCACAGGCCGGGCTGGAAACAGGAACTCAGGTTAAGGTCATGACCCGACGAACCACACGCATCGCTGCGGTACCTCAGGGCGGTCCTGTTCTCCGGCGCCACACGGGCCGCTCCTCCCGGCTCCTGAAGCCGCCTGAAAACACACGGAGTCACACACGCTCTTCTACGGTTCGACTTTACCCAAATCTAAAAGCTTACAGCCTATACGGCGTTTATGTCACGGTTTTCATGGAGTTTTTGTTTGCAGCTAAATGCGTTTGTCTCCAGCAGGTTAGACGACTGTAACGGCTGCTCACTGGCCTTTCTAAACGAGCTGTTAGAGCTGCAGAACATCCAGAACGCTGCTGCTCGAGTCCTGACAAGAACCAGGAAATATGACCATATTAGTCCAGTGCTCCGGTCCCTGCACTGGCTTCCTGTCACTCAGAGAATAGAATTTAAAACAGCTCTGCTTGTGTACAAGTCTTTTCATGGTTTAGCACCAAAGTCCATCTCTGACATGTTAGAGCCGTATGAACCATCTCGGGCCCTGAGAACTTCAGGGAGGGGTCTCCTGGTGGTTCCCAGAGTCAGGACTAAACACGGTGAGGCTGCGTTTCAATTTCATGCAGCAAAAGTCTGGAACAGCCTCAGTGAGGACGTGAGACAGGCCTCAACTCTGGATATGTTTAAGTCCAGGCTGAAAGGACACTTTTTACTGTTGCCTATGGTGATTATTTTCAAACGTGACCGATCAAGCTCATCAAAGCTCGTCTCATTGGTCGACACGGGAGGAGACTGGACTCTGATTAGTTGCTGAGATCCGGGAAGGAGGGACTTTACAAAAATGATATATAGGTTACTTACTTTACATCAAAATGCAAGACCAGGTCGATTTTGCACATTGGGGATTTATTATTATTTTTATTATAAAGGCCCCAGATCTGAGTTAAACATATTCTGATCAAATTCTGATTTTACTGATGACAAATGCAAGCTCCCAGAGAAACCATCCCCGCTTTGATAGAAAAAATAAATCACCGAGTCCAAAACCTTTTTCAAAAAATTTTTTTTTAAAGTCGTAAATGCAACAAATCTGTTAATTTATCATTTCTAAAAACGTGGAAACATTAGATTTGACGGAGGAACGAGTTAAACTGGGACATGCGAAAAAATTGGGCAAATTTGGGCCGTAAAACGGACAAAATAAATTATAAATAAGAACTTTGAAACAACTGGAATGCTTTTCATTTTGGCTCAATTCCTTTTAATCTCTTAACCCCGCCATTAGTTGAGCAAACTCATGTGGTCGGCTCAGGATCAACACCTGGACATCACTTCGTTTGTACAATGACAAATAAACCACTTACTTAACTACAATTTTCCAAGAAATTTAGATTTAATGTTAATGCTTTTAATGACATTTACAGCCTTGATTTTGGTACAATTGATTCAATGACTTTTCCAAAAGGTAGAAACGTAACGTCCTTAAGATCTCGATTACGCACCATCATGTTTTTCAAAACCCTCACCTGTGGCCACTCCCTCCTCCTGCGCCGCTCCTGCTCGGCCACACGGAGGCGCACGTTCTCCTGGAAGAGGCGCAGGTGATGCTCGCTCCTCAGCCTCCTCTGCTGCTGCAGCTCCTCCGTGAGAGCGGCCGCCGTCTGGGCAACAGCACAAAGGTCGGCCCCGCATTTAAAAACAAATATGGCCGTTGTTTTTGCTGCGTTTGTGCCTCAGCGCCTCAGAGGAGGACGAGGCCTCGAGGCTCTAAAGTTTGTAATCAGTTAAAAACCAAACCAGCACAAACGGAAATCTTTACAGCACAGATGTAGATAACGCGGTTGACACATATTTACCCGTTTTGGAGATTTACAACGAGCAGAGCCTAGATCTGACCCAAAACGATAACAGCCCAAACAAAGATTTTACAGCACAAACAATTGACAGATTTTTCATTTAAATGTGAGCGTGATGTGGGGCCAGGTTCACGGAGGGGTCATCGAGTCATGGTTTTTCAGTTCAAGTCAGAATGTGCCGGTCTCAGTCTCAGTCAGAGTTATTAAAATAAAGTCAGCGTCCGGGTAGAGTCGCCATAAATCATACAACGGGCTATATGCACGCGAGCGTCACGTGACCTCCGAGTGGATTCTAAGTAGTCGTTTGCGTTTCCCGTCTCCGTTATTTCCCTATGAGGTCTTGTCTAAACAAATAAATAGCTGAAGATCACATGGCAGACGGTGAGTTACTGGTGGAGTCACAGCATCAGGTTAAAAACATTCACTAGAGGAAACGTCCGTGCTCATCACAGAAGTGTTTTTGTCTTGAAGCTAACGGCTAACGCGAATTAAAAATGAAAATAGCTACACGATTTTAAACGAGCTGCTCAAAATATAATCTGCCCGTCTTTAGTATAAATACTTTTTAGACGTTTAATTTTTGTGGTGGTGTTTTTTGATGCTAGCCGTTAGCGCTGAGATAAAAAGTAAAAAAACACAGACATTTCCTGCAGTCAAGAATTTACATCCAACGTGATGTTTTTAACACGTAGCGAGTCACTTCGGATCAGGATCTCACTGTCAGTGATGTTTCCTTGAACTATACATTATTTTAGACGAGACCTCACAGGGAAATAACGGAGACAGGAAACGGAAGCACCGACTTAGGCTCCACTTGGAAGTCACGTGTCATTTGCATAGAGCCTACTGGGAGGAACTTTGAATTTCCTTGTGTATTTGCAAAATGTCAACTCTGACAATGTTCAAATCCAGGCTGAAAACAGTTCTTTTTACCCGAGCATATGAAAACTGAAAGTATTTTATCTGCACTCTTGCCTTTTACAGTAATGAATTATTTTCCATGTTGATGTTTTATGGATTGATTTTATTTGTTTACTTAATTTTATCCAACTGTGTGAAGCACTTTGAATTGCCTTGTGTGTGAATTGTGCTCTACTAATAAACTTGCCCATGAGCGCCACGGTAACTTGCATTTTCCACTGGGAAACAGGGAAATAATTTTTATGCCCAAGTTCCCAAGATAAGATAACCTTTGACCTTTCAACACAACAGAGAGCAGCGATAATACGTTTTTTAAGCCGACTGTTATGAAGCAGACACTATGCATTTCGCCATTCAACTTTTTTCTACTTATCATGTAAAAAAAATGAAAGCCTTCCTGATCAAAGCTGATACAAAGTCGCAGTAGGACTTTCTCACGTTAGTTTATTTGTCTATAGTGTATTGTTGTTTCACTTTGCTACGACACAAAGGCACTTGAAAACAATGCACTCGTAGTTTCCACTTCACAACTGGAAAGGACCATCTTAACCAGAGCACGTGGAGGCAGCATAAGGAAAGCTGTCCAGCGTTACCATGGAGATCAGCTGCGATACGTCACTTGAATCAACCGCTTGTGCTAATGCTAACTCCGGTATATTTACACTTTCTGCTGATATGCTGATTAATGTACAGTATCTTATTTCAAATAAATTAAATAAAAACGTGTTGGCGTAATCTGAATCTGCAGGTGTTATGATGTTTACGGGGGACTCACAGCCGGATGCTCCCGTAGCTCCGCGCCGCTCTCCACCCAGGCTCCTACCGCCGCGCGCGCCTGGTTCCTCTCGGCCAACACCCCGCTCCCCAGCGGCTTCGGCACTTTGGGAGCCCTGTGTGTCCGGTTCATGGCGAACTACGAGCAGAAATAACGGGAGAGAACTAGAAATGTCCACAGCGTTTGAGTTTGGCGCCGCGGGGACACACACTGCCGCCAGCGGAAGCGCGGAAATTCAACAACACGGATAAAAGGCTGCGGTAGCTATGGTAACCATGGTAACGCATTGGCGCTAACGCACTAACGTCCAGCGGTGGCGGCCATGTTGGGATGGTATTTATGCGTGTTTTGTCATTTCTATTCATTTATTTGTCTTCATGTAATGCCTCATTTGAAAGCTAAGACTTACAAACGTGATCATACCCTTTTTGTCACATTTGTCTCATGTTTTTGTCGTTTTTTGTTGCATTTTTGTCGGTTTCTGTTGCTTTTTCATTGCTTTTTTTGTTGCTTTTTGTCATCTTTTCTGCTCTTTTTTGTTGAGTTTTTGTCCCTTTTTGTTGTTGTGTTTTCATTGCTATTTTGACGCTTTTTGTTGTTGTTGACATCTTCAGAGGTTCACTCATCAGTGAAATTCGAGCATAGACTGTATAAAATATTGAATTCGAGCTGTGACTTTCAGACGCACTCTCTCCCTCTCCCCCACGGTCTGCAGAGCCCATAATGTTGCAAAAATCACAAGCGCGACTGATCATACTTTAAAATAAAAAAAAAATAAAAAGTTCCCTTATGAGTTTGCAAAGTATGATTCAAATATGTCGTATTTACATTATATATTTTAGCTTCTCCCCTACGGAAACCGCCACCTTAACGTAGTAATAATAAGAGCCTCCATACCCGCAGCACAGAGGAGCTACAGGAAACAAGGAAGGGACAAAAGAGAACATGGTAAAAGACTGTTGTGGAGCGGAGGGAGCTGCGCAGGAGGCAGTGGAAGGAGGAGGTGGAGGAGCTGACCAGTGCAGGACACCACGCTCTGAAACAGGGACAAACCCAAGAGGAGCTCTGAAGGCAGCCAGGTTTTCTCCGGGTGATACGGTTTCCCCGACATCCAAAAACATGGTCAGGTTGGCCCACAGTGGCTCAGTCGTACCGGCTCAGAACTAACACACAATTTCGTGGTAAGCTTGTACAATGGCAAACAAATGACTTACTTACTTATGACGTGTGACCTAATTCTCTTTAGCTTACAAGAAAACGTAATTACAAGAAAACATGAGTAAAACAAATAAAAGTAAGTCCCCAATATACACAATACCCTAGTGGGCAACATGAACGTATTAAATTAACATTTCGCCAATGGGGCAAACTCAAGATGGCCGCCACATTTCCCACAGCAGCAGATGGAAAGTCCAATCTAGAGTTGACCCCTGTGGGCGGGGTATTCTGCTACGCAACAAAGGCAAATCTTACAAAACGACTTAATGAAAAAAGTTATTGGTCTTTTCTAACATCAGTAAATATGTTACGAAAACTATTAAACTAAAACATTTCTCCACACACCTCGTTTACCACGTGGTGCAGTATACGCAGCAGGTATCCCGGATCTGCAGCAGCTCGGGGCCTGGGCAGGGAAGCGCCACAGTGGGACGTGAATATCTGACCCGTGTTTTGGTGACACAGAGCAGAGACACCCGCAGAGAGTTCACCCAACACGGGCAGGCCGGTGTGAGTTCATCCCGTGGAGCTTCTGCATTTAGCAACCCGACGCTCCGTGATATTTGACCCTTCTTTTGTAATTTGTTCCACATCTAGCAAAGCGTTTGGAGTTTAGTCAAGTCGATTCTTAGTTCCGGTGTTAACCTCTTAACCCCCACCTAAACCGAGCCCATTTTGTTTACCGCCTATATAGGCCAGTGCCACGCCCCATTTGAAAGCTAAGGCCTAAAGCGTTTTCCTCGTTTTTGTTGTCAGGTATTTGTAATTTTTGTGGAGTTTTTTTTTATCACGTTTTTTGTGTGTTTGTGTGCGGAAAAGCACGTCGTTGGATTTTCGTCACCTTTTTGATCTTTCTTTTTTTTTTTTCGTTTTTGTCACGTTTATTTTTCGCATTTTCATATCGTTATTGTTGGATTTTTGTCACGTTTTTGTTTAATGTCGGTCCCATTTTTGTGGCCTCGTCACAGATACATTACACACACACAAACAAAATACGGCCAATACGCAACAAAAAATACTAAAACTTTGCTTTAAGATTTGGATTGTGCTGAATTGGTTAAGTTATATTTTTTATAACCACAAATACCAGGTTGCTTCTGTCGTTTTTCATAACTTTATTATTTTATTTTCAAAGCGGAACTGAACACGCGTGCTGTTTCCTCTCGTCGCGTGAGGCTCGACGCACTTCCTGTTTACACATCGACGTGGGCAGGGCACAGAAGCACTAAATACTCGTCATTTCGTCCAGGTGGGTAATTATTTAGGCGTCGTATAAGCCTGACTCGGTATTAACTTCGCTGTCGGCCCGCGGTGGTAATATATGTCATTTTTTAATCGCCAAACGTGTTGAGAAGAGAGTTAGGGACCCGGATATGCTTCATTGTGACTTTAGCACTAGCCCAAAACTAGCTAAACACTGGTGATTTTCCATTCTGGTGAGTATTGTATCGCAAAGTGTGTTCTTTGTTCATACAATGACCACAAAGGAAAGATTATCAAGTGTAAAAGATGAATACATTACCATTTCTTTCTACACTACTCTGCTAACATTTATTCCCACCCTTTACCTCACAGGTATCAGGTAAATGAACACTCACTCATTGTTACTAGACGCGGCTGCAAACTTGATTTTCCAGTACCATTCCTTTAGTTAGGCAAGCTGTATTGTCTGTTGGCAGTGTGTTCCCCATGCTTCTCTTATTTTGCATTTACTAAAGTAAGAAAAGAAAACATCGTACACATGTTCTAGACCAGATTGTTTTTGATGCATTGTTTAGATTAACCTCTTAACCCCCGCCTCAACCGAGGGCATTTTCTCCAGTTCAGTTTTACCCAAATCTTTACAGACGTACAGGGCAGGGTAACGCCTCATTTGAAAGCTATGAGGCGTGCGTTTTTGTCACACATTTTTATCGCTTTTCTGTTGCTCTTTTGTTGTTTTTTCAGGAGCCAAACACGGACACATTTTCTCCAGCTTGACTTTACCAAAATCTAAAGCCTCTTGGAAAAAAGCATCAAAAAAAGAGACGTAAATGAGGATGAAAACGCAGAATAAAAGCAGCAAAAAAAGTCTTGTCTTTTAAATCAGGCGTTACTTTGGCCCGTGGGCTTTCAGCTCCCGTCGAGAAGCTTTTAGATTTGGTTAAAACCAAACTGGAGAAAATCGTCTGTGTTAAGGCGAGGGTTAAGAGGTTATATAGTTATTTTTTTCTTGTAGTGGATTAAGATTTGCTTTGTCCTTCAGGCCATTTGTAAAAGCAGACATTTGTGAAAAAACGCCTTTGTGCTGGTGTTGATGATTTAGGACGATGTTGATGAGCTGAATCACATTGGTTTTGGCTCAGTCCGGTACATTTTTTACCTCGGTTGCTAAAGGGTATTGTCTTAATGTCCGTCCGTCCACAGTTTGGGGTTGTTACATAATTTGTGTTGGTGACTATTTATGAAAACGATATACTGGCACTTTTAGTAATTTTTTTTTTATATGTAAATTTACTTCTTAGAAATGCCACAGAAGCGTTGTTGAAAGTGTTCTCTCGCCTGGGGCTGGTTGTAACTCGGGCAGGGCGATAGAAAAACAATATATTTAGCGATATAATTGTCACTGGAAAGAACACGTCATCATCACAGCCTTTAACCGATGGGGCAAATGAATTTAAAGCTATTTTATTCTCTTTACTCGCCTAAATGTGTGAGTCTACCTCGATCTGGAAAATAATGAAAGATGAGATGGCAAATTATTGTTACAACAACTGCTGCACCTCCATCTCCGTTACAGTAAAAGGCTCCTGTAAGTCCACCTGCCACTGTGCAGTTTACGTTTCTATTGTCGGGAGACTGGGGATAGACCTGTGGGTCAAAACGCGTTCCTATATGCAAAATATAATCTACAGCAGTATGAAAGTTGACACCGGTGTCCAGAAATTATAACGGTGCACAATATGATATGGCCGTCCCTCGTTGTAACTCCCTTAAGGTTGGTTTTCACAGAACGACAGAGTAAACATCATGAGCCTCATGGTCTGACAGAGACGGGAAAAAACCCACTTGGCACAAAAACCTCATACAGAAAAACTGATGTCATTTTCAGGGGACCCACACCCTGGTACCAGGTCGCCAAAAATGCTCTTGCTCTTCTAATGCACAGATCAGGACACCCAAAGGCACTCCTCAAAATGTACAGTGAAGAATAGGTTGAGCAGGAGGTGGGCTGGAGCTCGTAGGGCGCCCCCCTCTGGCAACAGCTTACCAAACCTTACCTCTTTTAACGCATAGATTAAAATGTACTCACCAATTACAAAACATTAAAGACACACAAGAAGAAAACTATATGTTTATATATGCACGTACTGTCCATGTACGGGTATATAAAGTACGACAATGATGGTACGATGATGATGGGGCAGTATCAGATGGCGATAACCTATTACTATTGTTTAAGAATACTCAATGCAATGTACTGTAAGACAGTATTCTAAACCCGATGCTGTGCATCAGAAGACTATGCAAACTGGTTTCCCATGTTTGATTATGGTTATGTATCTATATCCAAAACTATGTGTTGATTATGGTTATGTATATCTTAATTGTACCATAACGAGCTGGTCTCAGAGAACAAACCGGAATGTAAATAAACGGCAATTGTAAAATGTGTAAATATGTTGAATGGGGGTAGGCATAAATAAGCATTGTTTGCTTCGGCCTACTCCTTTTTGGGCATTGTTGTGTTTCCCTTTGTCTGACAACCTGGAACGTAAATTGCCCAAATAAACTAAACTAAACTAGATTGTGCTAAATCAGTTAAAAAAACAAAGTATTTTTTTGTAACCCCGTGTCAATCATTAACTTGCAGACTAGTCGTGGTTTTACATTACTGTGACAGTCATTTATTTCTCCCTTAAAGTTCCTATGCACTAGGATAGTTAGGAATGAGTTTGACCCAGCGCCTCGGCCAGAACAAACTGACTGACGGTTCATCAGAGTTTCAAAAAGGTGCCTCGAGATTTAACTACATTGTGATGACGCCAACATTGAGGATTTAAACTGTTTAAAACGCAGTTGCTCCTCTGTAGATCTGGGCCCAATCAACAATTTAGATTTTTTAGAATTACTCCCTCTCTTTCAATGTTTGCAAACACAAACCGAAGCTTTAAGGGCAGGTGCTGAACCCCAGTGAGTCCAGGGACTGACTGATCTTATTGTTCCAGGTGCAGAGAAGCGTGAGACATGTCGGACTCGGACTCGGACTTCGACTGGCGCGGCTCTGAGGAGGACAGGCAACATGAAATCGTGAGTATTCCAGGTGTTCTCATGTGACATTCCAGAGATTGTTCGCTAACGTCGGTGCTGTTGGGTTTGTCCTAGGCCTTTCTGGATCACAACATCACCATCATGAACCCCAAGGCGCCGCGTAAGTTCACCAACAACAGTAACAAAGTCTTTGAAGAGAGAACGTTGTGTCTTTAGTTTAGTTATTTGAAACGACGTGGAAAAGGGACAGACGTTTAAAAGTAGTTTTATTAAAATGAACCAAAATACTGAACCTGTTCTTTCTAGGCAGCACTTTGAAATGTTAATCTATGCTTTTATCAGTAGACCAGGGGTTCCCAAAGTGGGGGACGGGGAGGCAGACAATACATGGGCTGTTTTTTTTTTTTTTTTTAAATGTGTAGCATTAATTTTGATGTATTTTTGATTGAAAACAGTATTTTTGTTAAACAGACATAAATGAACTGGATTTTAAAGATGCATTATGCAACTTTTTATGCAGAAAGTGGATATTTGTGCCTATTTGACCTCGTAGTGACCCAGCGGCCGTATGAGTGGTCAGTATGGTGCCTTTACTTTCCATCACAGAAGAAGGTTTTCACTTCTGACGCAGCCTCTCATCAGAAAACCCACAATACAATTGATCCTGGAGCGTTGTGGCGATCACAGCAGCTAATGGCGACGCTACGTCCATGTTTTTTACTCTCTATGGCCAACGGGTTGTGCCCAAAAACCATAATTTCCGGACTATAAATCGCACTTTTTTCATAGATTGGCTTTGGGTGCGACTTATACGCAGGTGTGACTTGTATATCAAAACGTATAATCCCAATATGTTTGTTATGTTCACACTGACATCCGCTAGAGGGCGCTCTAGGCTTGGGTACCAGTATCTGCTACTCCTTTACCACTGAAGATTTAATAACCGCTAATTGAGCAGCAGAAAAAGTTTGGAGTGAGTGTGAAGGACTGGTGAAAAGTGGAGGTTACTCTGACTGCAAAGAAGAAAACAAAAAAAGCTCGCGCTAAATTCGATCGCCACGCTAGAGGAACGAGTTCGCAAATGGGAGCTTGAACAACGTGCTGCAGGGAGAGGTTTGTCAACGGGGCAGTTGCGCCTCCAGGCCCTGGTAGTTTAGAGGCTGGTGTGACTTATGTTTCTTTCCTTCTTCATTATGCACGTGTCCAAAATGTGCTGTTTAACTGTCCCTGAGAACGGAGTGCAAGATAAAAACGCCTCCAAACACAGCAGCACATAAACGGAGCCCAAAAGCTAAACTAAGCTTCTCTATAAGTTCTCAGTCGTACAGGAGTTGTCCATCTTCAATGAAGGTACTTGAGTCATCTTCTGTACTCGGTAGTTGAGGTCTTTGAACGTTTCGCCTCTCATCCAAAAGGCTTCGTCGGCGACAAAAGTCCCGCTCAGGACGCAGCTTAAGATATAGCTTTAGAAGACCCAAAGAACAAGACAGACAGTGCCCAGAAGAAAGGGAGTCGTAGTGCCGTATGAAGCCGGGGTCTCAGAGAAACTTCGGAGAATCTTTAGGCAGCACAGGATTCCAGTGAACCACAAACCGGTGAAATGAGTTCATCCCAAAGACAAAACTCCGAGCCACAAACAAAGCAATGTGGTTTATTCAATTCAATGCAAAGAAGAAGAAGCAAACAACATTATATTGGAGAAACAAAACAAGTTCTACAGAAGAGACTTTATCAACACCGAAGAGAAAGCACAAGCGGCCCCCAGTCTGTGGTGCTCCTCCATCTCAAAGCCTCCAACCACTCCTTTGAGGACGGGGAGGTCGACATTTTAGCTAAAGAAGAACGTTGGTTTGAAAGAGGAGTTAAAGAAGCTATTTTTTGTCAAGAAACAAAACCCCTCCATGAACCGGAATGGCCTCAGATTTAATCTCCCGTCACTTTACTCCAATCTCCTTCGGGAGAAACCGACAGGGCGGGGCCAGTCCAAGGAGACGGCACCTCAGCCAACAAAAGAACAATAGGCAGGTCATTAGCAGTGATCATCTATGAATAGGACAGGACTGACCGATACTGAGGTGAGCAGATCGTTAGAGACGCTCTACTTTAAAGGTGTTTACCCACAGGTGAGAGTAGCTGTGATTAGAGGGGAGGAGCCGAGCCAGCCCTAACTCCTCCCCTCTGGTCTATATCTTCAGCTGCGGCCTGAGCGGGACTTTTGTCACTGACGAAGCCTTTTGGATGAGAGGCGAAACCTTCGAAGACTTCAACTACTGAGTACAGAAGATGAATCAAGTGCCTTCATTGAAGATAAATTAAGCGTCTTATTTTTGAACTGGAAGTGCAATAATTTCACCTTTTTAATACATTGACTAGGACTATTTAGATTAATTAATCCGTGACATATTTCATAAAAGTAGTATCGACACTTTCATGTATACGTCATGTTTTTCTGTTTGTTTTCCTTGAGTAGTGTTGTTCTTGTTGTTAATGCACTAAACAACCCACTCACTGCTCATCTCTGTCTGAAGATATTTCTCCAGACGAGGTGTTTGAGAACTGGGACCACATCTCGGACCAGGACAAGAGGAAGTCTGGCCACATGATGAAGATCTGCGCCTTCTGGCTGCCGCTCCTGCTGCAGCGCGACGAGAACAGCACCGTCTCCCACTGGGCCTCGCAGATCGGGCTGGTGGAGCAGTAGTAAGCCCGGCCTCCTGACTGTGTCTCCCTGTGATCTCTGTATCTCACTGTGTCTGTCTCGCTCCGCAGTAAAGACCTGAACCTGAAGCACATCTATAAGCTCGAGATCCTGGAGGCCATCCTCAGAGCGCTGGTGCAGGGGACGGTGAGAGACCATACGTTTGTGTTATTGGCTGGAAGTCACTGTATGTAGGGCAGCAACTTCTGACATACAGCTATGGGGGGAATCGATACCGGATACCGACCGATTCCACAAGACTTTGACTGCACTAAATATCTACAATAATTTAGACGAACTAGGGCTGGGGTTTAAACACAAATCATAACTAGTTTACAGCAAAATGTGTCAAAAGAAGACTTGGAGAAACACTACATCATGAACAAAACAAGACTAAAATGTAACTAAATTTGGACATATTTAACTGAAACTTTTACACATTTATATTTTGGTTCATTGTTTTTGGCTGGGTTTGTAAAAAGTCTCCGGGTACATCCGAAACCAGTAAATTGGTAAGAGGTCAAACGCCAATCCGGATGTGTGTCAGCGTCCGGCATGATAAGAAGTGTTCGAATTGTGCCGTCAGTGAGGAAGGCGTCAGGGAAAGGAGCCTGTATGCTAACTATCGTAGCCACTTTAGCATAGGGACTTCTGATGCTAACTCACTGGCGATTAGGAGCCATGTGCCATCCCATAAGCCACCGCATGCCCGCCCGCCCCCCCCTCGCTCAGTGAGTCATGCGTGACCACTGTTGATTGACAGGTGCACATTTAATAGAAATAATAATAAAGATTCTGCACAAGCTAAACTGTATAAAAGTGACAAATTACAAGTTAGAGTCACCACAGCTCAGTCACATGTCAGGTTTTTAAAAAGCAGCCTCAGTAAATGGCTTAAATGAAGCAGTTTGTGCTTTTGTTTCATTTAGTAGAAACTTAAGCCACGTGGCTAATTTGCATACTGTAGCTTTAAGGGAAATGTGACTGGGCGCACCCTCCGAGATCGGGTGAGGAGCTCAGTTACCCGGGAGGAGCTCGGACTCGAGCCGCTGCTCCTCCACGTCGAAAGGAGCAGCTGAGGTGGCTAGGGCATCTGTTCCGGATGCCTCCTGGTCGCCTCCCTCGGGAGGTGCTCCAGGCATGTCCTATTGGGAGGAGGCCTCGTGGAAGGCCCAGGACACGCTGGTGGGACTATGTCTCCGAGCTGGCCTGGTGTCGTCTCGGGGTCCCCCCAGAACAGCTGGAGGAGGTCTGTGTGGATCGGGAAGTCTGGGCATCTCTGCTGAGACTGCTGCCCCCGCGACCCGGCCCCGGATAAAGCGGAAGAAAATGGATGGATGGAAATGTGATGCTCATTTGGATTTTTCTTTTTTTTCTCCCTAAATGTCTTTATTTGGACACCATGTTGTTGCATACGCAATACAGTAGGTGGCGATATAAGCTTTTGTTTGGCCTGCAGTCCGCCAATAACCTTAAAGAAGAAGAACAGCAGCTGTTGGTGATGTCACTTCCCCTGGGTAAGAACGGTCGAATTGGGCAAATGCTGCTGAAGCTCTAGTTCACTGACTGCATAGAGAACAGTTGACCCCATGAAAGGTTAAGGATCAGGAGCGAGGGTTCGGACATGGAGGCTGTAATTTGATGGTTTCAGACGCAGCCCAAGTCTGTCAGATGACGACTTTAGTGATGATATATTATGGCTTCTCGCTATACGGATGTTTTATCACTGAATATCACGATATGTTTTGCGATATACTGCGCAGCCCTACTTCCAACATAAAGTGATCGTCAAACCACTTGTTTGTTGCACTTGTTTTATCAATAATTCGGTTGCAGCATTTGCGTCAAAGTGATGAATCCCTGCTCTCCTGTTTCAGCTGAAAAAGACTCCGACTAAGCAGGTGGTCTGGATCAGCAACCGCTTCTACATGGTGAGTTCACGTACAGGAAAAAGTGAGTACACCGTTTCGAACTTTTTACATTTTTGCCTAAATTGCTCCATAAAATGTCTGATCTTTAGTAAAATCATAAGACTGAGTAAACGGTGTCTGCTTAAACTAATACCACCCAAACAATTACATTTAGCATATTTTTAATGGCCATAACATGTAAACATTCACAGGACAGCGTGGACTAAGTGAGTACACCGTTGGATTCAATAGCTGGTTGACCCTCCTTTGGCAGCGATAACTTCATCCAGACGCTTCCAGTAGTTGCAGATTAGGCAAGGCAAGTTTATTTGTAGAGCACAATTCATACACAAGGCAATTCAAAGTGCTTTCACAGTTGCATAAAGTTACAAAAAAAACAGATCAAATCAATCATTAAAACATCAACATAAAAGTTAATCAATGACACTAAAAGGCGAGAGTGCAGATAAAATACTTTCAGTTTTCATCTGCTCGGGTAAAAAGAGCCGTTTTCAGCCTGGATTTGAACATTGTCAGAGTTGAGGCCTGTCTCACATCCTCATGAAGACTGTTCCAGATTTTAGCTTTAGCCTCAGCGTGTTTAGTCCTGACTCTGGGAACCACCAGGAGACCCCTCCCTGAAGTTCTCAGGGCCCGAGATGGTTCATACGGCTCTAACATGTCAGAGATGGACTTTGGTGCTAAACCATGAAAAGACTTGTACACAAGCAGAGCTGTTTTAAATTCTATTCTCTGAGTGACAGGAAGCCAGTGCAGGGACCGGAGCACTGGACTAATATGGTGGTATTTCCTGGTTCTTGTCAGGACTCGAGCAGCAGCGTTCTGGATGTTCTGCAGCTCTAACAGCTCGTTTAGAAAGGCCAGTGAGCAGCCGTTACAGTCGTCTAACCTGCTGGAGACAAACGCATGGATAAGTGTCTCCAAGTCTGGTTTTGACACTATTCCTCTGATCTTAGCAATGTTTTTCAGATGGTAAAAAGCTGATGATGTCATTGCTTTAATGTGGCTGTTTAAGTTCAGGTCTGAGTCCATGATTACTCCCGAGATTTCTAACCTGATTTTTTTGGTTTTAGACGTGCTCAATGATCAGGATGAATCTTGGACCGTTCCTCTTTTCAAAATGGCTGCTGTTCAGGGAGATTCCTGGGTGTACTTACTTATTCCTCCCTGTCCTGTGATTGTTTACATGTTATGGCCAATAAAAATATGATAAATTATAAATGTTTGGGTGGTATTGGTTTAAGCAGACACTGTTTACTCATCTACTGATTTAAATAAAGATCACACCACATTTTATGAGCAATTTAGGCAGAAATGTAAGAAGTTCCGAACGGTGTACTCACTTTTTTCCTCCCACTGTATATTGGCACCTCCTTAACACGCCCCCCAGGCTAACCCCCCCGCTTGTTCACGTGCAGCATTCCCCCGAGGTGTTGAAGAACGCCCTGCAGTGGCTGGAGCGAACGGGAGAGCCCAACATCCACCAGAGGGTGCTGGAGTTCGGACACCCGGACATCTGCTTCAAGGCGCTGCACCTCATCTTCGTGGAGTGTAAACGAACCACACGCTGCACCGGCTACATTCACCACATACAGGCTCCAACATGGGGAACATTTTACAAAAGTTCTGTTGTTTTAGACTTAGTTTAGTTTTAGTTTAGTTTATTTGTTTATTTGAGCAGTACACATAGTGCTCAAAAGGAGTGGGCTGAAGCAAAAGCTTATGAGTGCCCACCCCCAAGTGCAATAAAATAAATTAAAAAAGAACATTTCAAAACATTTCAAGCAGCTACATTCGTACAGACCAACTCACAAACGTACAAAAAAATATATGAACTGTTTATATAATTAATTGAAACAAAGCACAACTACATGTACGATGTCTAGAACAAAGCAGTCAAAAAAAAAAGTGATCCTTAATATATTTCTTTCAGATTTTTACCCTTGATAACCGAGAGTTACTTTTATGTTATGAAGGTACATTTATAGGTATTATACTCCGAGATCTTGATACTTCCCAGTTGTCATTACCATCCTCAGTATAATTTTAATTTGGGTTTAATTATCATTATTATTATATATTTATTTAATTGAGTTATATGTGAAGTATGATGTAGCCCTGCATAGTGTGGTGCATTAAAAAGCCAGAGTGTAGAGCGGGCCAGTTGAAGAGAGCAGTAACTCCCCATCAACAAACCCCCACACGGCTGCCCTAACAGCTGATTTTGTAGAATATGTTCCTATGCTGAGTGGTGCATTAAAGGACAAGGTTTAGAGCCCGTTGGGAGGATTCCTCTCAACAGATCCACAACCTGCCTACCCTAATTCTCCATTTGTGAATTTGAGCAATAGAATGACAACCGTTCCAGGCAGCAACACTCTTCCTTGATTATAGAGGAAAAAATACACATAATTGATCCTACTGCTCCCCCTAGTGGCAACACATTTCTTCTTGTCTGTATATTTCAAAAGTCTTTTGTTTGTATTTAAATTTAAAAAAGACTTGCTTTTAAACATAACATTGAAGAAATTGTGCCAAAATTAAGGTTCCGGCCCGCCAAACAAAATCTGTATTTACCCCCAGAGGGACTTCGGAAAGGATTTACTAAGATAAACAAGTTACCTACCTCTGCTTTAAAGTACTGGTATCGAAAACAGTACCCAGACCTACTGCGGTGTCTGTTTTGCTTTTAACAATCGTAATTTTCTTAACATAGGGTGTGCGCAATTCCTTTTTATGTGCATTAAAAGTACTGTACTTGGCTTTAAAAAGATAATAAGTTTTGATTTGCTGCCGCCTGTATAAACTCTGCATAGTGACTCTGATTTCTCTGAAGGGGCTGAACTCTGGCCTTACTTTTTCTCATTGTGTTGCAGTTTCCCAGTACATCAAAGCCATGGCCTTGAGCATGGAGGGAACGATGACTGCGCTGGGGGCCCGCCCCGCAGACATGCTCATCAGGGTAAGTGACAAGTTCAATTTTAAAAATGCATGGGGATTTAATATGTTCAACAATTCAGTTTTAGTCAGGATTTTACTGCATTTCGTTCAATTTTAGCCTAATTTTTATTCAGATTGTTGGTGAGACATGGCAGGTTGGGAGATTTTTGGCGAGTGTTCTCCCTAAACATCTTGGTTATAATGTCCTGAGTAAAACAAAAACCAAACTCAACCTTTTGTGCGTTTTATTCTCTCTGAAGTTTTGTGGCTTTGTGCTGGAGATTTAGCCAGGAAGTGACTCCAACATGTCTGTGTGGCTCCCTGGTCTTTCCCACGCTTATTCATTCACAAATACTGACATGTTTGGTATCCACGTGTAGCACGAAAGGCTGTGACCGAGAAAAAGGGACTAAACCTTTGGGCCGTTTTCATTCCATTCTTTAACATCTGCACTTTAGTCGCTCCGTAAGATTCCACACTTTACAAGCTCCGCTCAAATACATGTGGAAGCTTTGTGAAAATATCTAACTCCTGCCTGATCTATTGAGCTTTTTTAAGGCAAAATTATATTTTTTACAGATTTTATCACACAGTTTATTCAAAAACTAAACAATATCCAAAATCTCTCTTTGTAACTAATATATCGACAAAATAAAGCCATACATTTAAACTTCACTATATCCAATACTTGGATTTTGTCGCCGAAAACGTTGGCAATTATGGCCTTTTTTATGAATACAATACCTCATTTTTTATATGAAAACACAAATACTTTTCCCCCACATAGTTATATCAGGAAAAATTTCAAATGTATATCTACCAGTATAATCCCTGATTGATGTTTTAATTAAAGGATTGACAAATGAAAAGCTGTGGTTTGATTAAACGATTCCTCCGGTGCTGCAGTGTGATGGTGTACACCCCTGTCTCGTCCCCCGGTGCAGGCTGCAGTTCTAACCCTGCCTGTTGGGTGTGGCAGGTTTAATCCTTCAGCGTGTGAGGAGGACAAGTGAGGACATGTTCAGTGGGAGCAGCTGAGGCGTGTCAGAGAAGAGGCTTCACTTTACACAGTGGAATATCTAACTACAAACTAACTAAGGCTGTATAACTCATCTCCAAACAATCGTTATCGCAATATCCGTATCACAAGAAGCTGCAATGAATATACTGCAAAATCACTGAGGTCTTCCATCTGACTGAGATTTACTAATGTTTTGCAAACGCGGCCTAAAACCATCACACGCTTAAGAACTTAATGTGCAAATTTTCTGTTAAATTTTCTTCATTTTAGTTCATATTTAGCCTCGTTTTGGTGCTGTTTTGTTTTGACACAATTTAACAAAACAAAATTAAGATTAATATTATTAAGTTAATAGAATGTTATTGCAGTAAGTTTTTATCATATTCAAGATGGTTATCAGATATCAAACTTTTTGGCCATTTTGTGCAGCCTTAAAGGTGACATCTCCTGCTGATGGGGCTTTAAACATTATTTCGACTCCTCAGCGTTGATAGTTTTATAAATAATGAATCATTACATGTCCTTTCATAAGAATTAAACAAGATCTGGTGAAGACTTAGCCTGGAGCTCCCCCTGCTGGCAGCGTTGGGAATAACTTGTATTTCCATTTGGATTTATGGCGTGTTTACAGCTCGGTCTGAACCAATATAATATTGGATTATGGGCTTTAAAAATGTGGAGGACGCTTATAGGTTGTAACAATGAAGCAATTGTATCCAGGAAGTAAAGAACGAAGCGCTCACACCAGAGGAGAAGAAACGGCTCAATTTAACAACGTTGCCCGAGGATTAACTCAAAACCACTTCAGTGTTGTGAAATTCGACTCCAGGTCTGCGAGGTTTTAAGAATATGTCCACAGGAACTTTCTCTTTTGAAAATTAAATGAACTGTACGCGTTTCAAACTCCCTCAAATCCCCTTTGGACGTAAGATTAGTTTAGTATTTTTTTAATCTTGTTTTGACTCAATTTGAGGAAAATAATAAAATCTTGTGATGTTTTTAATTTGACTTTGTTGAAATGGTTTGGTATAAATCACAATATGCAGGACGGCTATCAAACATTGCCATTATTTCTCATATTGCACAGCTGGTCTGACAAGTTCCCTCTTGTAAAATAATGTTTCTTTTAGTATTGCATGAAAATCTTTTTGTGGTGATTTTTAAAACTGAAATTGCGAAAAGACATGGACGTGTCACATATTTATTATTTGAGCTATATACATTCTGCTCAAAATGAGTGGGCTCAAGCAAGAAGCTTATGAGCGCCCACCCCAAACTCAATATAATAAAACCTTTCATTTCACAATTGTACAATCAATATAAAAAGAAACAAAACAACAAAGTAACAATGCAAAAAAATAAAGGATTAAGTGCACAATCTGGTCAAAGTAGAATTGTCAACATAAATTTACATGAAGGAAGATTACATGACTGAACCTCATGTACTATATACATTCCCCCAAAGGAGTAATGCTAATTACAGTAATAACAATAATAAATCAACGTAATGAATTCATAATCAGTCACATGCACGACCCCTGCATCATCCCTCAGTTTCCACAGCAGTAAGAAAAGAAGTTTAGATAAGTTATTCAAACCCAGGCACATACAATACAACATATATGTGCGTGTGCCTGTTTATGAATTAACTTTCTCCTAATTACATTAAACTTTTAGCAGCGTCATATTCTGTGTTACATTTCAAAGCCGCTTGTTGACGCAGACCAAACTCGCATTATTATATCATTATTATAATCTCAAGCTTTGACACGCTTCCGTTTTGTCTCCAGAGAAGTGAAGAAATGAAGCGGAAGGGAAACGACCACTTCCAGAAGGGGCTCTACGAAGACGCCGTCAAGTTCTACTCCAAAGCGCTGAAGTGGTAGTAAGTGTGGAGCGTGGGAACCGAAACGTGAAAGTCTCTCCAAGTTTGTGTGAAAGTGTGTGTGTGTTTTTTTTAATCTCCAGCCCCGATAACCACATCATCTACGGGAACCGCGCCCTCTGCTACATCAGGTCCAACAACTTCCTGTGAGTGCCGGCCTTTTTAAACGTGCTCTGGGTCGAGGTCAGGGTACCCGTGGGTGAAACTGTCCCTCTGTTTCAGGAAGGCTCTGGGCGACGGGAAACGGGCCACTCTCATAAAGCCGTTCTGGGCCAAGGTACGGCTCCGCCCTGTGTGTCTGTGTGTTACGTTTCGCTGCATTGTTTCCTTTGTGTGAGCCTTAAAACAACACGCCGTGCCCTTTGGCTGACTCTGTGAAGTTCATAGCACCGTAGTTACTTCTGTAACCACGTAAATCTGATTTTTACATGACTTGTTTAACCAGAAAGAAAGGCCAAGAGGAATTGTAATGAACCGTTTTAATCAGCCCAGCATTTTCTAGATCGAGATGTTGTTGAAGTTTCCTCTTTAAAGGGGGGGTATTATGTAAAATCGACTTTGTCAAGCTTTATATCATGTTATTATGTCGTTCCCTCATTAAACACATGCCTGGAGTGTTGCCTCGGCTCATTCACATATTTTTGAGG
Organism: Proterorhinus semilunaris; assembly: GCA_021464625.1. NCBI lineage: Eukaryota > Metazoa > Chordata > Actinopteri > Gobiiformes > Gobiidae > Proterorhinus > Proterorhinus semilunaris. The sequence goes on along the minus strand of CM038355.1, from coordinate 21,610,053 downwards.
AATCAGTAAAAACTTAGACGGCGGCCATTTTAGGTGTAGCTACGCCTCAGTCCTCCTAGGAACGCCCCCAACTCCTGGAGACGCCTCTGGACCTTTCGTCACCAGCCGAGCCCCCAACCACTGCTCCTCAGCTCAGCAGAGCCCCCTCCCCGCACAGTGTTGTTGTTTAAATGCCACAGTAGTGCGCTGAAGGGGGCGTGTCGGAAAGCTTCTTAAAGAGACAGGCCTATTTCAAGACGTTCAGTACCGCCATTTTGAGAGAGCAATTTTATTCAAGGCGGTTATTTTAATTTACTGCATATACAGACCAACAGAAGGTTACGTCATCATTGTAGTGTGCTATAGACTGGTGCTGTGGGATTGAAAAAAGCATAATACTCTTTAAGGAAAATGACTGTTGTCTTGCCTTATGAACCATATTGAGATCAGCCATATTTATTTGGATCTTTTTTTTTCCCTCCAGGGCCATTACCGGTTCTGCGAGGCGCTGTTCGGCCTGGGGGAGGTGCGCCTGGCTCTGGAGGCCAACAGCTCAGCCCAGAGTCTGTGTAAGGAGGACTCCGAGGGCATCAAGGACCTGGAGAACCAGCACCACAAGTTCTACGCTCAGGTCACAAACGGTACGCTCCAGGTCCTCCTCTGGACATGTGGAGATCAGGCTCCTCTGTTTACAAATCTATATCTCACTTTTAATTTGACTCGTTTCTTCTCGCTGGTCCATAATGACATTCTTATTTTATTTTCAGCTCATCTAAAGCGGAGTACGTCTCAAAGGTAAGCGTTTGCTTTTGAATATTGAAATTTATCATTCCTGTTTGATGGGATGATGGAACAAATCTGAAGAAATGAAATATGCACAGATTTTTGCATCATTTAATTTGACTTTGCTTCTTTTATAAACCCTATAATTGCTAATGATTTTTTTCATGGGACACTTCAGTGGAATAAGTTCCTGTTTGGGTCTCTTGGGTGGTGCCCACAGGGTGGAGCCATGTGAGCCCATCTTTATTACAGACAGATGGGGAGCTTTCTGTGGAACCGTGTGCAGTGTTTGTAAAAGGCTTCACCTGTGATCTGTCCACAGGCCGAGCCAGACTAGAGAAGCCAGTGCTCCTCAGACCCACTCACCGAAGGCGAAACAGAAGAAGGCGACGCCGTTGAAGAGCTCTAAGGTGAGTCTGTGGAAAAGCGTGCTGTTCATGTTCTCATTTCTGAAAAAAATGTGAATAGAAAAGAAATTAATCCAGTTTGATGTTTTGCAGGAGCCGGAGCCAAAGGTGGAGAAAAAGCCTGGTGAGTGGGAGAACATCTATGATTTTAAATGTAGTTGTGAGTAAGGCCTAAGATAAATGTATAATTGTCGGGGTGTAAATGCAAATGTTCTTTTATTCCAGCCAACAATAAAACGAATAAGTCGACATCTTCAGCTGCACAGAATGGGCCTTCAGAGCCAAAACCAGCCAAGAGGTTTGTACAGTTGAACTTCAATGATGATACTTGATGATCATTGGTCTCACTCGAGGCTAAATGCAGTGAAGGCGACTCGTGTGACGGGAGAGAAATGGACTTTAAAGATTTTACTGAGCAGACCGAGACAGGAGGAGAGGTTCTTCACTGATATAAAGTGCATCCACTTTGCCTCGTCCGATGGGGCAGAGGTTCACACACTGACCAAAGTGCACCACGCTTGGATCGAAATGCCATTAAGTCGACCTTGACGGTCAGAGCCAGTGTCCGACCGTCCTTAGATGTCCTCATACCAGCCAATAAACAATATTTTTCAGAGATATTTGTTATTGAATTGTTGCAGTCCTCTCCCATTTTCTCATGAGTTTGAAGGATTTGCAGAAACAGATTTAAAAACTGTTATCGCAGTTCTCTAGCGGTCTCAATCCTAAACTTGATGAAAATGGGGGTTTAGGTCTTAAATGTTAGTGTTTTTTTGAGATTTTAAAAAAAAATCCATACCATAAAAAACCTGCATGGCTTCATAAATGTACCCATCCCAGAGTTCTCACCGGAGGAATATCGAGCTTTAGAAATGCTAATATTCTATACCTCTAGGTATAGGTATTTGAATCATACACTCCTGTTTTCCAGTAACGGCACTTTGTTACATTTATTCTTAATGCACTTTTCAATGTTAACACGTCCATAAATGTCAAATGGCATTTGGTTTATAAACTTTGGACACATGACCGTTTTTCTTTTTACAAATTTTAAGGTAAACATTACTTATCACTTACTGTGTCGCAATACGTATCGGATCGGCCGCTGAGTGGTGTGATGCGTATAGGAACGGCCGCTGAGTGGTGTGATGCGTATCGGATCGGCCCCTGAGTGGTGTGATGTGTATCGGATCGGCCCCTGAGTGGTGTGATGTGTATCGGATCGGCCCCTGAGTGGAGTGATGCGTATCGGATCGGCCCCTGAGTGGAGTGATGCGTATCGGATCGGCCCCTGAGTGGAGTGATGCGTATCGGATCGGCCGCTGAGTGGAGTGATGCGTATCGGATCGGCCCCTGAGTGGAGTGATGCGTATCGGATCGGCCCCTGAGTGGAGTGATGCGTATCGGATCGGCCCCTGAGTGGTGTGGGCATCTCACACAGGAAATTACTCTCTTAAATATAACGTAAACCTGTCTCCATTTATTACCAAAAGGTAGAGGCCGTCATATTCGTTGATTCCGTCGATCACAGAATTTACAGTTCTAAACAGAATATTGAGCGCTATCTAGCCCTATCGAATACAGCAAGAGCCATTCGGAGAGGTCATTCCTCGGCCGAGTTCAGTTATCTCTCTTCTCACACTCTATACAAATGGCACCCCTTACTCAATATTCTGTTTCTTGTTGCGTATCGGATCGGCTGCTGAGTGGAGTGATGCGTATCGGCAAAAAAATCGAAACCATAAACCTGACCTATGTGTCGCATTCATTCTCACAATTTTGTCACTAAATTAGTCATTAATTTGAGATTTTTTATTCGTTTTTTATTTATTTTTTTGGCACCAATATAACTATGCTCCGCTACATTTATTTCCAAAATGTGTTAGGCGGGAGAGTCACGGCCTGCTAGCACTGTTAGCTTCGGTTAGCATCGCCGCGTCACAGTTCTCCGTTTGTTTTTCTCTTTTTATTTTTGTCAACTCTGGGGCAGTCGAGCCGTCTGAAGGTGAGAAAGATGCACGAAAGAAGCCGGGTAACATTGGTTTCAAGCGCGCGTGTTTTTGCTACGTTAGCTTCTCGCGGCTAGGCTAACGTTGGGTAACGTCATGGCAACGTTATTACCAAAACGTAACCGGCGGTTGCCTGATTCGTGCCTCGGTTGAAGCGGGGACCGGGGTGTGAGGGTACGGCCATGGGGGAGCACTTTACTGAGGTTTAGATGGTCTTGAGTAAAGATTTTATTTTATGCATCAGAGCAGTCTAGTCTAGCTGGGATGGATAGTGAACTGGTTAACCTCTTAACCCCCGCCTTAACCGAGCGCATTCAGCTTTACCCAAATCTAAACGCTTCTCGACTGGAGCTTCTTGGCCAATGTCAGTGTCACTTTTTCATTGTGTTGCTTTCCTGGCACGTTTATCGCTCTTAATTGTGGTATTTTTTGTTGTTGTTACATTTTAATCGTGTTTTTGTTGCTTTTTTTGTTGTATTTTCTTGTTTTGAGTGCCGTTTTGACGCTTTGGCATTACCCAAATCTAAAAGTTTCTTGAACAGACTGGATACAATTTGCTCTGTTCAGGTGGGGGTTAAAGGAACAGGCCGCCGTTTTTCCATACTGAGATATGTTCTTACCTGAGCTCAGACGGGTTAATGCGTACCTGTCTGGTCTTTGGTCTTTTTGTGTGAGTGAGCGCACGCACAAAGATGTTGTTCGCATTTGGCCTCTCCCAGTATATTCCTATAGCCCCAAACGGGGGGTGAAGTTGGAAGCGACCACGCTCTTCCACGGGCACAAAGACCAGACGGGTATGTATTAACTCGTCTAAGCTCAGGTAAGAACATCATCTCAAACGGTGGCCTGTTCCTTTAAGAGCATAACATTCATTGGAACCGATAGTTTGAGAAATCGAGGCTGTGTTACCTCTAACGTTACACAGAGGATCTCAAACTTTCACGTCTGTTTTTCTCCTGACCCGTCCGTTACCGTTATGTCCAGACCTTTGGCCAGTGACACTCGTTTGGTGATGTTTTGGACGCCCTTTTCAAACCAAAAAAATCCACTTATCTTCTTGGAAACATGATGTTGTTAATATTATGGCACATCGGGCACATGTCGTTGCAGTGAGAAGCCGTCGGTGCAGAAGTCTGCCCCGGAGTCTGTCCAGAAGAAAGCGGAGGCCGCCATGAAGTCCAAGGAGAATCCAAAGAGTGCTCAGAATGAACAGAAGGTAAATGAACGTGTCCGTGATACGATTTAAAGAAGAAAAAAAACCCTGTACAATGTTTATTTTGTGATGTCTTGTCAAATTGATATCCGTAATTCATCTGGTGTCTCTGCAGAAGGGGACGGTGGACGTGTCCAAAGAGCTGTCGGCCGCGGTTACCGATGGACACGCTGCTCTGGAAACCCTGCGCAGCCGTAACGCCGAGCAGGCCTTCAGCCGCGCCCTGGCCCTGGCGGGACACGGGGCCTCTAAGGTACTACTGCCCCTCTGTCTCCGCGCGCTCTCCTCCTCCATGTCCCTCTCTGACTGTTCTAAACGGTCTTTCCAGGTGCAGGGCGTGTCCTCCATCGACGTGCTGCTGCTACACTTCGGCCGAGCCACAGCCCTCATTCAGATCGGACGCCCCGAGGTAACGCCTGTTCTGTTGTCTCCTTCCCCAGTTCAGCTTTACCCAAATCTAAAAGGCCAGTGTCGCACCTCATTCGAAATTCAAGATCTACAAAACTGATCTTTTTCTTCCTGTTATCGGCAGGTTTTTTGTAATCTCATTTTTGTGGCTTTTTTTATTTTATTTTTATCACCTATGGAAAGACGTGTCCACGGCCGAGTCTCATGTTGTAAATGTCCCACAGGAGCTGTCTGAGGCCGTGCAGGTGTTGGACAGAATCCAAGCGTCCGAGGAGAGGACCTTCCAGTGCCTGGTGTGTTTGGCTTACGGGCGCGTCTACGTCAAAGAGAACAGGTGGGACTCAGCCTTCGTCAAACTTCATACGTCACTCCTCGTCTTCTGAAAAATATGGGATTTAAGTCTTCTCTCATATTGTTCTCCTGAAGTGCTTTGAGATGTGCCGCTGTGAATGAGACTCCTCTCAAAACATAAATATAAACCGTGTCTCTGTTTTTCAGGTATAAGACGGCGCTGCTTCACTTCCGGGACGCGCTGAAGATTGTGAAGAACCAGATCACTCCGGGGATCCTCACCTGGCCCCTGACCTCCCACGTCGTCCCCGAAACTATAACATACAATTTAACGGTGACTGCCATCTGCTTTAAAATGCATTTAAAGTCATTGAATTAATCTAACTGGCTTTATATCTAAATGTATTGGAAAATACTTAAAAAAAACTGTTTCAAGTATCAATTCGCCTTGATATACATTTTTCTGTTAATTACTGCATCCGTGTAGATGAGCTACAGCTCTGACTGGGGCAAGAGTTTATTAAAAATGCTTAGGAGAGCTATAACTCCTTTTAAAATAAAGAAATTCCAGCCCAGATTCACGCAAACATTCTTGGGTGGAGCTACTTAAAGATTTCTGCATAATTTAACCCTCCTTTTGTTTCAGGTAATCCTGGAGGACTCTATAGAGCTGTGCAGATTTCCCCCTTTACCAGACGCTGTTTGTCGTATTGAAAATTGTATAAGTTCTGTTAAAAAAGAAATCTACTTTACTGACCCCGATTTTAAGGTAAGGCCAGATTGTCCGTGTCCACAAGTGTTGAAGCTGACGTCTCCCTCTGTGCTCCTCAGGGCTTCATTCAGCTGCACTGCTGTCACAGCTGCAGTGTGGAATATCACATGAGCTGCTGGAAAAGCCTCAAGACTCTGGTGTTTTATGAGAAGAGCGAAAAAGTACGTCAGCCGCTAAACTGTGCGAGGCCAGACGCTGCAAACGGCTTTTAGATCAAAACCTTCATTTTCTTTCCAGGATCTTCTCCAAGATTCATGTTTAACCCCTGATTGCAGAGGGCAGATTAACTCTATAAAAATCTACGGTCCAACTGGTTTGGTCAAATGTAAGGTACGGATTAGCACGTTTCTAAAACACTGGTGTTGTTTTAAAGTTTGAAAACATGAGGAAATAAAAGAGTAAGCAAAATAATCTTCTAAAAATGTGTGTCTGAACTCCTCTCGCCGATGTGTTTCAGTTTGAAGTAGCGATTCCCAGACCAGTGGCTCCTAAGAAACCTAAAGTCAATCAGAAATGTACCAGGTAAGTCCCAGTGCGACGCCGTAGCCCCTGTTCCCATGTGCTGTGGTAAAAACATGTGGTTTACAGTTTAAAGAAGATAAAGTCTAAAGAAGAGCGTAAGCTGCGGAGAAAGAGCTTTAAGCAGCAGCCGGACGATGCAGAGGCGATCAGCACGGAGCCGGCGCACGACTCCGCCAAGACGCCGCCGAGAGGTCAGGAACTAATGATAATCAAAGTGATAAAACGGTGTCTAATAGAGCACCTTTAAATGCTTGCAAGTGAAGCATCAGTGTGTGATGTTGTGTCTGCTGTTGTGGTCTCGTCTCCCAGCTCGCCTGCACTTCCGGGACCACGTCCTGCTGCAGATCAGCCAGCACCTGGAGCTGCTGCGGCAGGAGTCGGGCTCGTGTGTGCCCGCTCTGGGCTGCAGCCTGAGGCCCTGGCTGATGCTGGACCTGGGCAGAGGCACTGGTGGTAATTTGGCGTCTCGGCTGCTGCAGAGCCTGGAGGAACCCGCCTTCTCTCTGGGAACGGCCGTGGAGCTCGTGTTGGAGCGCAGGAACCGCGTGTGGGCTCGCCTCCTCATCCAGGTGCTCAGTGACTGTGTGGACCTGCAGCCGAAGGTCAGCAGCTGGGCCCAGCGCCTGGACGCCGCAGGTCCGTGTGAGCTGAGCCAGGTCCAGGTATTAGATCTACGTATCTGCTTTAACGGCGTGTTTGTCTCCCAGGCCTGAGCGCGGCCCAGTTCTTCCTGGAGCAGCACTCCTCAGACCTGGAGAGCGTGGACCTGTCTCTGCTGCTGCGCTTCAGCCCGCTGCAGGAGAACATCCTGGAGAAGCTGGGCAGTCGGCCAGAGCTCTTCTCCTCCCTGGGCCTCACCGTCACAGAGTACCTGAGGCAGTCTCCTCCGCGGGACGTCCGGCTCTTCATCTGGGCGCTGGAGGAGCACCGGCAGCACTACGCCGCCTGCCACAGCCTGCTCGACCACTATTTTGATATGATGGGTGAGAACACTCGGCACGTCTGTCTGAATGTGAGACCTTCCGCCTGAATAATAATAACCTGCTTTGTTTTTCCAGACGGTCTATGTTCAGTTTTAAAAAAGTCAGAAGATAATAATATTGTAAGTTCTCCTAATAAGTCTAAACATCGTTCCAAAAAGAAGAAGGCGCCTAAGGTAAGCCCCGCCCCTGTTCCCCGTGGTCAGTGAGTCCGACTGTGATGTAACTTCCTGTTCTGCTGCAGCCGCCCGTGTTTTGGTCGGTGGCGCGGGGGAGTCCTGTATCGGACGACTGGGGCCCGGGGCTGATGGACGACGACTCTCTGTACGTTCCTTTTTACGATAAGGAAAAGTCTCTTCAGTGTTTTTTTGTTGGTGGTTTCCAGCAGATAAACGGAATGGACGAGTTTAAAAGATGATTTCACCCGTAGGCTAATGCTACATTTGCGCTAGCAGCAGAGCTAAAGTTAGCATTTGAACTGTTGCACATAATCAACAGGCCGTAGAAACGTTTTATGCTGTCATCGATCCGAAAGCAGCTCACGGCGTATAAGACGGTTGGAAACCACTGATCAAGTTCAGATGATGCTTTTTTCACTTGATTGATTTTTTGCGTGTGTCTGTGTCTGCAGGTCATTCATGGACGAGCCCTTCAGTGTACCGCCTCACCTCCGCCAGCAGGTGGTGTCTTTCGAGCAGCAGTTCAACAGCAGCGGGATTAACTATGTTGTAGATGATGACTTTGAGCCGGAGAATAATAAAGACCTTTTATATATGTGAGTGGACACACACGTTCAGGGACAATAACTGGTTTAACTCCGTGTTAAAAGGAGGAACCGATGATGTAATTACAGCCTTTAATGTTTAAGGCAACTTTAGTCGTACTCAAGGCAGCTCAGTGCGCCGAACAAAAGAAGATACGCACAATTACAATCAGGTTAAGTTAAAGCAAAGCACATGGATAAAGACATGAGGAATACACAGCACACGAGGTCACATGTGTTTTTTAACGAGCAATAACAGAATCATTACCGTATTTTCCTGACTATAAGTCGCACCAGCCACCCGGGTGCAAACTCGTTCCACTGGTGTTTAGCCCGTGATTAGCTTCTTTTTCTTCATTACAGCAAAAGTAACCTCCGCTTTTCCCTCAGTCCCTCACAAGTTTCTCTCTCACCCAAAAGTTTTCGGCTGCATATTTCACTACTTGCAGTTTATAATCTGCAGAATCTGGTTTTCGTTTTGGGGGCATTTGTGTTCAGAGTAGTAGATACGGGTACACAAGCGTAGAGTGCCCTCTAGTGGCTGCCAGTATGAAAATGACAAACATGTGAAATTATATATAATGTCGCACCTGATTATAAGTCACAAACCCAGTAAAACTATGAAAAAAAAGTGCAACTTATGGTCCGGAAAATATGGTAAATGTATTGAAATGGTTGAGCCAGTAATTTCATTTTTAAACTTTTTTTTTTCTTTCTCATTTCCATATAAAAACGATACCTTTTATGCCCAAAATCTGAATATTTTTCTTATTCCTCCCCCTGTTTTTTCCACATTTTCTCTCAATTTTTCCACATTTCTTGACACTGGAGATGAACTCGATATTGTAAATTTGCATATCTTCCAAACAGCTATTTTGATATTTTGGCCACTTCGAGACAAACCAAGTGAACGCGACCTGTTTCCTTAAGAACATCGAGTACTCCAAGTACTTTATAAACGCAGTAAAAGTTGTAGTAAAGTGCCGTCTGTCCTTTGCAGAATTTTCACCGAGATTCTGGCGGAGCACGGCCCGCTGGCGGCGGACGACCCGTTGTTAGTGGGAGAGCTGAATAACCTCCACGTGTCGTCGCAGCTGCAGATCGAGGCGGCGGGCGGTCTCGAGGCCTTTCTCCTGGCGGGCGAGGGCTTCACGGCGGCGGGCGGGTGCCTGTGCCTCGCCAGCACTGACCCCGCGCCCCCGTCCGCCCCTCAGAGCAGCCTGGACCAGCTGGACGACATCGACAGCCCGGCCTCCCACTCCCCCGGCTTCTTCACGTTCCTCAGAGACACGTTCCCCACGCTGCCGAACCCGTACGACCTGTACACGGACCACGGACACGGCTCCCCGTCCCCGGAACCCGACTGGAACGAGCGCCCGGAGGCTGCGGCGCCCGACGGACCGTCACACCCACCGCGGGGGCCGAGCGAGAGGAAGAAACCGGAGCTGCTCAGCGTCGCCGTTAATACAGAGGCGCTGCAGAAGTACGAGAGCTACCAGGTGGGGGCGCCGTCGGCCAGTCTTGTGACGCGGGTTTAGAGCGAGCTGATCGTCTGTGTGTTCAGGGCGAGCTCAATGTTATGCTGAAGACGCACGAGGACATGCGGCGGCAGATGAGCTCCGTGAGCGAGGACCGAGACAGGCTGCAGGAGCGGAGGAGCCAGGAGCTGATGGCCCTGGAGGAGGAGCTGAGCCTGGCCTCCACCAGCGTGCAGGTAAACTCCCAACACGTCCCGTATACATAAATAACATACGACAAGGAAGACCAACTGTGTCATATCGTGAATAGTGTCCTGTTATTGTCATGAGTAATGTGTGTTTGTGTGTGTGTGTGTTTGTGGTGCAGGTGACGCAGAAGGAGCTAACCATGTTCCAGCACAAACTGGAGGAGGAGGTGAAAAGGGACCAGAAGGACAAGAAGGAGCATCAGGATCAGATCAAGGCCCTGAAACAGGAGCTGGAGGCTCTGCAGCACGAGAAGAACAGGTATTGATTATCCCACACTGTCCCACACTCGCCACACTCATCCCAACAGGCATTAAAAAAATTTATATCCTTTCTTTTTTTGAAAAACAAATGTGATAAAGTCTGGGTAAAAATAAAGTTCTGGTTTTCAAATCTTTGCTCAAAGCTTGTGGGTTGCTCTCAGTGACGTGGAGAGTTTGGCCGTGTGTTTCAGGATGAAGAAAAGCATCAAGGAGAAGGCGGCGGCGTACGAGGCCAGACTGCACGACTTCCTGGAGCTCAGGTACGACGGACTTTAGTCGTAGCTACAATTCTGTCTTTGAAACATCGCACAGACGAGAAGCTCATGATTTTACGCTCCCCATGTCTTGTGTCTAAAAATCTTTTATTAGACAAAACATCTGACACTATTTACCGCACAGGATCGTTGGAAATAGTCTTTTTTTTTTTTTTTTTTTTTTTTTACAGGAACACATTTACTTTTTACTTTGGAGCCCTTTTAGAAATGTAGAGCATGTACATCTCGAGTAAAGTGGCCTCCTCTGGAAGTGCTAGTTTGAACGTGGATGTTTCCTTCGTGTTGCTACAGTAACCAGTCGGCCGCGGAGAAGATGAGTCTGGAGGAGGAGCTGAAGCGCTGCAGCGACGCCCTGACCAGAGCCTCCAGGAGGTCCGTCACTGCCCAGGTACCGCCCCTCGCTCCCACTCTTACCCCGCCTTAACCGAGCAGCTTTACCCAAATCTAAAAGCCTCTCGCCTGGGGCTTTACAGCCTATAGGCCAGAGTCACCTGAAAGCTACAAATTCAATCTAAACGGATCTTTTTCCTCGTGTTTGTCACTTTTTTTGTCACGTTTTGTACAGTTACATTTTTCCGATACCTGAACGATACTTGTTCAGATACAATAATAAAATATTTGTCATTTTGAACCATAAAACGGATCAATAAGTTTTTTTTCCTTCCTTTTTAATTTCCTTAACATTTGTATCATTTGTCTGAGCTGAAACAACCAAGAAACTACAAAAGGGCAGAAAAACACTTTCTGAACAGACGTCATGTTTGAACTGAAAGCTGTGAAGCAGCAGCTCTTTCTAACCTGCTCTGGACACGTGTTCTTTTTTCTTACCCAACGATAAAGTCACGGAGAAAAGCGCGTTTAGCTGCGAGGACAGGACTTTATTCAACCTCCCTAAAGAAGAGGCCGCTCGCCAGAAGTTGGAATTTCTCTCTGGGATTCAGCGACTCAGAATAGTGTTTGTCTGTGACTCTGATGTTTGAACCTCGGCCAGAATCAAAGTGGATTCACTTTTATAACCAACGCGAGTCCACAATAAAAACACCCGATGGACCAGAGCGCTAACGCGTGTTAGCGTGTGCATGTTAGCGTGTGTGTTAGCGCGCGCATGTTGGCGTGTGTGTGTTAGCATGTGTGTGTGTTAGCGCGCGCGTGTGTGTGTGCGCGTGTTAGCGTGTGTGTGTGCATGCGCGCGTGTGTTAGCGCGTGTTAGCCATTTATGAAGCTGTGTTGCACATGTTAACTCCTTTATAACGGCATCATGAAGTAACTTCACTTTTTGCTGTGATATTTATATTTCTACTACTGCTAAAGTTGTATGAGCGGAGAGAGGAGGCGGAATCCAAGCGTTTTGTCTTCCGGGTTGGAAAAATACCTCCAGAAAATACTTCACAAAAATGAGTCCTCCGTAGTGGCAGAGGTGCAATATCTCATATAAATGCCTGTACGTTGGAATGGCTAAAATAGCAACAACAAAAAATCACCTTTTCTCGCCTATATTTTCCCAGTTTTTCCTTCAAGCGTCAAAACTTTGAATGTAAATATATATATATATTTTATTTTTTCTGTTCCTGCTTTCGACACTTTTTTTTTAATGCCAGTTGTACCTCAACCTTTTTTACGATAACAGAGATTTACCTGTACCAGCCCCACTCTGTGTTCACTCTTTATCACTTTATTGTGGCGTTTTTGTCACTTTTTCATCGCTTCTTTTGTCGTTGTTTTGGAGCGTTCTTCAGGATGTTTCCAGACGTCGGTGAAGCCAAACGGGAGGTGCTCGGTTCAGGGGGGGTTAGAGGTTCTTTGACTCCTGGCGTCTGGTTTCAGATGGCGATGTTGGAGAGCAGTCGGGAGCAGAGTCTGTTCTCTCTGCACCGGGAGCTGGCCGATAATCGGGCCGTGCTGCGTCGCCTCGCAGACGTGGCCTCCAGGTCAGAACACGCTTCAGCTTCATGGCTCTTTACTCCATAGTTTTTACTAGTCGTGAGTTTGTGCTAAAAAGACTCTGTAATTGTAAAGCCTTTTGTTGACGTGAGCTCCTTTTAAAGCGAGTTCGGTTTTAGCTGCAGTGGCTCTTCTGAACAGCTCGTCACTTCTGTCTGTGCAGGTTCTTGTGTCCGGACATGGACGCGGCTCAGGACAGACTCCGAGCCGCGATGCAGGACATTGAGATGAAGATCTCCTCCACACAGGTATTGGACTGAAGGTTCTGTGTGGTCTGGATGAGGCTAACGCTCTGTGTGCAGGCGCAGAACGAGCAGCAGATGCAGGAGCTGAGGAGCGGCAGCAGTGACCCGCAGCCTGTGAGCGAGGCCCGGAGCGAGGCCCGGAGCGTGGACACTACTCCACAGCAGGTCAGACTCCAGGGCTTGTAACTGTGGACTCTGAGCTGGGTTAGCAGGAAGTACAGTCTGGAGCTTCAACAGTCGGAGATGAGGGAACAAAGATATGACCTGGTTAAAAGAGCATGATGTGTTTTTCAACACTGGAAATGATCTTTTTCTGATGGTTGTTCTTAGGCTCCGCCTCCACAGGCTCCGGCTCCACAGGCCAGCAGAGACCAGGCCTCCCCTCAGCCTCCTGCAGGGGGCGCTGTTGCTCCTGTGAAGAAGAAAACGAAAACCAGGAGAGCAGTGGAAGTGACGGTCCCGACCGTGTTCGAACGAGCTGTGGAGCGACTGAGCGCCATCTTCCCCCACATCAGCAGGTAACTCCTCCCCCACATCAGCGGGTAACTCCTCCCCCACATCAGCGGGTAACTCCTCCCCCACATCAGCAGGCAACTCCTCCCCCACATCAGCAGGCAACTCCTCCCCCACATCAGCGGGTAACTCCTCCCCCACATCAGCGGGTAACTCCTCCCCCACATCAGCGGGTAACTCCTCCCCCACATCAGCGGGTAACTCCTCCCCCACATCAGCGGGTAACTCCTCCCCCACATCAGCGGGTAACTCCTCCCCCACATCAGCGGGTAACTCCTCCCCCACATCAGCGGGTAACTCCTCCCCCACATCAGCGGGTAACTCCTCCAGATGAGCGCTGGCCAATCTGTTGCCCTCAGTAAGATTGAGCCCCTTAAACAAAAACAAGCATTTATTTTGGCTTCCAGTCCAGTGCGACTCTTCAGAGATGGAAAAGTCTTGTTTTATTTTAAATAAATTAACTGTTTAAGAGAAGCAACATCCTGTTTGTGATTGTTTTTGCCTTTCATTGAGCTTTTAATGTAAAACATACATTTGCCGACCACAGCCCATCGTGCTCGTAGAGTGGCAGCTCTGGGGTTAAGGGTTCAGTCGAGACGTGTGTGTGTGTGTGTGTATTTTATGTAATTTTATCAATTAATTTGTTGTTTTTTGATAGTGTTTTTAAATGTTTTTTTGTGTTTGGTGTTGCTGTGAGGCACATTGAGTTGTCATGTACATGAAATGTGCCATATAAATAAACTTGCCGTGTGTGCAGGTCTGAGCTGACGGCGCTGATCCAGAGGCTGCGCTCCTCCAGTGGGAGTCTGCACAGTCTGAGTCTGCAGGACGTGGTGGGCGGAGTCAGTCAGCTCATCCTGGACCAGCAGGAGGTAACGCTACACCTGTCCCATCAGCGCCTGTCCCATCAGCGCCTGTCCCATTAGCGCCTGTCCCTGTTCAATTAACTCCATAGATTCTTAAAAGCTTAAATATGGTTCCAAACGTTTGACCGTAGTTTGCCCCGTGTTGTCCAGGAGCAGGACCGAGCCACAGCGACGCCTCCTTTGGGGAACAGCGCCTCCGCCTGGCTGCCTCTGGAGCCGCACAGGAGCGCTCACGTGGACGCGGTGAGTAGCCGCGGCTCTTTCTGATCTCAAAGTCGCGCTGGTTTCGTGACTCTTCCTGTTGCAGCTGAACACAGAGGACCCGTGCATCATCTGCCACGAGGACATGAACACGGCCGACATGTGTGTGCTGGAGTGCAGGCACAGCTTCCACAACGAGGTGAGGCCCGACAACACCGCCATGGCGTTCATAACGTGCTAACCGAAAACACCGCCATGGCGTTCATAACGAGCTAACAGAAAACACCGCCATGGTTTCCATAACGAACCAACAGAAAACACCGCCATGGCGTTCATAACGAACCAACAGAAAACACCGCCATGGTTTCCATAACGAACCAACAGAAAACACCGCCATGGCGTTCATAACGAACCAACAGAAAACACCGCCATGGTTTCTATAACGTACCAACAGAAAACACCGCCATGGCGTTCATAACGAGCTAACAGAAAACACCGCCATGGTTTCTATAACGTACCAACAGAAAACACCGCCATGGCGTTCATAACGAGCTAACAGAAAACACCGCCATGGTTTCTATAACGTACCAACAGAAAACACCGCCATGGCGTTCATAACGAGCTAACAGAAAACACCGCCATGGTTTCCATAACGAACCAACAGAAAACACCGCCATGGCGTTCATAACGAGCTAACAGAAAACACCGCCATGGTTTCTATAACGTACCAACAGAAAACACCGCCATGGCGTTCATAACGAGCTAACAGAAAACACCGCCATGGTTTCCATAACGAACCAACAGAAAACACCGCCATGGCGTTCATAACGAGCTAACAGAAAACACCGCCATGGTTTCCATAACGAACCAACAGAAAACACCGCCATGGCGTTCATAACGAACCAACAGAAAACACCGCCATGGCGTTCATAACGAGCTAACAAAAAACACCGCCATGGTTTCTATAACGTACCAACAGAAAACACCGCCATGGCGTTCATAACGTGCTAACAGAAAACACCGCCATGGTTTCCATAACGAGCTAACAGAAAACACCGCCATGGCGTCCATAACGAGCTAACAGAAAACACCGCCATGGCGTCCATAACGAGCTAACAGAAAACACCGCCATGGCGTCCATAACGAGCTAACAGAAAACACCGCCATGGCGTCCATAACGAGCTAACAGAAAACACCGCCATGGCGTTCATAACGTACAGATACAGGACACGTGTCTGAACCACAACAGGCAAAACGTTGGGATTTAGCTCAGAGGAAACTTGTATCTAAAGTAAAATCTCCAAAGGTCTGAACATCATGATCTGGATCATTCATAAAGTCTCCTGGACCACGTTGGTGTCGAACAGCAGGAACACAGAGACTTGATCTGTATCTCTGGTTTCATCAGGTTTATATGAACTCACTACAGCGTGAACGTTATGAGGCGTTTTAATGGCTGTAGGAACAGACCGAAGCTTTTCTGCGCTTTCTACTTCCTGTTCCTATTAGCCTAAACCCATTTGAATAACCATATTTTTATTAAAGATTCCTTGATGAAGATAAACAATTACTAAAAATAATGAACCAATTAGTCTATAGACAAAACCGTTAAGCAGATTTGTCTTCACTATTTCAAATGTTATAATTCAAACATGACCAAGTTTGAAACACAAAGTCGTCGATAGAATTCAGGTGTTTGTCATTTGTTTATTAAACGTTAAAGCACTGATTAATTTATTTTAAGTGACGTTCTGTCGTTTCCCACAGTGCATTCGCTCGTGGCTGAAGGAGCAGAGCACCTGCCCGACCTGCAGGGACCACACCCTGCTCCTCGAGGACTTCCCCGCTCTGTCCCTGGCCACCAGGAGGCACTAGATCACCTCGAACATCTCTCGCTCTATAACGATATTAACCTGCGTGTTTTTATTTATCACATTGAGAATGAAAATTGTTTCTTTTCAAAAAATATTAATCCTTTATTTTAATTCACATCATTTTATTTGTTTTATTAAAGTACAACATTGAAAGTCCAAGTTTCTTTCAGACGTGGGGCTGTTTTGCTTTGTGTTAAAACACACTTTGCATTTCGTTCCAAACGGCTCCTGTGGGACCAGCTCATGTTCTTCACCCGCAGAGACGTTTGTCTGCAGAGTGAACTCCAGGGGGTCTGTGTCCAGGTCATGCTCCTCAGACCTTCAGACGGAACACGGTCACACTCGGCACAGCTTCAGAGGGAAGTTCTCCGTGATCAGGTGATCGTCCTGCAGCACCGTGACGATGTTGACCTCGAACTCTGGGAGAAGAACACGGGTTTAGGGTTAGGGTCTTTGGTTACATTAACCTCACGATCACTGACTAAAGACTTTGCCAAAGTGTCTGGACACTGACCCACTTTGAAGTTGGTGGTCTCCAGCGTGGGGCAGGTGAAGAGTCGGGGGAACACCATGTAGATGGGGATGGACAGACCGTGGCACACGTCGCCCTCCGCGATCTGGATGTTCTGGATCTCGGTGGCGTCTCGGGCGTAGCCCTCAGCGCAGCCTGGACACGGAGAGCGGCGTGAGGAGTGTGTTAAGAAGCCCGACTGAAAGCTCATCGTCTTGGATCTAATTTGCTCTGAGGCTCGTTAAGTCAGTTTAAAGATTCAACCTTTGAAATGAAACTTTGTGCAAAAACCTCACACTCAAATGATTACTATATATAATCAGGTAGGGCTGGGCCACAAATCTAATTAATTCAAGCTTTTAAACAGACGATGTGGAAAATGGCTAAATCGTAAAATCATGAGCGCCGTGCTGCCATTTAACGGCGTTTCAGGCGCTCCGTAGCGACTCTTCGAAAATGACTCCAGAGACTTTCTAGAGCTCGGCTGCTTCACAAAGGCCGCGTGATGGAGTTTTCTTCGCTAAACCAAAGTTTCCACCCGGTCTGCTTCTCTCACGCTGAGCCGCTCTAAGAAATTAACTCCTCCCCTTGAGTCTCCATGGAGACGGTTGTTGTCAATCACAGCGGAGCTCAGGATGATAAAACTAAAGACTTAAGAAGTTTTACTTTTGAGAGCAGACAAAGAATATTTAAAATTGTAAATATTAATGAGCAGGACTCCGTTTTCTACATATGAAAGATCAGGAGGCCTTAAGTTTATTTCCAATAAAATCGTAATCATCCAACCTGAGCAGAAAAATTTAGATTTTATTTTTTGGCCATATCGCCCAGCCCTATAATCCGGTACCCCAACTTTAAGGTTAGGATTAGGCTTAAATCCAGTAAAATTACGTAATACAAAGCTCCAACGCGGTTTTATAAAATGACTGATCTGTTGCAATGCACTTTTTACCCGTCACAGAACTATTGTTAAATTCTAACCAACGCGATCACTCGTATAATAGGTCAGATTTAAATGTGCTATAGAAATAAACTTGAACTGAATTGAATCTCTCAAACTATTTAAAGGCGGGCCAGCTTCACTCGGGTCGTGCACTGCTCTGGGGGGGGCCAGCTTCACTCGGGTCGTGCACTGCTCTGGGGGGCCAGCTTCACTCGGGTCGTGCACTCTGGACGTACCACAGGTCTCCACTCGGACCAGCTGCAGGTCGATGCTCTTCACGGGGATGTCCGAGCGCTCCACCACCACCTCGCCGCTCAGAGGTTGGCTGATCACGCAGGAGGTGGCGTCCAGGTGCCCTCGGATCAGGAACCGGGGCAGCGCGTCCTTCTGCGGCGCAAACACAGAGTCACTCATTACAGAAACAAAACACACACAGAGACGGGTTTAAAACTTCAGAGACCACATTCACCTCGCGGCTGTTCTGCAGAGTGTCCGGGCTGATGCTGAAGTTCACCGGCGACGGAGACACTTTCGCTTTCTGCGGCTGGAAAACAAACACTTTTACACTAAAGGATCACAGTTGTTTCAAAGAGTCTGGTCTGTTTTTAAACATTGATGCCTTGGAATCATCTTTGTCTCGTCTTCAGGCCTTATTTAAACGCTCAGTTCTCACCTGACAGTGCACGATAAACTCACAGGTGCGGCTCAGGTCTTTGGCCAGCAGGGGGCGCTTGACGTCACAGCGCAGCGTGTACTGAGGAGACAGTTCAGTCAGGGTTAAGCAAGCTCCTTCTACCCTCTCTCACCTCTCCTCTCCCCCTTCTCCCTCCCTCCTCACCCTCTCCTCCCCACCCCCTTCTCACCCTTCTCACCCTCCTCCTCACCCCCTCCTTCTCACTCTCCTCCTCCTCCTCACCCCCTCCTTCTCAACCTTCTCACCCTCCTCCTCACCCTCCCCCTCTCCTCCCTCCTCTCCTCCCCTCCCTCTCCTCCTCCTCCCTCCCCTCCTCACCTGGATGTTGACGAAGACGCCGTGGTAAGTCTCGTACAGGACCTTGTTTCCTTTGGCCTGCAGCGGGAACTCGAAGGGAATCTCCGTCTTCCCGGCCGGGATCTTCCCCGATCGCGCCACCTCGATGCTGGTGCTGATGAGCGGGATGGGCTGAAGAGAATCAGACCCATGACGAGGGTTTAGTTGGGCTGCATAAGTATTCATACAGCATGACTGAATACTTTGTGGAACCCCCTTTTGCTGCAATAACAGCAGCAAGTCTTCTGGGGTTTGACTCTACAAGGTTTGCACATGTAGAGACTGACATTTGAGCCCATTCCTCTTTACAAAACAACTCAAGCTCTGTCACATTAGAAGGAGAGCGTTTGTGAACAGCAGTTTTCAGGTCTTTCCACAGATGTTCAATAGGATTTAGGTCAGGACTTTGACTGGGCCATTCTAACACATTCATATGTTTGTTTTTAAACCGTTCCATTGTACATGTTTGTGTTTAGGGTCATTGTCCTGCTGGAAGGTGAATCTCCGCCCCAGCCTCAGTTCTCTTGTGACTCCAGCAGGTTTTCCTCCAAAATGTCTCTGTATTTGGCTCCATCCAACTTCCCAACTATTCTTACAATCTTCCCAGTCCCCGCTGAGGAAAAGCAGCCCCATAGCATGATGCCCCCCCACCATATTTGACCCTGGGGATGGTGCACTCAGGACGAGGAGCAGTGTTAGGTTTGCTCCATACATAACGTTTGTCTCATCTGACCAAAGCACCTTCTTCCACATGGAGCTGTGTCCTCCATATGACTTCTAGCAAACTTCAAACGGGATTTCTTATGGCCTCCTTTCAATAATGGCTTTCTTCTGCCACTCGTCCATGAAGGCCAGATTTGTGTAGAGCACGACTTGTAGTTGTCCCATGTACAGATTCCCCCAGCTCAGCGGCAGGACGTCCCAGCTCCTCCAGAGTTATCTTGGGGCACTTGGTCACATTTCTGACCAGTGCTCTCCTTGTTCGGTCTGTTAGTTTAGGTGGACGCCCGTGTCTTGGTAAGTTCTCAGTGGTGCTATACTCTTTCCATTTCCGAATGATGGATTGAACAGTGCTCCGTGAGATGTTCAGATCTTGGGAAATCTTTGTATAACTTAACGCTGCTTTAAACTTCACCACAGCTTCATCCCTGACCTCTCTGGTGAGCTCCTTGGCCTTCATGATGTTGCTTAGTGACCAATACACTCTGACCATAGCTCTGAGGCCCTCACAGAACAGCTGGAATTACACTGAGAGTAGATTACACACAGGTGGCCTCTATTTAATGGTTAGGGCGAGGTGTGAACTTTCTGCAGTCATTAGGAATGTTATAAAGGAAATTTAATGCACTCAGGAAATGCTGTATGAATACTTTTCGGTTTTCAACAGAATCATGTTTCATTT
Organism: Proterorhinus semilunaris; assembly: GCA_021464625.1. Taxonomy (NCBI): domain Eukaryota; kingdom Metazoa; phylum Chordata; class Actinopteri; order Gobiiformes; family Gobiidae; genus Proterorhinus; species Proterorhinus semilunaris. Next base: position 21,590,138 of record CM038355.1, on the reverse strand, counting down.
TGCCTTCACTTCACAGTTGTTACTTGTGTGTGAACTTTCAGTAAAAAATACAAAATAAAATGTCTACGTTTAGGGTAAACATGACAAACAGCAAAGGTTCCAGGTGCATTAGTACTTTCGAGAGGCTGTATGTCGTTACAACTGGACATTTTGTCTCGACTGTCGTGTTGGAGCTTTATGGTCAGACTCACCTTGACCGAGTTGTAGAAGGCCTCGAACACGCCCACGCTCTTGGAGCTGAGCTGCAGGTTGACCAGGCCCTCTATGCCCAGGACGATGCCATGATGAGGGAGCGGCTCCTTCGAGGCGAGGATGATCACGCCACTGACCGGCTCCTGGAACAGAACTCGTGATCAACACACGGCACGGACCACAATCCAGACTGTTATTGTTTTAGCTTTGTCTTCTGTTCTCTTCAGGTCAGCAGGTCGAGGGGATTTACAAACTCTGACATAAAGCCTGAATTAGGGCTGCACGGTTTCAAGTTTTTCATTAACCGAGGCCCTTAGCGTTTAATACTCGGTTAACCATTAGTGTGCGCACTCAACAATTATCTCTCCACCACGTTTTAACAATAACGAGAAAGGCAACTTTTGTGCCTTTAGCTTACCTAGCTACCTCCTAAGCAGAGCCGTTGCAATGGGGCAGGCAAGGTAGGCAGCTGCCTAGGGCCCCCAGCTGAAGGGGGCCCCCAATGTCTGTGGCATTACGGGACGTGAAGCTCTTTCCTTCTGACACTTCCTGTCACTGTAGCTTCTGCAGAGAGAAGCTTTCCAGCTTTGAAACTGATAAAGTCTCACCTCAGATCATCCATGAGCCCAGAGAGACTGACAGGACTGGCCCTTATATCAATAGAGCAAAACATTAGGAGGTTATAGAACATGGAAGAGTTGGTCACTGCTTCTGTGCGAGCTAAAGTCTGCAAGCGTTGCTAAACCTCTTAATTTTGGATGGTTATTCCTTCACAAAAAAAAATCCTTGTTGTACAATGTTTTTAAAATAGTTTGTGTTGTGAACCATTTTAATACCTTTCTTTAATTCTCATAAATTGTATAGTTCAAGAAAAAAACACTACTCTGCATATAAGAGAAGACAGTTCTTAAGAATGATATTATGAATAATTATACGTTTTTACCTTGTTTTTGCCTTGTTGACAACAATAACGATGCCTCATTGAAGACACTGTGTCCTTTACTGTAGGGGCCACTTTGTGTAGCACTACAGAGTAATTCATGACTCTTAAAATGCACCAGAATACAAGGAATCCCATCTGAATTTAAAACAATTTCCTGAGGGAGGATTTGGGGCCTCACTTCGCTGTTTTGCCTAGGGCCCCCAAATATCTTGAAACGGCCCTGCTCCTAAGTGATGCCCGGGTGTCGGCTGAGATGGTACAACAACGAGGTTGAAGTATATCTAAGCGCTGCAATACTTGCATTTTGATCCGTCTCTGTTGTAAAACTGTGCTGTTTATGGCGCTTCATATTGAAAAGTTAAACTAGCCGTGCGCGATGACGGCTTCTCCTGAACAAATGTTTGGTAGCGCTCTGGCGGTCTCTGGTGGTGCAAAAATGTATTACAAGTGTTTTCAATGCTACGGCAAATTATACACGCAATTTTTAACAGTTAACCGGTCAACCATGGACACCCCTAGCCTGAATCACTGTTATGTGTTTTCATACAGAACATGTAAAACACCAATAACGAGGTCCACAGGCTTTAGAAAGAATGAATGACGACCATGACAGACGAGACTTTGGTTTTCTCTCACACAGTCACTGAAACAGCTGAGCAATAAACTCATGACAAAAATCGCGTCTTGGATTATTTGAGCAACTCTGTTTATAAATGACAGACCAATGGTTAAAAGGAGGAGAATGTGACATTTCCACTACACAAACGGCTAAATGGGTCAAATTACAAACATGTTTATCTTATGCCATCATTAATCTGTGCTGTAATCTCAGGGAAACGCTGCAGTGAGACTAAAGTCCGTTACGGCCTCAGATCTTTTGCTAAACATCAAATAAACAAAGTGGAGGTTGAGGTGTTGCACTAAATACTGCACCCTCACTTTAGGCGCGCGCACGCAGCAAAAACCCGGGTCTGCAGCTGAACGGGGGCTTTAGGGAAACGTATATAATAATAATATATAATATATTTCAGACACTCACCCCCTCGTGGTAAACTTTGTTGGCTCTTTTCAGCCTGATGTCCAGGGAGACGCTCATGGCTGCACAGCGATCACGTGACAGCTCCAGCACGTGACGGAGGTCATGTGATCAACGGAAGTCTACGCAGCTTTTCACAGTAAAATGTCATTCTTCTTAATGTCACAATAAAAGCAGCTCTGCTTTTTTAAATGCATAAATTAAACCGGGGCAGAGACGGGCAGTGCTCAGATACATTTACTCATGTACATGTACTTGAGTATCTTTTAGGAGAAATTGTACTTCTTAGAATAGATTTATCATACGGTACTTTTTACTTTACTTGAGTTATTGTGACTTTTTCCACTGTAAATACTTACTGTATCTGACACATTAGACACAATTCCTACTAAAACATAGTTAACGCAATTATATTAAGTTTTTGCAAAAGATTGTACTCGGCTTTCTTTAGTTTGACCATTTTTTGTGATGTTTATAGTTTCACTTCCTTATTGGACTCTGACAGGAAGTGACATAGATAGAGGCGAACAGCTTTAAACTGTTGCCGTGCCGACCATGTTACGGCAATGGAAATGAGTCAACCTGCAGTCAGCAGCTTAAAAATTCTAATAAAAATAAATAACAAATCCAAAAGCTTCTTGAAAGAGAGAGTCAAAGTAGCGGCGCAGACGAGGATGAAAAAAGGTAACAAAAAAGACACAACAAAAATGCAACAAAAAAGTGCCAATAACACAAAAACGTGACAAAAAAGCATAAAAAATATGACAAAGAAAGTGCCGACAGTGTGGCAACAACGCAAGGAAGAATCTTAGCTTTCAAGTGTGAGTTCTCCAGTAAAGAAGCTAAGCCCAGGGACTGCAGGTGGGAATTAGCTATATGTGCTATCACCTGGTACAATGCATCTCTGCTTTCTGAGGCTAATGTAGATTGTACACTGTCCCTGTTCAAATAAATAAAAGTATTTAAGAGGTTAAAATGGCAAGTTTTAGCAAAGTTGTCTTACAAGCCCGGTGTGTAGCTTAACGGGATTAATTCACCCACATAAAAGTATATAGTGAGGCTGAACTCGCGGTAAACCTGATCCCCTGTGTTTGTTTGGAGGAGCGCTGGGGTGTAAAGTATATGTGAAAGTGCTAAGCTGTTGTTTAGAGGAGAAACAGATCTGTTTTCACAACACCGGCCGATCCCGCCGCTGCTCGGCCCCCGATCACAGGCCAGACTCTCACATTCCACCCGCAGCCCGCCCTGATACTCTTTAATGCCCCCACACAAACCACATTCACTGTTTCTCATTGTAACATTAGCAAACATGCAGAGGGAGAAGGGCCGTTAATGATGTCACTGCTGCCACGATGCTGTAAGTCAACATTTAAAAGGAAAAAAAAAGGTGAAACACGAGGAAAAAAGTGGAAAAATAGGGGACATTTTTTTAAACTTGGGATAATAAAGTGCAAAAAAAAAAAAAAAAAACTTTTTTAAATTGGACCAAAAATTGACAAATTAAAAATTGGGAGAAAATGTGTGAAGCGTTTTTTCCAAAGTGACAAAAAAAATCCACAAAGGAGCAAAAATGAGATGAAAAAGGAAAAAGTGACGACAACACAAGGAAAAAGATAAATTTACAACAGTTTTGTAGGTCTTAGCTTTCAACTGAGGTGTTACTCTGGCCTACAGGCTGTCGGCTCCAGTCCAGAAGCTTTTAGATTTGGGTAAAGCCGAGAGGTTAAAGGAAGTTTCTTGGTTGTTTCGCCTCAAATAAATGACACAAACGTAAAAGAAATTCAATGGAAGGAAAAATAATAAATTATTAATCTGTTTTTTGGTTCTGTGTGACGAATATTTTAGTATAAGTATCGAAAACCAAGTATTGTTCAGGTATCGGTATCGAGAAAACATGTAACGGTCCCCGGCCCAGTGGGAAAACAGAGATACGTGAATAACTACTGGAATAATGTAATGCCGTCCCTAAAGTGACAGGACGACGTCTCTCACGTTAACCTTCAACCTACAGTTACATTTAGGAGCGAGAAATGATGCCGTTGAAACACTTTGTTAATCGCTTTATTATAAATGAAAACATGAAACAAACTTTATATTGACTATAATAAACAGGTCAAGACAAACATCTGGAAATACCTCTTGTTTTCCTTTTGTAGGAGGAAACATTGTAAAGTCGGGCTCTGCGTCGATGGGAGCGGAAGGGGAAAGGACACGTGTTCGATGAGGCGCCCCCTGGTGGTTCGTGTTTCATGGCTGTTGTTTTAAACCCGATCCAGTCCGCTAAGGAAGTGACCAGGGGGAGGCGCTGTGGAGCAACGTTCGTCCTCGTTAATGCAGAGCGAGAACTTCACTTCTGTCCCACTGACTGACTCCTACAGACGAGCGTCAGATACTTCCTAAATGTTTCGCTCTCCCAAACCGGGATCAGCTGCTGCTAATGAGCTAGCGTTGTTTTGCTAAACATTCAGCTCGCTCAGAACATTACACTGATTATCAAAACAGTTCAGACTTGTTTAAATGTGACATGTGAGTGCATTTATCAGGGAAAAACTAGTGCTTAGGAATTTACCGTAGTGCGTCTTTGTTGTGACACGTGTATCGTATCGGAAACCGTGGATCACAAAACCTTGATACATAAATCAGATAGTCACGGAGGGGGGTGTAGGTGTTCCGGCTAAAAGAGTCCCCAGAGAGCCGGAGCACCTAGGGAGGGTTCCGGGTTCATCCACTCTACCAAAACGGGAGGGGTGTCTGGGATTTTTCAGCTTTATTAAACTGGGTATTTTTAAATTAGGAATTCACTGCTGAGTTAATAAAGATGATATTTTTGTAGTAATTTTCACTGTTTTATTGATAATTGGACTGTCTGTAATGCGTACTTGTACTTAATGGTATGTTCCAACTATTACCACCTGCTATAAAAGCAGCCCACTCACTCTGCCGAGGGTGGGTGCTGCGCGACATGTTGCCGGACCTGGTTTTAAGCTCATTTTTGTAATTAAATGGTTCCTTGGCCAAACGGTCTCAGCTCTACTTTGTCCTCCAGAACGCAGATATAGAAAAATGATAAACATGTCTTTGACTTAAAGTTGGAATGGTTTAATAACCGGCTTTATCCAGATCCACGTACAAAAGAAAGCGGGTCAAAGGTGAACACACAAAGACGACGGGTTTCTGATCGGCTGTGGCGTAGGCCTCAGTAACAATCTACAGACAAAAGAGCTTTTCCCACAAATGACCAAAACCACATCGACAGTCGGTGAGTTTAGCGATTCATCATCTCGTGCGAATATTAACGCAGAACCGCTAATAACTGGGGATGTAACGATTCATCGGAAATCGATTCCAAATCGATTTAATATGCGTAAAATGTGAATCGATGTAAAAAATAAAAGAATCGATTTTAAAGCCGCCCTCAGCTCCTCCATTTTGCGCGACTGAAACAGACCGGAACAAACTAGCTCGTTGTTTCTAAGACAAGCTCCACCCCTCCCCCGCCTCCCCCCCAACACACGCCACACCATGTAAACACATACATGTGTAGGCACTGAAGCAACAGACACAGCTAACGTTAGCGGCTACGAGATTAGCGTTAGCAGCTAACAGAGTTTAGCATTTTAACAGAAGTTTATCAAAGATCGTAAACTGACAAACATCTGACCTGCTCTGATTCTGCTGAAATCCTCATCAAATGTCCGTTTGTCAAATAATCCAACACCTACAGGAGCTCCTTATGTTTACAAAGGCTGCACCGGAGGCAGTGAGGCTTCAAGGGTGAACAAAACTGCACTGTAAAATTAGATCTAGATGGTAGTATTATGTTCAAACTGCAAACATTAAAAAATAAAGGTTTGGTAAAATATAATCTCAAAATGTTTGCTTTGCTACATAGTTTACTTATGCTGAAAACAAAATCATGATTATAGTTCATTTTCATGTCTTGTAATTGTTTGTAACGTAAAGTTCTCTTACTGAGACAGTTGCAGTTTGTTACAAGGACAAAAATACAGATGTGAAAACAAAAGAAACATTGGTATGAAGGAGTCCTTCTTTTCTAAAAAAAAAAAATCGGGAACTTCAAATCGGAAATCGAATCGAATCGGGGCTTGAGTGAATCGTTACATCCCTACTAATAACCCCCACATCAACGACAGGCGCCCTTCGCTGATTGGTTTACTCCACTTCCTGTTTGTGTATGCGCGACTGTGGAAACTGAGTTGATGCTAATGGTTTAAAATGTCTCTTTTCTTCTGCTTTTCATAATGTAATCAATGTCAAACTGCTTTGTATTTAATTTATAACGTTTGGGAACTCAACTTTTGCTTTATTACAGTTTGTTATAACGACGGATCATATCGTGTATCGCGATAAGTCCCAGGTCTGTATCGTCCCGGGCCTAGTGTTTATCTTTCTAGGCGTGTTAGCTTTTGTTTTCTCATAGCGTAGCTGCGTCTCTTCCTCCAAATGGGCCCAACAAGCGAACCTCTCCTGAGTTTGGAACAGTTCATCTGTGGACTAAGCGCTCTTGATAATAATCCCTAAAACTCCCCCCTACACGCCCCGGACCGTGGCCTTGTAGTCGTCCTCCAGCTGCTGCTTCACCGCCACGCCCTCGCCGCTCGCCGCCTGCACGTCGTCGAAGAAGCTGAAGTCGGCGATGTATCTGCCGGTGCCGGTGCTGAACAGGACGGGCTTGAACTCGTGGCCCCACAGGATCTCGTGGGGAAGGTAGGAGGTGCGGCTCTGGCAGGTGGCGGCCGTCGACTCCATGGTGGCGTTGAGCGTGACCAGGAGCTCGAAGTTGGACGTTTCCAGGGTCTCCGCGCTGAGCTGGGCCAGCGGGCTGCGCTCGTCCAGCACGTGGAAGAAGGTCAGGGGCAAGATGAGGAACGGGCACTCGCCGCTGGAGTCCATGTAGAAGTCCACGGACGTCTGGTGCAGCTGAAGAAAGCAGCACATTATGGATAAAAAATGACTGGTTTAATGGCCCCCAACAAATATGTGCTCTTCAGACTCAGAGGAGCCGGAGAGGTCAAAAAGCCATGGTGTTTGAGGGGGCAATAGTGGGGACATCCTGGTTTAGGAGGGGTAATAAAAAGCTTTGATCTGTGGTTTGACATATGGATGCTAGATGGATGCTATCAAGCTGAGGAATGTTCTCTGTGTGCTGGGATGCATGTGGGATGTGTATAGGAGGATGGGCTGAACTTAGATGAAGGACTGTTTTTGGAGAAGTCCTCAGACTGCTTCGAAATGCTTCACCGTGTAAGACTTCTTTTTGGACATCTGTAATGAGCAACCTTTTTACCAATAAAATGGCTGAAGAACATCACTTTTCTCTCTGCCTGTTTTTCCATCGACAAAGGGTCTGGACGGACGACTATCTCACGTATTTTTAATATTCACAACAGTCACACAAATACATGAAGGAACTTTTTATGAGAATAATAATGACTCTATTAGTGCATATTTGACCTCGGTGAGCCAGCGGCTGTGTGGAAGGTTAGTTCAGTGCCTTCAGAATCAGAACCATCACACTGGCCTCCATGATGCTCCAGGGTCTGGTTTAAAGTATGACCGATCCTGGAGCCTCGCAGAGGCCATGTCTACAACGCTCCATTGTCAGTGTGAGACATAGAAATCATAGAAATGCCTTTAGATACGAATGTACATTTTACTGTTGAATTAAATCGAATATTTCATTCCCATCAAAATGGGTAGAGAAGCCAGTACTGAAGTATGGCATGGTATGACACGCCTGTTTCATGGCATTTATATAATTTCTGTAGTTTCTTTATCAAAAGAGCCGGTGCTCGCCTTTCTGGGGCCCTGAGCAAAAGTCCACTCAGGGGCCCCATTGACGAAGAGTGAACCCATTTACGGTCAGTTACAGTTACACTGTGAGGTGATCGTTAGATTAGCGTGTGTCGTATTGAATGGTGAGGTGATCGTTAGATTAGCGTGTGTCGTATTGAATGGTGAGGTTATCGTTAGATTAGCGTGTGTCATATTGAATGGTGAGGTTATCGTTAGATTAGCGTGTGTCGTATTGAATGGTGAGGTTATCGTTAGATTAGCATGTATCGTATTGAATGGTGAGGTTATCCTTAGATTAGCGTGTGTCGTATTGAATGGTGAGGTTATCGTTAGATTAGCGTGTATCGTATTGAATGGTGAGGTTATCGTTAGATTAGCGTGTATCGTATTGAATGGTGAGGTTATCGTTAGATTAGCGAGTGTCGTATTGAATGGTGAGGTTATCGTTAGATTAGCATGTGTCGTATTGAATGGTGAGGTTATTGTTAGATTAGCATGTGTCGTATTGAATGGTGAGGTTATTGTTAGATTAGCGTGTGTCGTATTGAATGGTGAGGTTATCGTTAGATTAGCGTGTGTCATATTGAATGGTGAGGTTATTGTTAGATTAGCGTGTGTCATATTGAATGGTGAGGTTATCGTTAGATTAGCGTGTGTCGTATTGAATGGTGAGGTTATCCTTAGATTAGCGTGTGTCGTATTGAATGGTGAGGTTATCCTTAGATTAGCATGTGTCGTATTGAATGGTGAGGTTATCCTTAGATTAGCATGTGTCGTATTGAATGGTGAGGTTATCGTTAGATTAGCGTGTATCGTATTGAATGGTGAGGTTATCGTTAGATTAGCGTGTGTCGTATTGAATGGTGAGGTTATCGTTAGATTAGCATGTATCGTATTGAATGGTGAGGTTATCGTTAGATTAGCATGTGTCGTATTGAATGGTGAGGTCATCGTTAGATTAGCGTGTATCGTATTGAATGGTGAGGTTATCGTTAGATTAGCGTGTATCGTATTGAATGGTGAGGTCATCGTTAGATTAGCGTGTATCGTATTGAATGGTGAGGTTATCGTTAGATTAGCGTGTATCGTATTGAATGGTGAGGTCATCGTTAGATTAGCGTGTATCGTATTGAATGGTGAGGTTATCGTTAGATTAGCATGTATCGTATTGAATGGTGAGGTTATCGTTAGATTAGCGTGTGTCGTATTGAATGGTGAGGTTATCGTTAGATTAGCGTGTGTCGTATTGAATGGTGAGGTTATCGTTAGATTAGCGTGTATCGTATTGAATGGTGAGGTCATCGTTAGATTAGCGTGTGTCGTATTGAATGGTGAGGTTATCGTTAGATTAGCGTGTATCGTATTGAATGGTGAGGTCATCGTTAGATTAGCGTGTGTCGTATTGAATGGTGAGGTCATCGTTAGATTAGCATGTATCGTATTGAATGGTGAGGTTATCGTTAGATTAGCGTGTGTCGTATTGAATGGTGAGGTTATCGTTAGATTAGCATGTATCGTATTGAATGGTGAGGTCATCGTTAGATTAGCGTGTGTCGTATTGAATGGTGAGGTTATCGTTAGATTAGCGTGTATCGTATTGAATGGTGAGGTCATCGTTAGATTAGCGTGTGTCGTATTGAATGGTGAGGTTATCGTTAGATTAGCATGTATCGTATTGAATGGTGAGGTTATCGTTAGATTAGCGTGTGTCGTATTGAATGGTGAGGTTATCGTTAGATTAGCGTGTATCGTATTGAATGGTGAGGTTATCGTTAGATTAGCGTGTGTCGTATTGAATGGTGAGGTTATCGTTAGATTAGCGTGTATCGTATTGAATGGTGAGGTCATCGTTAGATTAGCGTGTATCGTATTGAATGGTGAGGTTATCGTTAGATTAGCGTGTGTCGTATTGAATGGTGAGGTTATCGTTAGATTAGCGTGTATCGTATTGAATGGTGAGGTTATCGTTAGATTAGCATGTATCGTATTGAATGGTGAGGTCATCGTTAGATTAGCATGTATCGTATTGAATGGTGAGGTTATCGTTAGATTAGCGTGTATCGTATTGAATGGTGAGGTCATCGTTAGATTAGCGTGTGTCGTATTGAATGGTGAGGTTATCGTTAGATTAGCGTGTATCGTATTGAATGGTGAGGTCATCGTTAGATTAGCGTGTGTCGTATTGAATGGTGAGGTCATCGTTAGATTAGCATGTATCGTATTGAATGGTGAGGTTATCGTTAGATTAGCATGTATCGTATTGAATGGTGAGGTCATCGTTAGATTAGCGTGTGTCGTATTGAATGGTGAGGTTATCGTTAGATTAGCGTGTATCGTATTGAATGGTGAGGTCATCGTTAGATTAGCATGTATCGTATTGAATGGTGAGGTTATCGTTAGATTAGCGTGTATCGTATTGAATGGTGAGGTCATCGTTAGATTAGCGTGTGTCGTATTGAATGGTGAGGTTATCGTTAGATTAGCGTGTATCGTATTGAATGGTGAGGTTATCGTTAGATTAGCGTGTATCGTATTGAATGGTGAGGTTATCGTTAGATTAGCGTGTATCGTATTGAATGGTGAGGTTCTGCAGTTGCTAGATCCCTCACCAGGGTCTTCTCGCCCTCCTCCGTGACGTTGGCACACAGGAGCTTCCCCGTCAGCTGGCACTGGATGAGCAGACTCTTCCTCATGTTGGCCACACGCACCATCAGGCAGCGCTGCCCGCGGTACTGGCTCACCACCGCCACCTGGCTGAACTTGATGGTCTCCGCGCGCTTCTTGGGCCGCGCCAGCTTGGCCAGGAAGGCGCCCGTGATGAAGATCTCCGCCAGTCCCGTGATGACCAGCTGCGCCACCAGGGTGAAGACGGCGAGCGGGCACTCCTCGGAGATGTAGCGGTAGCCGTAGCCGATGGTGGTCTGGGACTCCATGGAGAAGAGGAAGGCGCCGGTGAGCGTGTGCACGTTCTGGACGCAGCCGGTGTAGTTCTCGCTCAGGCCGGGCTCCATGTCGCCGTTGCCCACGGCGATGACGTAGAAGGCGACGCCGAAGAGGAACCAGGTGAGGATGAAGGTGGAGGTGAACAGCGTGAGCTTGTAGCGCCACTTCATGTCCACCACCGTGGTCCACAGGTCGTGCAGGTACAGCTTCACCATGCCCTCCACGTTGTTGATGTGCACATTGTTGCGGCCGTCCTTGGACACGATGCGCCGCAGCACGGGCTTCCCCCTCGACGCCATCTTGGTTCTCAGCTCTCACGCTCGGGCGACTCTGAGCGGGAAGACAGCGGGTTAGAGAGTAAGGGAGTATCCCACTGGAGGAGAGTTGTGGAGACGTTCCTCAACTCGGGTTGATTGCGCGCACACAAAGGGCCTGGAGACTAGTTGGAGGCTGGAGGTGCCGCTGGTCACGGAGACGTCTCCTGGAGATAAGGAGAGTCTCCAGGTAGTCTCAGGTAGTCTCAGGGAAAACTGGTTCGACTTCGATTTCAGCTGAGACGTTTTCAAGCCTCCACTTCTGAAAGGTCTGCACGGTCTCAAGCAGCTGCGACATTTCTGTGACGTCCCTGCAGTGTCTCCGAGTGTCTTAGCTGAAATCGAACCTGTTTGTTTTCACCGACGAGGCTACCTGGAGACTCTCCTCATCTCCAGGAGACTTTATGGAGACATCTCAGTCTCCAACTAGTCTCCTATGCAACTTTTTATGTTGATATTAGTGCATGTTTGACCTTCCTGACCCAGTGGCTGTGTGGGTGTTTACACTCAACAAAAATATAAACGCAACACCTTTGTTTCTGCTCCATTCTTCATGAGATGGACTTAAAGATCTAAAATTCATTCCAGATGCACAATATTACCATTTCTCTCAAACATTGTTCACAAATCAGTCCAAATGTGTGATAGTGAGCACTTCTGCTTTGCTGAGATAATCCATCCCACCTCACAGGTGCGCCACATCAAGATGCTGATCTGACATCATGACTAGTGCACAGGTGTACCCTATACTGCCCACAATAAAAGGCCACCCTGAAATGTGCAGTTTTTTGCTTTATTGGGGGTCTGGGGACTCAGAACCAGTCAGTATCTGGTGTGACCTCCATTTGCCTCATGCAGTGCAACACATCTTCTTCGAATAGAGTTGATCAGATTGTCCATTGTGGCCTGTGGAATGTCGGTCCACTCCTCTTCAATGGCTGCGAAGTTGCTGGATATTAGTGGGAACTGGTACAGTTTTTTTTTTAAATATATAAAGTAAATACGACATATTTGAATCTGAATTACTTTGTAAACTTATAAGGAATAATGTTTTTTTTTTTTCATTTAAACGTAAGATCAGACAAACTTGTGATTTTTGCAACATTATGGGCTGTGGGGGGGGCGGGGGGGGGGGGGGGGGAGCGTCTGAAGGTGCCCTCACTGAGGCCCGAGGGGGAGGGAGGAGGGAACGCTTTGGGCAAGACTCCTCACCCTCCTCACCTCCAGGGAGTACATCGGCGTATGACTGAATGGGTGAGTGGTTCCTTCATATAAAGTGCTTTGAGCCAAATGAAGCTTGAAAAACGCTGAATCAATGGGAATTTTTATTACACAGAAAAGTTAATATTAATTTTGAACAGATCTGACGTCATACGATGTTATTACAAAATGCAGCTCTGGCCTTTATACAAATGTAGTGGAGCAGAAAGTGTTATAATTGTCTTTCAAATGTGCTCGTGCTTCTTTATTTGAATTTTTAAGCTGCTGACAGGAAGTGACATAGAGGTAAAGTTCCAGAGCAGTTTGACTCATTTCCCATTGACAGAACACGGCCAGTTTAAAATTGCCTCTATCTATGTCACTTCCTGTCCGTGTCCAATAAGGAAGTGAAACTATAAACATCACAAAAACGACCAAACTAAAGAAAACTGGAAACAATCTAATTGTGTTAACGATGTTTTAGCCAAACTTGTGTCTAATGCGTCATATACACTTCAATTACCTCTGGAAGTAACTGTACTCAAGTAAAACACAGATCCTCATAACCTCTACTTATTAATGCAGTCCTGCAGTAAATTGACTTTGTTACGACACCTCTTTAGGCTTTACAGCTGCATTTCCTTCTGTTCTGAACTCAAACATAAAATAATAATAATAATAATAATAATGCATTAGTCTTATAAAGCGCTTTTCCAGACGCTCAAAGTCGCTTTACAATTTTGGTGCATTATTCATTCAGTCCAGACTCGGTGCTGATAAGCGAGGCAACCAGTCTGTGCACATCAGCCCCCACCAACCACTCACACACACACACACACACACACACTCACACGCACACGCGCACACACGCACACACACGCACACTCACACACACACACAACATCTGCCAACAATAAAAGAACATTACGTACAGTCCACAGAGGAAATAAGTACAAAATCAAAAGCGGCTTCACTTTTATATCGTCTCTTATGGCCTTTTATTGCATTGGTTCAAGGACGAGGTCACGCAGAGGACAAATATATCACACACTCACACGCCACACTCGTGATATCACACGCCACACTCCTCATATCACACGCCACACTCGTGATATCACACGCCAAACTCCTCATATCACACGCCGCACTCCTCATATCACACGCCACACTCCTCATATCACACGCCGCACTCCTCATATCACACGCCACACTCGTGATATCACACGCCACACTCCTCATATCACACGCCACACTCGTGATATCACACGCCAAACTCCTCATATCACACGCCACACTCCTCATATCACACGCTACACTCCTCATATCACACGCTACACTCCTCATATCACACGCTACACTCCTCATATCACACGCCACACTCCTCATATCACACGCCACACTCGTGATATCACACGCCACACTCCTCATATCACACGCCGCACTCCTCATATCACACGCCACACTCCTCATATCACACGCCGCACTCCTCATATCACACGCCGCACTCCTCATATCACACGCCGCACTCCTCATATCACACGCCACACTCGTGATATCACACGCCACACTCGTCATATCACACGCCACACTCCTCATATCACACGCCACACTCCTCATATCACACGCCGCACTCCTCATATCACACGCCGCACTCCTCATATCACACGCCGCACTCCTCATATCACACGCCACACTCCTCATATCACACGCCACACTCCTCATATCACACGCCACACTCCTCATATCACACGCCACACTCGTGATATCACACGCCGCACTCCTCATATCACACGCTACACTCGTCATATCACACGCCGCACTCCTCATATCACACGCCGCACTCCTCATATCACACGCCGCACTCCTCATATCACACGCCGCACTCCTCATATCACACGCCGCACTCCTCATATCACACGCCGCACTCCTCATATCACACGCCACACTCCTCATATCACACGCCGCACTCCTCATATCACACGCCACACTCCTCATATCACACGCCACACTCGTGATATCACACGCCGCACTCCTCATATCACACGCCGCACTCCTCATATCACACGCCACACTCCTCATATCACACGCCACACTCGTGATATCACACGCCGCACTCCTCATATCACACGCTACACTCGTCATATCACACGCCGCACTCCTCATATCACACGCCGCACTCCTCATATCACACGCCACACTCCTCATATCACACGCCGCACTCCTCATATCACACGCCGCACTCCTCATATCACACGCCGCACTCCTCATATCACACGCCGCACTCCTCATATCACACGCCACACTCCTCATATCACACGCCGCACTCCTCATATCAGACGCCACACTCCTCATATCACACGCCACACTCCTCATATCACACGCCACACTCCTCATATCACACGCCACACTCGTGATATCACACGCCACACTCGTCATATCACACGCTACACTCGTCATATCACACGCCGCACTCGTGATATCACACGCCACACTCGTCATATCACACGCCGCACTCCTCATATCACACGCCACACTCCTCATATCACACGCCGCACTCCTCATATCACACGCCACACTCCTCATATCACACGCCGCACTCCTCATATCAGACGCCACACTCCTCATATCACACGCCACACTCCTCATATCACACGCCGCACTCCTCATATCACACGCCACACTCCTCATATCACACGCCGCACTCCTCATATCACACGCTACACTCCTCATATCACACGCCACACTCCTCATATCACACGCCACACTCCTCATATCACACGCCACACTCCTCATATCACACGCCACACTCGTGATATCACACGCCACACTCGTCATATCACACGCTACACTCGTCATATCACACGCCGCACTCGTGATATCACACGCCACACTCGTCATATCACACGCCGCACTCCTCATATCACACGCCGCACTCCTCATATCACACGCCACACTCCTCATATCACACGCTACACTCCTCATATCACACGCTACACTCGTCATATCACACGCCACACTCCTCATATCACACGCCACACTCCTCATATCACACGCCACACTCCTCATATCACACGCCGCACTCCTCATATCAGACGCCACACTCCTCATATCACACGCCACACTCCTCATATCACACGCCGCACTCCTCATATCACACGCCACACTCCTCATATCACACGCCGCACTCCTCATATCACACGCCACACTCCTCATATCACACGCCACACTCCTCATATCACACGCCACACTCCTCATATCACACGCCACACTCCTCATATCACACGCCACACTCCTCATATCACACGCCGCACTCCTCATATCACATGCTCTCACGCCACACTCGTCATATCACGCTTCATTTTGTCTGTGTGTCCGGCTCCTCTGGCCGATGAGAAACTCTGCAGGAGCAACACAAAGCAAAGCCGAGCCTCTTCATTGGCCCCAGTCTGAGTAAATGGCTCTTCCAGAGGCAACACTGTTGTTTTCATACAGCCCACAGTTAGGAGGTTAGAGTAGCCAAAGTACAACTTTGCAAGTAATTCAAAAATAATTTTACTCAATAAAAAGTAAGAAAATATGTTTAATTTGATTGAATGTTTCATTTATTTCAAGGATAGCCCCATTAAGATCAACTATCTCTTACAATACATTTTACATTTATAACCAATGTCACACTGTACACAATGATTTTAGGTTAGAGTCGTACTGCCTTTTTCTAGTTTACAATGGCTTTTTTGTTTGTATATCTTTCTTTATGTGCCTCTGATAGTTACTACATTGAATAATCGTCAAACATGCTCTAGCAAACTGCAGGAGAAAAATTTGCCAGATTCTGAAGTTTATGCGATTTGCTTTTTGTTGGTAATAATTGTTATGACCGACAGAGAAACGGGAGGGACACGACTAAAAACACTCAAACAGAAGCCAAACATAAATGTTTTGGAAAGTGATGCCAGGGTAAGTTTTAATATATATTTTGAATGGACTAATAAAAAAATAACTGGGCCCAGACGTATAATTCTTTAACACCAGTAAATAGAACAGCTACAATTATTATGCATGACCTAAAATGCACCAGATTGCAGGAAATCATATCTGATGTGTTCGGCCATGTTGTTTTTGGCTTTTCATTTAATACGATTATCTATCGCCATGAGAAGGCCACGGAGCTCAGGACCGACGTCTCCCTCCGCGGTTTGGGGAAAAGTTGGCAGCCCTGGAATTTGCCGGTTACTCGGTGACACATTAACGCAGCACAAAGAGCCCGAGATCATTATCGACGCACGGGAGACAAAACACACCAAACATTCGGAAAACCTGGGATTTCATGACACAAATCAGGCCTAGATTCACCCGAAAGTGCAGGAAACCATCCATAACCAACGAACGACGAGATTCAAACTGACACGTGAGCCGGTTTGGTCTGGTTAGAGATGAAACTAAGCCTTTCCTCACCAACAGAACGAGCAAATTCTTCCCTAGTTCAGGTTCAGGTGAACAATAAAGGTCAAAGTCAAAGGATCTTGGGTCAGGTGGAATTTGAGCAGGTTTGAGCAAATCTAAATTTAGATAAAAGCACAAAGTCAACGCAGAGAGCCTTAATTCAAGCACAAAACCTCCTGAAATAACCTCGTTTGTTCTCGTCTGTTCATGAGGAAAGTTCTTAACACTTAAATTAAGAAGAAAAAAAAAAACATCTGCAACGAGCAAATCAAGATGCACAGATTTCTTGGCCACTCGAGTCAAGGACAGATGTAGTTCTTGCTTTATAAT
Source organism: Proterorhinus semilunaris (assembly GCA_021464625.1). Taxonomy (NCBI): domain Eukaryota; kingdom Metazoa; phylum Chordata; class Actinopteri; order Gobiiformes; family Gobiidae; genus Proterorhinus; species Proterorhinus semilunaris. Next base: position 21,572,920 of record CM038355.1, on the reverse strand, counting down.
AAGGATATGGTTCAGGTTAGGACTAGGGTTATTTACATTTTCAGACACATTAACTGCACATTAATCCCTGAGCATTAATGAAAAGGTAGAATAATGAAGAAAGAGAAAAGCAGGTGTTGGTACGCACCTCAGTGTTCTCCTCCTCCTCCTCCTTTATCTCGGGCTGAACTGCGACGGGCGGCAGATTATAAACCCGTGAGAGTGTCCTGGCTCCGCCCCCCAGCCCCGCCCCCCCTGCCACTCACCTGGACACGCCCCCTCACTCAGACACCTGCAGGTACGACGACCGTAAACACCCGCCTGGTTTGAGTTAGAGCAGCTTTGACAGACGAGGAAAAGTCACTGGCTTCGATCTTCCACCGCAGGACGAGACTTTTCAGCAGGTTTGTCCAAAAGGCCGTGGGAACCCAGGGTGCCGAGGGCGCTGCAGCACCCCCTGGTGGATAGTTTGCAAATTGCAGGCAATATTATTAAATAGGAAATATGCACAGAAAAAGCGGTTTTGGGGTCAACTTTATCCCTCAGCGCCCCCTAATTAAAATGTCTCCCCACGGCTCTGCCAAAAGGTGTTTCCTTTACGGGGAAAAAAAACAATACTTTTTAGGTTTTGCCCTAAACATGAATTCCCAAAGTCCAGGGTGTCGTTTCGAAGATAAGAATAACTCACTATGTTCAAAAGAAGCTGGAATGTTTTACAGCCTTTACAGCGATTCCAGCCTCTCAGATATGGAGGACATTTTGTATTTATTTTTTAGCTCCTCCACATGTGGAATGAACACACGTTATTGACTCAAACTCCCAATATTTATTTTTATTTTTTTAGACAATTTACAAAACAGGGAGTGGAAACCTTTTCTGCTCGCGGGTGCTTTTTTGCGTTTGTGAGCCCTTTTGAAGAGCTCCAACTCAGCGATAGAAACACGTATGGGGCTAAAGTTTGGTCTGTGTCACGTCGACTGCAGATATTTCCATGAACAATCATAAAAAATGTGCTAGATTGTAAAGTTTTGGATTTATAGGCTGCTAAAAATGACAATATTTGAATTTTAGATTTTTTTTTACACAAAATGTCAAGGGTTCTAACAAAAGAGGTGTATAGCGTGATCTTCTTCATCTTCTAGGTTTTAGTTTATTAGGATTTAACCTTCATGCAGTAGAAGCAGGAGATCGATCGGATAAAGGGTCTTCGAGTCATAGCTCCACAAAGATGAGTCAGAAAAGCTCCAAACCGGCCCTCAAGCCTATGCAGCAATTAACCACGTAGAAGCCATTTCAGTCAGGCTGTACCTGAGTCGCAAATGATTTCATGGTTAAAACATATCTTGAAGTGCATTTATATCCATTGTTAAAATAAACTATACTTTACTTTGTGTAACTAGACTTGGATCGTGTACCTGCTCACGTAACTGTACTCTTCTAAGGAGGAGAGGCGAAATGCGAACAACATCTTTGGTCTTTTTGCATGCACTCTGAGCGGTAACGTCCGCAGGATCCGCTCTCCCCTCCCTCATTTGAAAGCTAAGACCCTCTGGGGGGGGGGGGGAGCGTTCACACGTTCCGCTCTCGTCTCTGCGGCGGTGACCTGCTTCAGGGGCCCCTGGGCGGGTTCACTCAGACAGGTGTAAGGGGAGCGCGGGCGGGGCCGGAGGGGAGGGGGGGGGGGCCCCGTGGGGAGGGGCCCGGACAATACGGACCGCGATGAGACTAAAGACGGACGGGTTTGGTTTCACACGTTTAAAAGGGACTCGGCTTTGAAAGGAGGAAAGAACTTTCACCGACTGAGGGCCCGACAGAGACGAGAACAAACGTGGATCAGACGCTCCTGCTGGACACGTGAACGTTCTGTGTTCGGGATTTTGTGGATTAAAACTTCCCATATTTCAGGGATGAATCAAAACGAGACACAGAGCGAGGTTTGAATGTAGGGTTTAGTTTTGTTGATACTGTACATGTATCCCAGTGTGTTCCAATGGAGTGACTGCACCGTTTATATTTTTTTAAAAGAGGAAGCGGGGGCCTCCATCGCCGCTTTAATTGCACTTTATTTTGTGACGAGAAATCAACGTGACGTATAAACTCTACCAAACGATCATATTGTACTGAACTCTCAGCTCCAGGATCACTTTGATTTGTTTAATGGTTTAGTTTATTGAGTTTGATGAACTGAGCCATGTTTGTTTTTAGCTTCATTGCTCAGCTAGGCGGCTACAATAAAAGCACTTCCTCCATTGCATTTTGCTTTTCGTTTACATCATATTAAGGATTATGGGCAGAATATTTCACCGAGTCCAGAGTCTGAGTCTCCTGTAACCTGGATCCAGAAGTTCAAAGGTAACTCATCGGTTCCTCATTTTGTTTTGGGGAAAATGTTGAAGCGACTTCGAAGTGAAAAGTTAAAAAGCTCTTCCTCAGGTGTGTTTGACGTGAGATTAGATTAAACACAGGTAGAGTCTGTTTAGTCATTGGGTCAAAACTTCATTCAACGTAACCGAGGGGAACGGTGCAGGCGCGGGGGGGCCGGGGGGGGACACACTAATGGTTAACCGAGTACTAAGCGCTAAGGGCCACAGTTAACGGTTAATGAAAACGTGCAGCCCTAGTGGAGTCTGTAAAGTGTGTTTATTCCTCCCGTCTTTAGCCGCTCTGTCTCCCAAAAAGGAAATGACTATATTTGGATTACAGGGTCATCGTGGTCACAGCCTTTCCTGCTACACGTGGATACCAAACTTGTCAGTATTTGTGAATGAATCAGCGTGGGAAAGACCAGGGATTTTATAACTTACGGCATTTCAATGTTATCAAATAAACATCGTAAAGAGTTTCAAAGCTAAATTAAAACACATCTGTAAATGACGGTAAATTCTCTGTTGATGTTTTTGAAATTTATTCGATTTCTCACAAGAAACATCGAAGAGGAAATTAAATAATGATCCGAGGAATCCGCTTCCAAACTTAAAAAAGGGGACATTACAATAAATCCATTTGCGTTTCCGATTCAGTTCATATTGTCTTGGAAAGCGTGGGGGGCCCGCGGGGTCAGGGGGAGCGTGGGGGGCCTGCGGGGGTCAGGAGGAGCGTGGGGGGCCTGCGGGGGTCAGGAGGAGCGTGGGGGGCCTGCGGGGTCAGGAGGAGCGTGGGGGGCCCGCGGGGGTCAGGAGGAGCGTGGGGGGCCCGCGGGGCAGGCCCGGAGGATCCCCCGCAGCACCTTGTAGTCGCTGAAGGACTGTCCATCTTTGGGGGGGCTGCAGGGGCCGCGCTCGGTGCCGTAGGCGAAGGGGAAGCGCAGCACCCACAGGCCGTCGGGGGGCAGCACCACCTCGGGCTGCTCCGGGTGGAAGAGCGGGCACGGGGGGGGCCCCGGCTGCACCTGCACACAGAAAAAACCCACGTTACACACCGCAGGATCATTACAGCTTTATAATCCATTACAAGAAAAACATAAAAAAGTTGCCTTGTTTTTCTTAGTTTCACTTTCTGCTTAGATTTCTGATTATCCTCCAAATATAATTACCGGAGGATTCAAACATGTCGAATGAATCTACCTGTTATTGACTAAATGAACAAGAGTAAACCATTTCCTGCATGTTGTTCGGAGTCTGGGTTACAGCGCCCCCTGTCGGTCAGACCAGAGAACTGCAGGCGGCTCTTACGTCGTTACCTGAGGGCTGAGTGTGACCTCCAGCGGGGCGTCGGGCACCAGGATGAAGAGGTGGGACAGCTGGGCGAGGTGCACCTTAATGCCCCTGCCCTGTGAGGGCGAGGGCACGTAGAGGGGCATGTCGGTGCTCAGGACCCTGGAGGCCGGCTCTTTGGCGCCGCCGGGCCCCAGCACCTTCATGATCTTCTCGGGGCCGGAGCTGATGAAGCGGCGGCCTCTGCCGTCCTCGTACGCGAAGCCAACGTACAGACGGGCCACGTCATCACGGCGCCGGCTGCGGCCCGGCCCGGGGCCCCCACGTTTACCCGACACACTCTTATTGGGCACGGGCCACAGTCCAGAGCTGTCCAGGGACTCGGACAGCCCCTCGTCCTCGGAGCGCGAGCGGATCACCAGGTCCCAGGGCAGCAGGAAGGAGGAGCCCGGCAGGAAGCCCGGCTGCTCCAGCCCCACATGGCAGTTGTAGACTTTGGCGGGGCCCAGTTTGAGCAGGGACCAGCTGGAGGTCTTGGGCAGGAGCCCTTTGGGGCAGCCCGAGTGCATCATGCCCGGCAGGTACTCCACGGTGGAGGGCTGACGGTCCAGCAGACTGGGCCTCTTCTGCTGCGGGGCCTCGGGGGCTTCCCCCTCCCCAAAGTGCTCCAGGCTGTCGGTGGAGTGTCCCAGGCTCAAGGCCAGGCTCAGGCTGGGGTCTCCGGGGGTGTGGCTCTTCTCCTCCCCGGGCCCATCGCCCTGGGGCCCCTTATCAGGCTCACAGGCCGGCGCGGGGTCCGGAGTGCTGGGCTCAAACACGGGAAAGTCCAAACGCTCCAGCTTCCCACAGCACTTCTCCTCCAGCGCCTGCCGGAACAGAGACTCAGATTAACGACCAGTGTGGGTCAAATAACACCTACACGCAGACTCTGACCAGTGTGGGTCAAACGACAGGTAGGGCCTTTCACCCCACCCCCTAACACTCAGTTTGTGCGTGTGAGTGGAGTTCTGTGTGAAAAGGAGCCCTCAGTGAGGGGAAGTGGGTGATCAGCGAGGCGATGCAGACGGTGTGTGTTACACCTTAGAGCGTCCCACAAGCAACGCACACCAAACAACATCAGTTCCGCGTTTATTTAGGAGCACCTTAGTGTTTATTTTAACAACTATATCGTCATATAGACATTTATTAATGAAAAAGAAAACGACAGTGAGACCTGATATGATTTGATTGTGAGAGGGAAAGTTCTCACTTTTGAGTTTGAAGAAGCTAAAATATATAACGTAAATATGACATATTTGATTCATACTTTGTAAACTCATAAGGGATCAGTCGAACTTATGATTTTTGCTCTAATTTCTCTGATGAGTGAACCTCTGAAGGTGCCCTCACTGAGGCCTGAGTGGAAGGGTGAAGGGGAAGGGTTTTGGAAAGGCCCCTCACTCAGAGGCTGCGATTAGTTAAATAACACACTCTGATATAAGTGGAACAAACACACAGACACACAAGTGCAGGTTAAAAACACTGACTTTGTAAAAGTCGTAGTTGGCGGCCTGCAGGTCGAAGGGGTCCTCTCTCGTGGCCTGTTTCCTCCCACAGTTGCAGCTGCTGCTGGAGCGCCCCCTGCTGTTATGCTGGAGGATGGGAGGGTTGTGGTCCAGGTCTGGTTTCTCCCCTGAGAAAGAAGAATATGGGTCAGAGCTTCTCTCAGAGCAGGTGTGTTCCTCAGAAATGTGTCGGCTGGTACTAGAGGACCTCTCGCTTGGAGCTCGCTGTGGCAGGTCACGGAGTGCGTAGGCCGTGTGGTGTAGGCGTGTGTAGGCTGTAGGTGTATAGGCGTCGGTGGAGGGTGTCGGTGTAGCTGGAGGGTGTAGGCGTAGGTGTACGGTGTCGGCTGGTACCTGACTGGGGCAGCAGGTGGAGGCTGTAGGTGTAGGTGTAGGCGTAGGTGTAGGGCGTATGCCGTGTGTACGTGTCGCTGGTACCTGACTGGGGCAGCAGGTGGAGGGTGTAGGTGTATAGGCGTAGGTGGAGGGTGTAGGTGTAGGTGGAGGGCGTAGGTGGAGGGTGTAGGTGTAGGTGGAGGGCGTAGGTGGAGGGTGTAGGTGGAGGCTGTCGGCTGGTACCTGACTGGGGCAGCAGGTGGAACTTGTGCACACAGTGCTGGTCGCTGAGGCTCCTCTCCTCACACAGCTGGTGGCCGCTGCTCCAGAACTTGTAGCAGTCGTCGTGCAGCTGCAGGGCGTAGCGCTGGAAGGCCACGCCGCGGGCGTGCTGGCTGTACACGCGCAGCGCCTGTGCCAGCTGGTTCTTGTGCACGGTGGAGGTGTAGTTATGGGGCAGGTTGGACTGGTAGGCACTGTGGGCGACGGGCAGGGCTTTCTGACACCTGTTGTCTGAGAACTTAGCGTCCGCGTCCAGAAAGCCCTCCAGAACTTTGAGCTGGCTCTGCACTTTGAGCAGCAGCTCCGCCTGCTCCTCGTCAGCGCCCCCTAGCAGCACCTGGTGGAGCCGCAGCGCCACCTGCTGCCACTTGGAGAACGAGGGCAGCTCGAAGTGCGAGGGCTGCGGGTTCCTGCCCACACTGTCGTCAAAGCCTTTCTTGGTCAGCACCAGCTCCACGTGCTGCCACAGGAACTCCTTCAGCGAGCAGTCGGCCGGGGGCCCCGAGAAAGGCCCCGCGCCCGGCTCCGAGGCCGCGAGCGCCCGCGCCGAGCGCCGCATCAGCCGGTACCTCCTGGGCCCCGACACGTACTCCTGCTCCACCAGAGCGCAGTGCGACTGCAGCTGCTCCAGCAGCGTGCCCACCGCGTCCTCGCCCGCCGCGTCCTCGCCCGCCGCCGGCACCACGAACACGAAGGCCTGGTTCGCCGGGACCGTGAACAGACAGTTACTGCTCTGGTTCGTCAGGACGCGGCTCTTACGGAAGATCCGGTAGATCTGGTCCTCCAGCGCGTGCTGCAGGCGCCGCCGCGGCGAGTGCTTCTTCGGCCGGTCGCCGTGGGCAACGGAGTCCGAGCCACTGACCTGAGGGCGACAGAACAGTTAGAGCTACAGCACATGTGCATCTGAGGACACAGGGGTTAGAGCTACAGCACATGTGCTCCTGAAGACACAGGGGTTAGAGCTACAGCACATGTGCATCTGAAGACACAGGGGTTAGAGCTACAGCACATGTGCATCTGAAGACACAGGGGTTAGAGCTACAGCACATGTGCATCTGAGGACACAGGGGTTAGAGCTACAGCACATGTGCATCTGAGGACACAGGGGTTAGAGCTACAGCACATGTGCATCTGAGGACACAGGGGTTAGAGCTACAGCACATGTGCATCTGAAGACACAGGGGTTAGAGCTACAGCACATGTGCATCTGAGGACACAGGGGTTAGAGCTACAGCACATGTGCATCTGAAGACACAGGGGTTAGAGCTACAGCACATGTGCTCCTGAAGACACAGGGGTTAGAGCTACAGCACATGTGCATCTGAGGACACAGAGGTTAGAGCTACAGCACATGTGCAACTGAGGACACAGGGGTTAGAGCTACAGCACATGTGCATCTGAGGACACAGGGGTTAGAGCTACAGCACATGTGCATCTGAGGACACAGGGGTTAGAGCTGCAGCACATGTGCATCTGAGGACACAGGGGTTAGAGCTACAGCACATGTGCATCTGAAGACACAGGGGTTAGAGCTACAGCACATGTGCTCCTGAGGACACAGGGGTTAGAGCTACAGCACATGTGCAGTTAGGGCTCTGTGTAGTTATAACAGGCAGGTGATTTTTATCCGTAGGTGGAGGAACGGCTTCTTGAGGACATGTACTATTGGTGAGACGTAAGTTATGACATGACTAACAGCTGGAGCAATAACTTCTGCCGTCATTTTCCACAAACGAGACTCCATTTCATCCACGCCTGGGGGTTTATTATTTAGACTTTTCAGAGCGTTTTCAATTTCGCATGTTTCAATTTTCATAAATTTAAACTTACAATGTTTATGTTCCGTTATTCCCTTTTCAATTATTTCACTTGATATTCTAGTATCATTATTGTTGGACATTGTCATCCTCAAGCGCTCTACCTTTGTCGTAACATAATAAAGTAGTTTGCGATGTCAGATGGTTGTCATGAAGTTTCCATCCACTTCTATAAATTATATTGCGCGCCTCGTTTTACTTCCTGTTAAATCATTAATTATATTCCATAGTTTCTTATTGTCGTTTTTAATATTGTCCATTTTAATTCAATAATGCAGTTTCCTATTTAGTTGATATAAAATCCAATCCAATGCCCGTTCCTTTACCCGTTGCTTTATCCCGGGTGTTTCCTTGTGCTTTACTGTAAACCTCTTGACTGGCGCGGGCTTGTTTACTATAGACAGAAAGGTATCATTAAACTTTAATACGGCGTCATCAACATTCTCACGATTCATCACGTCTGACCAACTGGCGCTTTCAATAAAATGTTCTTCTATGAACTTTTTATAAGATCTTTTGCTCAAAACACCTGGACCACACGTTTCTATTTGGACTTTTCGTGATCGATACACGTAGCTGTAACGGGTCATGTCAAGTCAACATTAAACTCATATAATTACTGTCTGCCCTCGGTGGGCGGTATGAGCATCCCATCATTTCTACGACACAGTCCCACAGAGCCTTTCTTACTTTTGCTGGTATGTGTCCGGGATATAAAAAGCCCCTCCTCCGGTCCCTTCTGAATATATTGTACCCGTGTGTTGCAATTTCTTCATCATCAAATGTGTCGTCTAGATGCGTCTCTGAAATCCCAAAAACACGCAGGTACATGTACTTTGTACTTCCTGGTGTTCTGCGGGTTAGTCTGGTCGGAACTATTCATTAACAATGAGATGTTTCCTTCTAGGTTCTTCTGTAAAATCTTCATTCATAAAAACCTTTGTCCCTTTTAGATGTTTGGCTCTCTGGAGGGCCTGTCCCTCTGAACTTGAAACCTTGACCTTGGCCGATTACTTACTCCGTTAGTGTGTAGTTATAACAGTCAGTGTGTAGTTATAACAGTCAGTGTGTAGTTATAACAGTCAGTGTGTAGTTATAACAGTCAGTGTGTAGTTAGTGTGTAGTTATAACAGTTAGTGTGTAGTTATAACAGTCAGTGTGTAGTTATAACAGTCAGTGTGTAGTTATAACAGTTAGTGTGTAGTTATAACAGTCAGTGTGTAGTTATAACAGTCAGTGTGTAGTTATAACAGTTAGTGTGTAGTTATAACAGTCAGTGTGTAGTTATAACAGTTAGTGTGTAGTTATAACAGTTAGTGTGTAGTTAGTGTGTAGTTATAACAGTCAGTGTGTAGTTATAACAGTTAGTGTGTAGTTATAACAGTCAGTGTGTAGTTATAACAGTTAGTGTGTAGTTAGTGTGTAGTTATAACAGTCAGTGTGTAGTTATAACAGTTAGTGTGTAGTTATAACAGTTAGTGTGTAGTTATAACAGTTAGTGTGTAGTTAAAACAGTTAGTGTGTAGTTAGTGTGTAGTTATAACAGTCAGTGTGTAGTTATAACAGTTAGTGTGTAGTTATAACAGTTAGTGTGTAGTTATAACAGTTAGTGTGTAGTTATAACAGTTAGTGTGTAGTTATAACAGTCAGGTGGAGGTGTGAGTTGTTGTTGTTGTGTAGTTATAACAGTTAGTGTGTAGTTATAACAGTCAGTGTGTAATTATAACAGTTAGTGTGTAGTTAGTGTGTAGTTATAACAGTTAGTGTGTAGTTAAAACAGTTAGTGTGTAGTTAAAACAGTTAGTGTGTAGTTAAAACAGTTAGTGTGTAGTTAAAACAGTTAGTGTGTAGTTATAACAGTCAGTGTGTAGTTATAACAGTCAGTGTGTAGTTATAACAGTTAGTGTGTAGTTATAACAGTTAGTGTGTAGTTAGTGTGTAGTTAAAACAGTTAGTGTGTAGTTAAAACAGTTAGTGTGTAGTTAAAACAGTTAGTGTGTAGTTATAACAGTCAGTGTGTAGTTATAACAGTTAGTGTGTAGTTAGTGTGTAGTTATAACAGTTAGTGTGTAGTTAAAACAGTTAGTGTGTAGTTAAAACAGTTAGTGTGTAGTTAAAACAGTTAGTGTGTAGTTATAACAGTCAGTGTGTAGTTATAACAGTCAGTGTGTAGTTAAAACAGTTAGTGTGTAGTTAAAACAGTTAGTGTGTAGTTAAAACAGTTAGTGTGTAGTTAAAACAGTTAGTGTGTAGTTATAACAGTCAGTGTGTAGTTATAACAGTTAGTGTGTAGTTATAACAGTCAGTGTGTAGTTATAACAGTTAGTGTGTAGTTATAACAGTCAGGTGGAGGTGTGAGTTGTTGTTGTTGTTGTGTAGTTATAACAGTTAGTGTGTAGTTAAAACAGTTAGTGTGTAGTTAAAACAGTTAGTGTGTAGTTATAACAGTCAGTGTGTAGTTATAACAGTTAGTGTGTAGTTATAACAGTTAGTGTGTAGTTATAACAGTCAGTGTGTAATTATAACAGTTAGTGTGTAGTTAGTGTGTAGTTATAACAGTTAGTGTGTAGTTATAACAGTCAGTGTGTAGTTATAACAGTTAGTGTGTAGTTATAACAGTCAGTGTGTAGTTATTAGGGCTGAACGATTAATTGCATTTGCAATTTTATCGCGATATTACACCACGCGATTTCGTAATCGCAGGGCACGCGATTTGGGAAGTGAATGGAGCAGCGAGATATGGCAGCAAAGTCCGCTCCGCCGCGTGCTTTTGTTTACGTCTTAGTCTAGTTAAGGTGCGCGGTAGATTGTGGATGTACAGTGAAAATATCAGCGTTTATCATGCAGCCACCGCGAAAGGAATATTGCTTTTCTCCGTTAGCATTGCGTTAGCCACAGCGCTAATCACGCCATTCCGTCGCCGCTACTACACGCTCTGATGACACAGAAGTCTGTGCTGATTGTAAAAAATAAAGAGTCGTTTGTGGCTCAGTTTAGGGGGCTTATGTTTGGGAATGTTGTGGATAAAGAACTTATCTCAAAAGCATAATGACGTTTCATGACCATTAAGTATCCGCGGAGGCGAAGTGCCATGTGCCTTTATTTACCTTTGCGTCTACCGCATATCCGCTCCTAGGTCGTACAGACGCAAGATGTAAACACTAAACTGCAGTATGAAAAGGGTTGGTAACTAGGAGTCCGTGTCATGTCTTATTTTGCTGAGGAAATGTGCTGTTTAAGCTGAAATGTCACCAAATGGCTGCGAGTCAAAGATTACGTGTCTGTGTTTGGCACCTCATGTCTCCGTCTCCTTGTGTCAGTGTTCTTTTCTTTCTTCATATTGTCCAAAGTTACATCCCAAAACCAAAATGCTGCTCTTAATTCCACTGTGTTTTGGCGTGTGCTCCATCTGGCCTCTCCGTGTCCTTCAATAACGCGCATCTGACGCAACTACGAGTTGCAGCTCAGACTGGGATTTGATTGGCCGAAATAATAAAGTACTATTTAATAAATTAAATAGCTTATTTTGTATTAATTGGGAGTTTGATTTCCTAAAACTTTTCCAACTAGTTAAAGCAGACGTTTGTTCTTACTTTCCTGCACTTTAGTATGGGTGATGTTACTGACTGGATCAGTGAGTTATTTTTTTTTAATATCTATATAATTTAGCATTTATTTATAGACTGTACTGTTAAGTTCAGACAGTTTAAGAAGTGCAGTCCACATTTTGAATAGGTCAAGCAACAATTTTGTTGCAACTTTCACTTCAAATATAGTTTATTATGAAACAGGCTGATTTATTGCTTGTGTTAGGTGAAAAATACATGAGAAGAGGACCTTGCAACAATAATCGCATATTTAATCGCAATCGCAATATTGAAGAAAAAAAATCGCAATTAGATTATTTCTCAAAATCGTTCAGCCCTAGTAGTTATAACAGTTAGTGTGTAGTTATAACAGTCAGGTGGAGGTGTGAGTTGTTGTTGTTGTGTAGTTATAACAGTTAGTGTGTAGTTATAACAGTCAGTGTGTAATTATAACAGTTAGTGTGTAGTTAGTGTGTAGTTATAACAGTTAGTGTGTAGTTAAAACAGTTAGTGTGTAGTTAAAACAGTTAGTGTGTAGTTAAAACAGTTAGTGTGTAGTTAAAACAGTTAGTGTGTAGTTATAACAGTCAGTGTGTAGTTATAACAGTCAGTGTGTAGTTATAACAGTTAGTGTGTAGTTATAACAGTCAGTGTGTAGTTATAACAGTTAGTGTGTAGTTATAACAGTCAGGTGGAGGTGTGAGTTGTTGTTGTTGTTGTTGTGTAGTTATAACAGTTAGTGTGTAGTTATAACAGTTAGTGTGTAGTTAGTGTCTAGTTATAACAGTTAGTGTGTAGTTAAAACAGTTAGTGTGTAGTTATAACAGTCAGTGTGTAGTCAGTGTGTAGTTATAACAGTTAGTGTGTAGTTAAAACAGTTAGTGTGTAGTTATAACAGTCAGTGTGTAGTTATAACAGTTAGTGTGTAGTTATAACAGTCAGTGTGTAGTTATAACAGTTAGTGTGTAGTTATAACAGTTAGTGTGTAGTTAGTGTGTAGTTATAACAGTTAGTGTGTAGTTAAAACAGTTAGTGTGTAGTTATAACAGTCAGTGTGTAGTTAAAACAGTCAGTGTGTAGTTAAAACAGTTAGTGTGTAGTTAAAACAGTTAGTGTGTAGTTATAACAGTCAGTGTGTAGTTATAACAGTCAGTGTGTAGTTAAAACAGTTAGTGTGTAGTTAAAACAGTTAGTGTGTAGTTATAACAGTCAGGTGGAGGTGTGAGTTGTTGTTGTGTAGTTATAACAGTTAGTGTGTAGTTATAACAGTAAGTGTGTAGTTATAACAGTCAGTGTGTAGTTATAACAGTTAGTGTGTAGTTATAACAGTCAGTGTGTAGTTAGTGTGTAGTTATAACAGTTAGTGTGTAGTTAAAACAGTTAGTGTGTAGTTAGTGTGTAGTTATAACAGTCAGTGTGTAGTTATAACAGTTAGTGTGTAGTTATAACAGTTAGTGTGTAGTTAGTGTGTAGTTATAACAGTTAGTGTGTAGTTAAAACAGTTAGTGTGTAGTTAAAACAGTTAGTGTGTAGTTATAACAGTCAGTGTGTAGTTATAACAGTCAGTGTGTAGTTAAAACAGTTAGTGTGTAGTTAAAACAGTTAGTGTGTAGTTAAAACAGTTAGTGTGTAGTTAAAACAGTTAGTGTGTAGTTATAACAGTCAGTGTGTAGTTATAACAGTTAGTGTGTAGTTATAACAGTCAGTGTGTAGTTATAACAGTTAGTGTGTAGTTATAACAGTCAGGTGGAGGTGTGAGTTGTTGTTGTTGTTGTGTAGTTATAAAAGTTAGTGTGTAGTTAAAACAGTTAGTGTGTAGTTATAACAGTCAGTGTGTAGTTATAACAGTTAGTGTGTAGTTATAACAGTTAGTGTGTAGTTATAACAGTCAGTGTGTAATTATAACAGTTAGTGTGTAGTTAGTGTGTAGTTATAACAGTTAGTGTGTAGTTAAAACAGTTAGTGTGTAGTTAAAACAGTTAGTGTGTAGTTAAAACAGTTAGTGTGTAGTTATAACAGTCAGTGTGTAGTTATAACAGTTAGTGTGTAGTTATAACAGTCAGTGTGTAGTTATAACAGTTAGTGTGTAGTTATAACAGTCAGTGTGTAGTTATAACAGTTAGTGTGTAGTTATAACAGTTAGTGTGTAGTTATAACAGTTAGTGTGTAGTTATAACAGTTAGTGTGTAGTTATAACAGTCAGTGTGTAGTTATAACAGTTAGTGTGTAGTTATAACAGTCAGTGTGTAGTTATAACAGTTAGTGTGTAGTTATAACAGTCAGGTGGAGGTGTGAGGGGCGACGGTGGCGCAGATGGTAGAGCGGGTCGTCTCGTGATCGGAAGGTCGGGGGTTCGAATCCCGCCTCCTGAAGGTGCACATTGTCGTTGTGTCCTTGGGCAAGACACTTCACCCTCCTTGCCTCCAGTGTCTGCGTACCCTGGTGTATGAGTGAGTGGCAGGTGGTGGGCCGATGGCGCAGACTGGCTGCCCCAGGGCAGCTGTGGCTGCAACAGCAGCTCACCACCAAGTATGGAGTGAATGAATAATGACGACAGTGTAGCGCTTTGAGAAACTTGGTAATACAGGCTTGTAAAGCGCAATATAAGTGTAAGGCATTATTATTATTGAGTTGTTGTTGTTGTGTAGTTATAACAGTTAGTGTGTAGTTATAACAGTCAGTGTGTAATTATAACAGTTAGTGTGTAGTTAGTGTGTAGTTATAACAGTTAGTGTGTAGTTAAAACAGTTAGTGTGTAGTTAAAACAGTTAGTGTGTAGTTAAAACAGTTAGTGTGTAGTTATAACAGTCAGTGTGTAGTTATAACAGTCAGTGTGTAGTTATAACAGTTAGTGTGTAGTTATAACAGTCAGTGTGTAGTTATAACAGTTAGTGTGTAGTTATAACAGTTAGTGTGTAGTTATAACAGTCAGTGTGTAGTTATAACAGTTAGTGTGTAGTTATAACAGTCAGTGTGTAGTTATAACAGTTAGTGTGTAGTTATAACAGTCAGTGTGTAGTTATAACAGTTAGTGTGTAGTTATAACAGTCAGGTGGAGGTGTGAGTTGTTGTTGTTGTTGTTGTTGTGTAGTTATAACAGTTAGTGTGTAGTTATAACAGTCAGTGTGTAGTCAGTGTGTAGTTATAACAGTTAGTGTGTAGTTATAACAGTTAGTGTGTAGTTATAACAGTTAGTGTGTAGTTATAACAGTTAGTGTGTAGTTATAACAGTTAGTGTGTAGTTAAAACAGTTAGTGTGTAGTTATAACAGTTAGTGTGTAGTTATAACAGTTAGTGTGTAGTTAAAACAGTTAGTGTGTAGTTAAAACAGTTAGTGTGTAGTTAAAACAGTTAGTGTGTAGTTATAACAGTTAGTGTGTAGTTATAACAGTTAGTGTGTAGTTAAAACAGTTAGTGTGTAGTTAAAACAGTTAGTGTGTAGTTATAACAGTCAGTGTGTAGTTATAACAGTTAGTGTGTAGTTAGTGTGTAGTTATAACAGTCAGTGTGTAGTTATAACAGTTAGTGTGTAGTTATAACAGTTAGTGTGTAGTTAGTGTGTAGTTATAACAGTCAGTGTGTAGTTAAAACAGTCAGTGTGTAGTTAAAACAGTTAGTGTGTAGTTAAAACAGTTAGTGTGTAGTTATAACAGTCAGTGTGTAGTTATAACAGTCAGTGTGTAGTTATAACAGTTAGTGTGTAGTTATAACAGTCAGGTGGAGGTGTGAGTTGTTGTTGTTGTTGTGTAGTTATAACAGTTAGTGTGTAGTTATAACAGTTAGTGTGTAGTTAGTGTGTAGTTAAAACAGTTAGTGTGTAGTTAAAACAGTTAGTGTGTAGTTATAACAGTCAGTGTGTAGTTATAACAGTTAGTGTGTAGTTATAACAGTCAGTGTGTAGTTATAACAGTTAGTGTGTAGTTAAAACAGTTAGTGTGTAGTTATAACAGTTAGTGTGTAGTTAGTGTGTAGTTATAACAGTCAGTGTGTAGTTATAACAGTTAGTGTGTAGTTATAACAGTTAGTGTGTAGTTAGTGTGTAGTTATAACAGTCAGTGTGTAGTTATAACAGTTAGTGTGTAGTTATAACAGTTAGTGTGTAGTTAGTGTGTAGTTATAACAGTTAGTGTGTAGTTAAAACAGTTAGTGTGTAGTTAAAACAGTTAGTGTGTAGTTAAAACAGTTAGTGTGTAGTTAAAACAGTTAGTGTGTAGTTATAACAGTCAGTGTGTAGTTATAACAGTCAGTGTGTAGTTAAAACAGTTAGTGTGTAGTTAAAACAGTTAGTGTGTAGTTAAAACAGTTAGTGTGTAGTTAAAACAGTTAGTGTGTAGTTATAACAGTCAGTGTGTAGTTATAACAGTTAGTGTGTAGTTATAACAGTCAGTGTGTAGTTATAACAGTTAGTGTGTAGTTATAACAGTCAGGTGGAGGTGTGAGTTGTTGTTGTTGTTGTGTAGTTATAACAGTTAGTGTGTAGTTAAAACAGTTAGTGTGTAGTTATAACAGTCAGTGTGTAGTTATAACAGTTAGTGTGTAGTTATAACAGTTAGTGTGTAGTTATAACAGTCAGTGTGTAATTATAACAGTTAGTGTGTAGTTAGTGTGTAGTTATAACAGTTAGTGTGTAGTTATAACAGTCAGTGTGTAGTTATAACAGTTAGTGTGTAGTTATAACAGTTAGTGTGTAGTTATAACAGTCAGTGTGTAGTTATAACAGTTAGTGTGTAGTTATAACAGTCAGGTGGAGGTGTGAGTTGTTGTTGTTGTGTAGTTATAACAGTTAGTGTGTAGTTATAACAGTCAGTGTGTAATTATAACAGTTAGTGTGTAGTTAGTGTGTAGTTATAACAGTTAGTGTGTAGTTAAAACAGTTAGTGTGTAGTTAAAACAGTTAGTGTGTAGTTAAAACAGTTAGTGTGTAGTTATAACAGTCAGTGTGTAGTTATAACAGTCAGTGTGTAGTTATAACAGTTAGTGTGTAGTTATAACAGTCAGTGTGTAGTTATAACAGTTAGTGTGTAGTTATAACAGTCAGGTGGAGGTGTGAGTTGTTGTTGTTGTTGTTGTGTAGTTATAACAGTTAGTGTGTAGTTATAACAGTTAGTGTGTAGTTAGTGTCTAGTTATAACAGTTAGTGTGTAGTTAAAACAGTTAGTGTGTAGTTATAACAGTCAGTGTGTAGTCAGTGTGTAGTTATAACAGTTAGTGTGTAGTTATAACAGTTAGTGTGTAGTTATAACAGTTAGTGTGTAGTTATAACAGTTAGTGTGTAGTTATAACAGTTAGTGTGTAGTTAAAACAGTTAGTGTGTAGTTATAACAGTTAGTGTGTAGTTATAACAGTTAGTGTGTAGTTATAACAGTTAGTGTGTAGTTAAAACAGTAGTGTGTAGTTAAAACAGTTAGTGTGTAGTTAAAACAGTTAGTGTGTAGTTAAAACAGTTAGTGTGTAGTTATAACAGTCAGTGTGTAGTTATAACAGTTAGTGTGTAGTTAGTGTGTAGTTATAACAGTCAGTGTGTAGTTATAACAGTTAGTGTGTAGTTATAACAGTTAGTGTGTAGTTAGTGTGTAGTTATAACAGTTAGTGTGTAGTTAAAACAGTTAGTGTGTAGTTATAACAGTCAGTGTGTAGTTAAAACAGTTAGTGTGTAGTTAAAACAGTTAGTGTGTAGTTAAAACAGTTAGTGTGTAGTTATAACAGTCAGTGTGTAGTTATAACAGTCAGTGTGTAGTTAAAACAGTTAGTGTGTAGTTAAAACAGTTAGTGTGTAGTTATAACAGTCAGGTGGAGGTGTGAGTTGTTGTTGTTGTTGTGTAGTTATAACAGTTAGTGTGTAGTTATAACAGTTAGTGTGTAGTTAGTGTGTAGTTATAACAGTCAGTGTGTAGTTATAACAGTTAGTGTGTAGTTATAACAGTTAGTGTGTAGTTAGTGTGTAGTTATAACAGTTAGTGTGTAGTTAAAACAGTTAGTGTGTAGTTAAAACAGTTAGTGTGTAGTTATAACAGTCAGTGTGTAGTTATAACAGTCAGTGTGTAGTTAAAACAGTTAGTGTGTAGTTAAAACAGTTAGTGTGTAGTTAAAACAGTTAGTGTGTAGTTATAACAGTTAGTGTGTAGTTGTTGTGTAGTTATAACAGTTAGTGTGTAGTTATAACAGTCAGTGTGTAGTTAAAACAGTTAGTGTGTAGTTAAAACAGTTAGTGTGTAGTTATAACAGTCAGTGTGTAGTTATAACAGTTAGTGTGTAGTTATAACAGTTAGTGTGTAGTTATAACAGTCAGTGTGTAATTATAACAGTTAGTGTGTAGTTAGTGTGTAGTTATAACAGTTAGTGTGTAGTTAAAACAGTTAGTGTGTAGTTAAAACAGTTAGTGTGTAGTTAAAACAGTTAGTGTGTAGTTATAACAGTCAGTGTGTAGTTATAACAGTTAGTGTGTAGTTATAACAGTTAGTGTGTAGTTATAACAGTCAGTGTGTAATTATAACAGTTAGTGTGTAGTTAGTGTGTAGTTATAACAGTTAGTGTGTAGTTAAAACAGTTAGTGTGTAGTTAAAACAGTTAGTGTGTAGTTAAAACAGTTAGTGTGTAGTTATAACAGTCAGTGTGTAGTTATAACAGTTAGTGTGTAGTTATAACAGTCAGTGTGTAGTTATAACAGTTAGTGTGTAGTTATAACAGTCAGTGTGTAGTTATAACAGTTAGTGTGTAGTTATAACAGTTAGTGTGTAGTTATAACAGTTAGTGTGTAGTTATAACAGTTAGTGTGTAGTTATAACAGTCAGTGTGTAGTTATAACAGTCAGTGTGTAATTATAACAGTTAGTGTGTAGTTAGTGTGTAGTTATAACAGTTAGTGTGTAGTTAAAACAGTTAGTGTGTAGTTAAAACAGTTAGTGTGTAGTTAAAACAGTTAGTGTGTAGTTATAACAGTCAGTGTGTAGTTATAACAGTCAGTGTGTAGTTATAACAGTTAGTGTGTAGTTATAACAGTCAGTGTGTAGTTATAACAGTTAGTGTGTAGTTATAACAGTCAGGTGGAGGTGTGAGTTGTTGTTGTTGTGTAGTTATAACAGTTAGTGTGTAGTTATAACAGTTAGTGTGTAGTTAGTGTCTAGTTATAACAGTTAGTGTGTAGTTAAAACAGTTAGTGTGTAGTTATAACAGTCAGTGTGTAGTCAGTGTGTAGTTATAACAGTTAGTGTGTAGTTATAACAGTTAGTGTGTAGTTATAACAGTTAGTGTGTAGTTATAACAGTTAGTGTGTAGTTATAACAGTTAGTGTGTAGTTAAAACAGTTAGTGTGTAGTTATAACAGTTAGTGTGTAGTTATAACAGTTAGTGTGTAGTTAAAACAGTAGTGTGTAGTTAAAACAGTTAGTGTGTAGTTAAAACAGTTAGTGTGTAGTTATAACAGTTAGTGTGTAGTTATAACAGTTAGTGTGTAGTTAAAACAGTTAGTGTGTAGTTAAAACAGTTAGTGTGTAGTTATAACAGTCAGTGTGTAGTTATAACAGTTAGTGTGTAGTTAGTGTGTAGTTATAACAGTCAGTGTGTAGTTATAACAGTTAGTGTGTAGTTATAACAGTTAGTGTGTAGTTAGTGTGTAGTTATAACAGTTAGTGTGTAGTTAAAACAGTTAGTGTGTAGTTATAACAGTCAGTGTGTAGTTAAAACAGTCAGTGTGTAGTTAAAACAGTTAGTGTGTAGTTAAAACAGTTAGTGTGTAGTTATAACAGTCAGTGTGTAGTTATAACAGTCAGTGTGTAGTTATAACAGTTAGTGTGTAGTTATAACAGTCAGGTGGAGGTGTGAGTTGTTGTTGTTGTTGTGTAGTTATAACAGTTAGTGTGTAGTTATAACAGTAAGTGTGTAGTTATAACAGTCAGTGTGTAGTTATAACAGTTAGTGTGTAGTTATAACAGTTAGTGTGTAGTTATAACAGTCAGTGTGTAGTTATAACAGTTAGTGTGTAGTTAGTGTGTAGTTAAAACAGTTAGTGTGTAGTTAAAACAGTTAGTGTGTAGTTAAAACAGTTAGTGTGTAGTTATAACAGTCAGTGTGTAGTTATAACAGTTAGTGTGTAGTTATAACAGTCAGTGTGTAGTTATAACAGTTAGTGTGTAGTTAAAACAGTTAGTGTGTAGTTATAACAGTTAGTGTGTAGTTAGTGTGTAGTTATAACAGTCAGTGTGTAGTTATAACAGTTAGTGTGTAGTTATAACAGTTAGTGTGTAGTTAGTGTGTAGTTATAACAGTCAGTGTGTAGTTATAACAGTTAGTGTGTAGTTATAACAGTTAGTGTGTAGTTAGTGTGTAGTTATAACAGTTAGTGTGTAGTTAAAACAGTTAGTGTGTAGTTAAAACAGTTAGTGTGTAGTTAAAACAGTTAGTGTGTAGTTATAACAGTCAGTGTGTAGTTATAACAGTCAGTGTGTAGTTAAAACAGTTAGTGTGTAGTTAAAACGGTTAGTGTGTAGTTAAAACAGTCAGTGTGTAGTTATAACAGTTAGTGTGTAGTTATAACAGTCAGTGTGTAGTTATAACAGTTAGTGTGTAGTTATAACAGTCAGGTGGAGGTGTGAGTTGTTGTTGTTGTTGTGTAGTTATAACAGTTAGTGTGTAGTTAAAACAGTTAGTGTGTAGTTATAACAGTCAGTGTGTAGTTATAACAGTTAGTGTGTAGTTATAACAGTTAGTGTGTAGTTATAACAGTCAGTGTGTAATTATAACAGTTAGTGTGTAGTTAGTGTGTAGTTATAACAGTTAGTGTGTAGTTAAAACAGTTAGTGTGTAGTTAAAACAGTTAGTGTGTAGTTAAAACAGTTAGTGTGTAGTTATAACAGTCAGTGTGTAGTTATAACAGTTAGTGTGTAGTTATAACAGTCAGTGTGTAGTTATAACAGTTAGTGTGTAGTTATAACAGTCAGTGTGTAGTTATAACAGTTAGTGTGTAGTTATAACAGTTAGTGTGTAGTTATAACAGTTAGTGTGTAGTTATAACAGTTAGTGTGTAGTTATAACAGTCAGTGTGTAGTTATAACAGTTAGTGTGTAGTTATAACAGTCAGTGTGTAGTTATAACAGTTAGTGTGTAGTTATAACAGTCAGGTGGAGGTGTGAGTTGTTGTTGTTGTGTAGTTATAACAGTTAGTGTGTAGTTATAACAGTCAGTGTGTAATTATAACAGTTAGTGTGTAGTTAGTGTGTAGTTAAAACAGTTAGTGTGTAGTTAAAACAGTTAGTGTGTAGTTAAAACAGTTAGTGTGTAGTTATAACAGTCAGTGTGTAGTTATAACAGTCAGTGTGTAGTTATAACAGTCAGTGTGTAGTTATAACAGTTAGTGTGTAGTTATAACAGTCAGTGTGTAGTTATAACAGTTAGTGTGTAGTTATAATAGTCAGTGTGTAGTTATAACAGTTAGTGTGTAGTTATAACAGTCAGGTGGAGGTGTGAGTTGTTGTTGTTGTTGTTGTGTAGTTATAACAGTTAGTGTGTAGTTATAACAGTCAGTGTGTAGTTAAAACAGTTAGTGTGTAGTTATAACAGTTAGTGTGTAGTTATAACAGTCAGTGTGTAGTTATAACAGTCAGTGTGTAGTTATAACAGTCAGTGTGTAGTTAAAACAGTCAGTGTGTAGTTATAACAGTTAGTGTGTAGTTATAACAGTCAGTGTGTAGTTAAAACAGTCAGTGTGTAGTTATAACAGTTAGTGTGTAGTTAAAACAGTTAGTGTGTAGTTAAAACAGTTAGTGTGTAGTTAAAACAGTTAGTGTGTAGTTATAACAGTCAGTGTGTAGTTATAACAGTTAGTGTGTAGTTATAACAGTCAGTGTGTAGTTATAACAGTTAGTGTGTAGTTATAACAGTCAGGTGGAGGTGTGAGTTGTTGTTGTTGTTGTGTAGTTATAACAGTTAGTGTGTAGTTAAAACAGTTAGTGTGTAGTTATAACAATCAGTGTGTAGTTATAACAGTTAGTGTGTAGTTATAACAGTTAGTGTGTAGTTATAACAGTCAGTGTGTAGTTATAACAGTTAGTGTGTAGTTAGTGTGTAGTTATAACAGTCAGTGTGTAATTATAACAGTTAGTGTGTAGTTAGTGTGTAGTTATAACAGTTAGTGTGTAGTTAAAACAGTTAGTGTGTAGTTAAAACAGTTAGTGTGTAGTTAAAACAGTTAGTGTGTAGTTAAAACAGTCAGTGTGTAGTTATAACAGTTAGTGTGTAGTTATAACAGTCAGTGTGTAGTTATAACAGTTAGTGTGTAGTTATAACAGTCAGGTGGAGGTGTGAGTTGTTGTTGTTGTTGTTGTGTAGTTATAACAGTTAGTGTGTAGTTATAACAGTCAGTGTGTAGTTAAAACAGTTAGTGTGTAGTTATAACAGTTAGTGTGTAGTTATAACAGTTAGTGTGTAGTTATAACAGTTAGTGTGTAGTTATAACAGTCAGTGTGTAGTTATAACAGTCAGTGTGTAGTTATAACAGTCAGTGTGTAGTTATAACAGTTAGTGTGTAGTTATAACAGTCAGTGTGTAGTTATAACAGTCAGTGTGTAGTTATAACAGTCAGTGTGTAGTTATAACAGTCAGTGTGTAGTTATGTCAGTGTGTAGTTATAACAGTCAGTGTGTAGTTATAACAGTCAGTGTGTAGTTATAACAGTCAGTGTGTAGTTATAACAGTCAGTGTGTAGTTATAACAGTTAGTGTGTAGTTATAACAGTCAGGTGGAGGTGTGAGTTGTTGTTGTTGTTGTTGTTGTGTGTACTAGAGTTGTGTAGTTATAACAGTCAGGTGGAGGTGTGAGTTGTTGTTGTTGTTGTTGTGTGTACTAGAGTTGTGTAGTTATAACAGTCAGGTGGAGGTGTGAGTTGTTGTTGTTGTTGTTGTTGTTGTGTGTACTAGAGTTGTGTAGTTATAACAGTCAGGTGGAGGTGTGAGTTGTTGTTGTTGTTGTTGTGTGTACTAGAGTTGTGTAGTTATAACAGTCAGGTGGAGGTGTGAGTTGTTGTTGTTGTTGTTGTGTGTACTAGAGTTGTGTAGTTATAACAGTCAGGTGGAGGTGTGAGTTGTTGTTGTTGTTGTGTGTACTAGAGTTGTGTAGTTATAACAGTCAGGTGGAGGTGTGAGTTGTTGTTGTTGTGTGTACTAGAGTTGTGTAGTTATAACAGTCAGGTGGAGGTGTGAGTTGTTGTTGTTGTGTGTACTAGAGTTGTGTAGTTATAACAGTCAGGTGGAGGTGTGAGTTGTTGTTGTTGTTGTTGTGTGTACTAGAGTTGTGTAGTTTAAGTGTATTCACCTTCAGAGCTCCGTTCATGTGGAACACGAACAGCAGCCTGGGGGGGCACGGGCGGCTGTTGAGCTTCCACTCCTTGGACACGGGACAGTCCTTTATGGCCGCGCGCAGCAGCGGCAGAACTTTCTGACGCAGCGCGTCAAGCGCGCGGAACAGACGATCGTATGTTACATCAAAGGTGTGCGTGGGGTGCACGAGCACCATCACGTGGCTCACGGAGAACAGGTAAAGCAGTTGCAGACAGTTCTGTCTCTCCAGGCTCTTCCACAACTCGTGCGCATCCGCGTGCGCGATGCTGGAGCTCAGGGCTTCGCACGCGCTCAGCATCTCGCGCCCGTCCCACACGGAGCTCATCAGCAGGTACAGCACGCGCCGCTCGGGCTCGTGCACGGCCCGCAGCCCGCGGCCGGTCCCAGGTGCGAACGGAGGAAAAACGTGTCTGTCCAACAGCGCGTCCAGCAGAGACTCTTTCGCGGAGCCGGACTGAAGACTGCTTTTACCGAACAAACCCACCACACACAGGCCGTCCTCTCCCCGGGGCCGCTCCGCCGCGTCCCGCAGCACCGCCTCGATGTCCACCGGGACCACCATGGTCTAAACCAGGACCACCGTGGCTCTAAACCCCGTGAAAACCGAGCTGGACACAGACCGAGATGTTCGCTTTCAAAACAAGCTGCACTTCCGGATCAGGGCGCTATGTGGTCCGACTGGAAACCGGATTTACTCAAACGTTCCGCTGTCACAATGACTTCACAAATGTTACCTTTTGTTAACTTTTCCCGTTACCCCTTTTTGCAGACGGGGAAAACGGGGGAACTCAGTGCAGCTCCAGGGCTGAAGTAACTTTAGGACTTCCGAGTTAAAAACCCATTCGTTGCTCACGTAGTGCAGGATAACAAAGATGAGGCAGCAGTTTCCTTGAGTAGTTGGCATTTATTTTACGCTGCCACAAAACAGAGGTACAGAACTTTTCACGGAGCGTGCGGCCATGATAACTACTTCAAAACATAACAACAACCTCTCCTTCCAGCCCGAAAACTAAGTCAGGTGCGCCCTCTACTGGGGTGGTGGTGATAATGTTACATTAAACAACACACTCTTGCAACACTACCCCCACTCTGGATGGCATTAATTACAAAATAATTCTACTCCAGCACACACAACTTTGAATAAGTTATTGCTAGCTCAAAATGAAATTCCCAGAGAGGAAGCAACAGATGTTTTTTTTTTTTTTAAACAAAATATTGTAAAGACTGCATGGAGACATAACATTGTCTCAAAATAGTTTGATGAAGTGTTGAAACATAAATGTCATTAACAGTTCAGCATATCCATTCACCAAATCTGTCAGGTGGTCTGGTACAACGTCTCGATCTTTGAGGACGTGAACTGTGGTGGCGCTGTCCCTGAGCTCCCCCCACACTGTGGCGATCATTAGGTAGACCCTGGGCAGATGAGAAACCGGAATCAGGCAGAATAGAGGCTGTATCAGAGGCAGGCGGTGCTGGCAATGTACTGTTGTTCTTTCCAAGGCTCTCGGAATCATTGAAGAGGCCAGACAGAGAAATGTCCATGTCCGTGATATCCACTTCAAGAGGGGGTGGTGGGACCTCCTCTGGAAACCACCTTTGTGCAAGGTCAACAACCCAAGTGTTGTCTAAGGTGTCCCGGCTGCGATAAGGTTTTAGCTGGTCATGATGGACAACCTTTGCTTTTGTCTTTGGACTTTTTTGAATACGATAGACGAGGTCATCTAGTTGTCCCAGGACAAAGTAAGGGCCGTCATAGGATGGCAGAAACTTTTTCACCTTATTCTTGACCTTCTTTGTGCCCTTAATGAGGTACCACACGGCGTCCCCTATGTGGTACTGCGTACGACAGCAATTTTTGTCATACTGTCTTTTGGCACGAATCACTGATTCCCCAAGCACGTCCCGGGCAATGAGGTGTGCTAGCTCAAGCCTTTCTCGAAGTTGCTGAACATACATGGGGGCAGATTGCGCTGTGTCATCATCAGGAGGTAGGCCGACCACCAAATCAACTGGCTCACTCACCTCACGCCCAAACACCAAGTAGTTAGGTGTAAACTTAGTGGTGCTGTGTTTTGTTGCTCTGTAGGCCATGAGAGCGTAGGGAATCATGAGGTCCCAGTCCCAATGGCACCGCTCAGCCGTGGTGGATAGGATCTTTTGTAAAGTGGCATTGAATCTTTCCACTTGTCCATCCGACTGAGGCCTAAATGGTGTCGTGTGAGTCTTGTCAATATTGAACAGGCGGCACATTTCCTGGTACACGTCAGATTCAAAATTACGACCTTGGTCACTGTGCAAAGCCTGTGGTGCCCCATAGCGACACACCCATTCTGAAGCGAGAACTTCGGCCACTGTCACAGCTTGTTGATTCTCGAGAGCAAAAGCTTCAACCCACTTAGTAAAAGCATCTTGCACGACCATTATGTAACGATTGTGGCGCTCAGTTTCATTCAGTGGTCCCATGATGTCCACGGCTATACGTTCAAAAGGGGCCCCGACTCTAACGGTTCCCATAGGGGCTTGTGGCGTCTTTAATGGTCTGGCCTTTGAAGCACAGCTTAAGCAAGTACGACAATAAAGAGCTGTGTCCTCTCGCATATGGTACCAGTAAAACCTTGTTTGCAGGCGGGCCACTGTGCGTTCCACTCCAAAATGTCCTCCAATGGGACCTTCATGCATCTGCTTAAAGATTTCTGACTGAAGGGCATGGGGTAACACCAACTGGGGGTAAAACTGAGAGTCATTTTGGCAATAAAATTTGCGAAAAAGTATACCTTCTTTGAGATAAAGTCTCTTCCACTGGCTCCAATAGGCCTTAGTTGCTGGGCTGTGGGGAGCTACAGTAGTCCATTGAGGGCGATTCAGGCCACTTTCCATCCATGCCTTGATCGGAGCAATATCCGTGTCGGCCTCCTGAAACTGACGAAGTTGGTCCCTAGTCCAACCGGGGAACAACGGGGACTCGTTTGTCTGTGTCAGGTATATCATCTCAGTTTCAGGACAGATTAAAGAGTCAGCACTAGTTTCAACTACCCCCACTGTACCGGACGTGGCTTGTATCTCAGGCAAGTCACACTGCACTTCCTGGTCACTTACATTTTTAAGGAGTGACTGCTCTTGTAGCTTGCATGGGCAGGACTGGCGGCAAGGGCGTCTTGACAAGCTGTCAGCATTGCTGTGCTGTTGGCCTGGTCGATGGATAATGTCAAAGTTGTACTCCGCAAGTTTTTCGAGCCATCTTGCTAGCTGTCCCTCAGGCTCCTTCATCCGTGTCAACCAACGTAGGCTGCTGTGGTCTGTGCGAACTGTGAAAGGACGCCCCAACAGGTACTGCCGAAAATGGGCTGTAAATTCAACAACAGCCAACAGTTCCCGCCTGGTGGTACAGTAATTTTGCTCGGTTTTTGACAACTTACGGCTACCATAGGCTAAAACATGCTCCTGGCCTTGCTGCACTTGTGACAAAACAGCCCCAATACCCGTATCACTTGCATCAGTGTCCAAAATCATGTTACCTTGGTCAAGCGGGTAAGCGAGGACTGGTGCTGTGGTCAGTAAATGCTTCAGGGTGTTGAATGCTGCTTGTTGGTCTTTGCCCCACTGAAAACGAACATGCTTGCGTGTGAGAGAGTGCAGGGGCTCTGCTACTGTTGCAAAGTCTTTTATAAACCTTCGATAATAAGAGGCGATGCCAATAAATTTACGGACCTCCTGGATGGATGTTGGGGCTGGCCATTCCTTCACCTTCTCAACCTTTTCAGGGTCGGTAGCAATGCCATGTTCCGACACAATGTGCCCCAGGTATGCGACCTGATGCCGAAAAAGGTGGCACTTAGTGGGTTTTAGTTTTAAGTTAGCTTGTTGGAGCCGAGTGAATACTTGGCTGAGGCGCAACAGCATTTCAGGAACATCCCGGGCAGGAACAATGATGTCATCAAGATAGACCAGACATGTCTCCCATTGAAGCCCTGCTAGCACACGGTCCATAAGCCGCTGGAATGTTGCGGGCGCGTTGCACAGTCCGAATGGCATGACGTTCCACTCGAACAGTCCATTCCTGGTGCAGAAAGCAGCGGCCCGACGTGCTCTGGGAGTCAACTCCACCTGCCAGTATCCAGAGGCAAGGTCGAGCGTGCTGAACCACTTTGCTGACGACAGGGTGTCCAGAGTATCTTGGATACGGGGGAGAGGATAGGCATCCTTAATAGTACAGTCATTAAGAGCTCTATAGTCAATGCAAAGGCGATACGTACCATCTTTTTTTCGCACCATGACGATAGGTGACGCCCAGCTACTATGACTGCGCTGTGCCAGTCCATCTTGTAAACTTTGCTGAACCTGTTGTTCTGCCTCACATTGCTTCTCTGCTGCCATTCGGCGGGGTGATTGTTTGATGGGGGCGCCAGGTCGTGTGAAGATATCATGTTGAACCAAGCTGGTACGTCCAAGGTCGCTAGGGCCTGTGGAAAACACACTGCCATATGTAGACAGAAGCTGTGCCAGATGATCTTGTTCACTCTCAGTGAGGTTGGAGCAGCTTAGAGAGTACAGTTCCTGTAAATGCTGGGGAACTGTGGGAGGAGTAGTAATAGATGGTGAGTCTGTGCGGGAGGCAGAGGGTTGCAGAACTTTGGCAGATTGGAGAAACCCCGCCACAGTCCCTTCTTTGATGGTTACAGCTGTATGTCCAGGATTAAAAAGACGTATGGGGACAGCTTTTGATGGCTGGGCTGCAACTAGAACACGGGCAACAAGCACCCCATGTTTTTCAACAAAACCTCTGGTTGGACTGAGCATTAGATCACTCTGGACCGGACCTCTGAAGCGCACACCGCCTTTCAAAATGTACTCCTGCCCAGGCTCAATGACTACTGTTCGACCGACTCGTACAACATGTGCCTTGGAGTTACCCTCAGAGGAAAAGTAGGGGACGACCTCGCCAAATAGGGTGATGCGTTGGTTACCAAAGTCCAGGTGGGCTCCTGCTTGTGCCAGAAAGGGATGGCCCAGCAAAACTTCATTACTGGCAATATCAGCAACAAGGAAATCTACACTCACTTCACGGTTATTGATCTGGACAGGGACGTGAGTCTCACCACGAACTGGGACATCTCCAGGGACAACACCAAGAAGAGTCTTCACAGAGGATTTGTACAGATGGGGGCGGAGCGCTCCCCTGATGGAGTTATATAGGTCCAAAGGGAGCACACTTCTCCTAGCTCCACTGTCCAGAACGGCACACACATTTAGTCCAAACAACTGCATATTAATGCTCATTTCTTGGCTGCTCGTTTTAAGGTGGAGAACTGCAGCCTCATGCGTTTCTGTGGGATTCAATGGAAATTGAGCCCTAGCCATCTTCCTGGGAGATGGACACTCTCTCTGAAAATGGCCTATACCAGAGCAATTTCTGCAGCGGGCTACATCCTTGTACCTCGAGCCTTTCTTTCTCGTAGGAGTGGCCTGTAGATAGGGGGCCTCACGCTCAGGGCTGCGCACCGGGGAGACCACCTTGGATGATGTTTCAGTCAGCCCTTCTCTGATGACAGCAGTGCGGGGTTTCTTGTCGGGCAGGGAGCGTGCTCCGGACTGCATAAGATTAGTGACATTTGAAGCAGCCTGTTTTATGGCTTCATAACGACGGGCTACTTCATAAGCATGGGACAGGTTGCGGGGTCGTTGCTCAAGTAGCTTTTGTACAATCTCAGCATTTCCAACTGCATTAGTGAAAACTTCGACACCAATGGAATCCTGCTCTATTTCAGTCCTGTCACTATATGCCACTGCTATTTTCTCATATATGTCGTCTCTTAACGTATGGAGAGCCTCATCAGGTTGCCGGACACGCTGCCTTAGTTCAATAGCCACAGCCGTTGCATATTCAGAAGATGGACCATATGCAGTCTCTATTTCTTCCACTAGGCGGGTATAGTTCCACTGTGAGGACCGGGGGTTCCTGTGAATGATGGCACCAGCTGCTCCCACTAAACAGAACTTCAGCTGGATGGTTTTGGTTCTTTCCGACCAGTAGTTTGCTTCAGCACAACTTTCAAATCGGTGTAGGAACTCCTTCCAAGGGGTTGTGCCATCATACTGTCCCGGACGCAGGGTTGGGATCTTTTCCCGCAGGTCGCTTTCCTCTTCACTCTCGGACACAGCTTGGCGGCGGGTGTGAGAACACCGTTGTGGGAGTGTCTGTGGCTCACAGCGCTTTTGTATTGTATTGTCCTTGAAAGGTTCAGTGGAGAGTTCATATTGAAGGTCTTTCATGGGGATAAAGCCAGAGGCAGGACTGATGGAACACGCATGAGGAGGAGGGCAATGCAAGGGCGTACTGTGGACAAAATTTCCCTCATATCCAGGAGCAAATGGATTTGTGCTTATACGCTGAGCCCATACCGGAACCACTCCCACCATATCGCGAAAGGGGTTAGTGCTGTGCAAGATAGGTGCCACAACTGTGACTCCTTGCTCCACGGGCTCATTGTCACACAAAAACGGGTTGTAGCTTCCAAAACCCACATTTCTCTCCGTGTCCACATTGACTGTTGGTTCATTGTCACACAAAAACGGGTTGTAACTTTCAGAGGCCACATCTGCTCTAATC